>OY979712.1:10085982-10517614 GCA_963855925.1 Inga laurina | reverse complement strand
TTTGGGCAAAAGTCCCTGATACGAGTGTAAGTATTACTGATGTTATATTTGTTACCTAGTCTTTCTACCAGGCTTTGTTATGTTCCAGATTTTATGCAAATTCACAAAAGCCAACCTAGTGGAGCTCTTTCTTCAATGAATGACAATCAATTTTCTATATCTTTATGCACTGAAGTATCATGTACTTGGAAGTTAGAATTATAACTCTTATAAGGAGTTTGCCATTACTCTGAAAATTCTGATATTTCAGAGTCCATAGATCTTGCTTGCAGAATTGTTGTCAGCCAATACTCATGCCACATGAATAGCAGAGTTACTTGTTCCTTTTGAAAAAATTATAGCACAGCAATCTAATCTGTGTAAAGGAGAAATTTTGAAAAAAAAAAACGACCTTGTTAGTATGCAATACTTAATTTATTTTCTTTATGACGTATGCACCAGGGATTTGTCCAAGAATGAGTTAACAGGTTCCATACCCAGACAGTTTAGCCTCTTCAAGTTTGCAGCTTGTGTAAGTATCCATTGTGTTATCTATTAACTCTCCCTTTCTATTTCATAAAGCAATAAACATATCATGATTGGCACCTAGTTCTGGAATTTGCTTGGATATACTTTTCTTAAACATTTTGATAGTTTATTAAAATCTCAAAAATGTCATGGGTAAAATATTTGAAAATTTAGGACTTTAAGGGAAAAATTTTCTTTGGCCCTTGTGTCATCCTTTATTTATAATGTTTAAAATATCAAAACTTGAAAGTGAAACTATCTCCTAGAGGTAGATGATTAATGAGATAAATACGACCTAGTCACATCAATGCCAGAAAAAACTTACCACAAGGCCATGCCTTAGCTTTGAGGCGATTTTAAGTTGGTAAATCCTTGGCCATCATCTGCTAAATTCACAGTATCATCTACATAAACAGTCAATATATTTGCCCACATAGGACTATAATTATCAAACAGTGAATCCACTCCCACACCTTTGAATCTCCAAGGGTGTAACTAGTTCGCTAAACCTGCTAAACCATGCCCTAGGCACAATTAAATTATATAGTGACTTATTTAAATTGCCTGCTACTTTGCTTTCCTGGGAGCAACAAACTCCATCTGTTGCTTCATGTAAATCTCTTCTTAAACATCTTCATGGAGGAAAGCATTCTTAATATCTTTCTTTTGTAAAGGCCACTTGAAGGTTGAAACCACAGAGACGAAGCTGTTACATTAGCAGTTTTCTTGGGTTTAAAGTGTTCAGAATTTAAAGATGAGACTTATGTATCTCCTTATATGGATAGATTGAGTATATATGTTAACTTGTATTACACTATAGCTTTGGACTCTGGTGTTTGTTTTTCTAATCCATGTTATTTTAACAGGCTATTGAATGATAACTTTTTGGAAGGACAAGTGCCAGCAGGAATTTTTTCAATTGGTGTGCATGGGGGAGCTTTTGAGTATGTTACTTTAACCTGAGTTTCTGCATAACACTGTTCAGAATGGAATTTTGGTTAATTTATCTTTCTTGGATGATATCCCTATTTGGCTGATCATTCTATCTGTCTCTGTCTAAATTAAGTGCAAGTATAGCCACAAAAGTCCCATGTAAGCTCACTGTTTTATCGTTATCAGCTTTGAACGATGAAGGAGGGACATAATGCATGTTCTTACATAAAAAGTCGTTCTGCCTTTTCTCAGTGTCCATTGGGGATTCTAATACCCACCTACTTTTCTCATGTAAAGTTTACTCAGTTTGTATTTATCTGGAAAACTGAAGTAAAATTCGGATGATTTATAAAAACTGCCCACACCTTGAGTGATGTTCACTGTCCTTAATTGAATGACAACGTTGAAAATTTGACCTCTGCCATTGGTTTTTTGTTTTACTGGGCATGGAGTTTTATCATAAATGACATAAATCAGGTTCCCAATGCAAGTTTTTCAGACTCTTGTGTATTTTGTTAGGTTTCTAAATGGTGCAAAAATAGTGCTTCAACGCAAGATTTTTTTTTTCTGGTACAACCATAGGATAGTTTTCTTCTGTCTAAGTTGTAGTCCTTTGTAATGGTTAGTTAATAATTTGGACGATAAATATTTTTTTGTTCAGTCTCTCTCGCAACAAAGGTTTGTGTGGTGTGCCGTCTCTGCCAGCATGTCCTCTATTGTGGAAGAATGGAAGACTATCTACTTGGGGCAAAGTTGCAATAGGCTTGTCATGCCTTTTTGTTTTCTGTGCGGTCTTGGTGCTGGTATATATTTATGTCAGGAGGAGGAGGAACGAATATGATTTTGGTCTTCCCCATGAATTAATGTGTAAGTATGACCTCATTTGCATTCTGGTTTTGGCAAGCCATTTTTATTGTTTCAATATATTTGGCAGTATCATTACCTGTGTGGTTTTTTTTCCTTATGTTACTGTTTACTGTGAACTAAATATACTTTTTTGCATATAAGGAGGATTTATAACTTTGAACCTAGAGGGTTGGCTTTTTTATGCAGAATATGTATGTATTTTCAACATGAGCGAATCTGTAAATTTTTTTGTTGGAGGTGGCATCATGCAACTTTAGTATAAATCCTTGTAAAGTTTGCCCATGAGAATCTCATTGTTATATTATAGTCAAGACACATGATTTCTGACTTGAATTTCCATTTGATGATCAATCCGACGTAAGATTTTTCTTCATACTTATTTAGTAGACTTTTGACCCCCCGCTCTACTTATGCTTCCCTTTCTTGTTTGTGACACTCATCCATGTAAACCGATCAAGTTATTACTTCAAAATATGGCTCCTGGGGAATCTTTAAAGCCCATCATTTTGTCCAGTACCTTCTGATGAGTATCCTTGGTTAAACCCATCATTATTGTTTTATCAAAAACCTATTGGAATATTCTTGGTAACGTCACTGTTGCAGTTTTTTGGATTTCTGTTAATGGGCTATGTTCAATCCATTTACTTGTGATGGAAAATATGCTCATCGGTTGAAAATCTTCAGTTACCGAATAGTCAATCTGAATATGACCAATAATTTCCATTTTTTCTACCTCAAACTCGAGACAATTTGCGGACGTGGCAGCAATTTAGAGTCAATCCTTTTGTTGTGGCCACTTGACCGTTTTAGGGGTTGCAAGCTTTCATATTTTTTGTTACAATCTTGTCCCATTGTGGAAAATGGAAATATTAAAATTCTGCTGCAACAGGGAATACTTTGTGTTGGTAAAAATGATTTTTCCTTGGTCCAAGTTTGCGGTATTATCTATAGATTCTATTCACATATACTTGAAGTCAAGAGTAATAAATTACAAGTTTTCTAAATAATTTTAGGTCCTAATCGGTTAGCCTATTCAGTCTGAGTGAATACAAGAATGTCTAGTTAAAACATACACCAAAAGTTTTGATACATGATTGAAGAATCTCTCTCATAGGATGTTTGATCCTTAAATTCTTTGCTTTCATTGAGCATGTGTTTTATGTCTTCTTTCGCAGCATTAGCCGGCAAGAGCAGCCGATATCAGAGACACAAATCCTTGATGCATCTTGAGATGGAGAGCCAACATGCCAGGGGTTTATCTTCACCATATACGTTACAGTAACCGACTTCCCCTCCAAATTTAAGGGCTGATTTTTCATGACACTCACCGACACAGCTTTTACCAAAAGGAAATTGAAAGTTGTAAATACACCTATCAATGCTATAAGCCAAGATTGATGTGACATCATTGCCTTACTTTTAGAGAGAGCAAAGAAGGGCTTCTTGAGGTTTGGCTTTTCTCCTACAGCTTTTTATGTCGCCAAGGATTATGGCAGCCACTTATTGCTATGTTGTGTTACAGCGTTGTTTGCCACACCCACCACGGACACAACCCGTTATATCAGTAACCCATATACAAAGTTACAACCTTCTTGATGAATAGGTGATAGGAACACTTCAATTCAGTGTAAGTTATTTGAACCACCAGTTAATTAGGTAGGTGTCTACTTTAGGTTGACATGTGTCTATTCTGCTTAGCTCAACACTATACCCTGATATTTACGTCGCCTAATTAACGGTGAGTGGGCTTTGCTGTGCTATGAACTTTTTTTATTTGTAGTTTCTTCACTGGTATATTATCTTTGACTGCATTGGACGTGCCTGATTCTTCATTAAAAGTTGTTTGTTTTGCATGTCATTATTATATTGAAGAATTTAATAGTGATTGTCGGGGAATCGTGCTTTTTTTTTTTTTTTTTTTTTTTTTTTTTTAAATTTTTATTTTGAAACTTTATATTTATTTGGGAAAAAGTTCTCAATTGAAAATGGAGGGAAGGACCTGATAAAAAAGTTGGATGCTGGTGTTATTTTGTTCATTTACTTGAAAATATATGTAGACAAACACACATGTAAACCATATAATATATTTATGCAAGAGAATTCAGACTCAGTTGATGCCCTGGATAATTCTAGCGTTAAACAATATTTGAATAAATTTGTTCCAGATTAGTTCATGTGTTATCAAATGTCTGCCATTGTTTTCAGGTCCTTGCCTTTGTATACATGAAGCTGGATTGACCTCTGACTGACTAACATATATCCCATAAGGTTTTTACTTTCTAGAAAAGTTTACTTTTTCTGCAGTGAGTTGTATTTTTTTTTTTGATAATTTATAATTAGCACAATTTATTGTAAAATTTAAAATGATTTGTTACATAATAATTGAACCTAAGAGCACTTAATATTTGTTTTTAATCCATAATAGTATACTAAATTATATAAAGCTCTTTTTGAACTTTGACTCGTGCTGTCTTGTTTAAAACTTGATAAGAAACTCTTTTATAATTTGAAGTTATTTCTAAATAAATCCTTTATCATATTATACTCCTCTGGCTATTTAACTAATTTGATTATATTAAAAAAAATTGATAAGTTAGTTAATTATAATAGATATGACATTTTTCGTAAAACATCTTAATCATTTTCTCTAATTCCCTCTTCTCCAATTTGAGAAAATATCAATAAATTTAGAAAAAAATTAACATCATGGGAAATAGGTCTTACATTTCAATTAGATCCCACATTAAGAATTGGAGGAGTATTACTTTAGTGAAGTAACACACAAATTAGTGATTCAAAAATCATTCCTATGAATGTGAAGTCTTAAGAATGATAGAAATTATGCAGATAATTCAAAGCTCAAAGTTTACGTATTATCTAGCCATAATATTTTTTTTTTTTTAAAAAAAAAAACTGATTTCGTTGTCAACTTTTGTAACAGGATAAAGAAGAAAAAGGAATCTAATTAACCCCCATTTTTCTTCATTCAACAGTTCTGTCTACACGCGGGACCTCACATTTCAGCCAAAAGGGAAAAAAATTACATGGACGCAAACACTAATTGAGGAATCTAAACACTGTGAAACTAATTCAGTGGGTGATGAGTAAATGTTATGATGAGTAAATCTAAACACTGTCAAACAAGAACATTCCACAAAAGGATATGGACAAAATAGTTATGATGTTCATGTGTTGTTCCAAATTAGAAGTAGGCAGCCAAATTATAGTCCAATTCCTATTGCCGTAGGTCGTCATTTCTGATTTGCGGCTCCAATAATCTTTCCTTAGTTTTGTTATATACCACTCACTCTTCTGTTCGAATCTTCAACTTTTCAGACCATATCAAAATGACACTTTCATCCTTCCCTGTGATTCATTCATTTGTGTTCGAAACTTAATCAAGTGTTCTATATTATTTTATAGTCATGTGAATCTATGAAATGTCTTTTATTCCAAAAAAACATTATATTAAATATAATTCACAATTTGATTAGATTTTATAAAGGGGGAAAAAAAACCACTTAAACTTTAAAATTTCAAATCAGTCTTGTTACCTACAAAAATATAAGTATCCAATACAAGAGTATATATAGTAATTGACAACTCATTTTAATAAGAAATAACTTATTTAAGATTTTAAAGTTTAAGTGATATTTTCTTTTTTTTTTTTCCCTCCTTTTATGAATTTACAATCCCTAATTCAATTAACTATATATATAGTTGAGGTTAAAAAAGATTTAACCAACAAACTGTTAATTGAGGTGGTAAATGGTTTTACCCCTATAAGGTGGATTGGGCACTTGTTATGAGAGACAAAAACTCTTTGCATTTTAAGCTTCAAAACGAAAAATCCTTAATCAAATAAAAAAAAAAAGTTTGTTAACATTGCATGGAATTTATAAAACTAATTGCAATATTTATAATAGGCATAAATAGTGGGCTCATAATTCATATCTCCAATAAAGTTCCTTGGAAATAAAATAATTTGCAAGGACCAAAGAATCATCAGCACACCCAAGGAAAAAAAAAAAGACCTTATGAACAAGAACTATTCTTGAAAATTAAAAAATAACCATGTAGTAATAATGTCAAAAAACACTCCTAAAAATAATGGTAACATTCCTATAACTAGGAAGCTAAGTAGCAAATTATGGACTTCCGTGAGTTAGAATGTCAAGATATAAGTGGGTTTGACCTAAGAAGTATCATACCGAATAAAATTAAACTTAATAAAAAATATTGAAATTTCATAAACTCGTAATTTTAAAGTTTTGAATTAAGTTGTAACATCGAATCTAAATAATATAGATACTCTCATTGCTCCTAGCGCACTTATATATAGAAGTGTTATGTGTGGCTAACATTTTTTGTTCTAGGATTAGGTTAAATTACTTATGGTCTAGTTGCTGTTTTGACTTGTACAATCTTTCAATAATGCTTCGATATATTTATGTGATATTCTTTTGTCTAGCCAACTAAGAATGATGTGTTAATGTTATAGTGGCATTTAGAAATTACAAAAATTATTGAATAGACCTAACAACTTGTAGTGTCAGATTGCTTAACTTAAAAACAAGTGTTAACTTCAATATAAGTATACCTATTAGCCTCTAGTCACGTAGGTAATGTGCATAATTAAACCATATGATTATTAATCTGTAATAGAAACCAAGGGTAATAATTAAATGGTGTGCCTAACGTAGTGATTTGAAAGAACACGTAAGTGGAAATTTAAATCTGATTATCATATGCTATCTACTTCCGGACCTTAATATAAAACCTAATTGACTAATTTGAAGAGATTAAGGAAGCTAAATAAATTAATTTCAATTAAAATATTTATAATTATCATTTTTTCTCCAAACTAATTTGTCGGACTTATAAACTGAGGAGCAATGTTATCATGTAAGTTTTTTTATGTTTAATTACTACTACAGAATCACTAATAGATAACATAAATTATAGTTCCGAACCGTCATATATACGGGCGTTATATATGCTCAATTCTGAACCATTATATATGCACCATAACATATTGAGTTATTTATTAATAACTGTAATGTATTGATTTTATTTTTTATTATATATAGTTATTTTTATTGTTAATATTTATTATATAAAACACAATATAATCATTGATAATAACAAAGATAACAATAGTAAATAAAAATTTTATTTATAATATTCAAAATTCAATTCATTATCTAAAAAAGTCAATACATTATATATCAACATCATACAATTTAAAAGAAATTAATTACTTAAACACTCTAAAACAATATATTCTAATTTTTTAAATTTTAAAATAAAATATATTAAAAAAATTCTATGGTATTCACCAATGCTTTTATTGTAAATTGTCGATCACCTGTTAACACTCCAGAATTTCAGTAACTACAAAAGGATAATATAAATATGAAAATCAAAATATATATTGTAAAAATTGGTAAATATTAAAATTAGAGCAAATCTCATATCTGATTTCAACATACCTGCTAATGTTTAAGAACGTGAGAGAGTTAACTTTCAAGCGAATCGTGATTCAGTAAGGTGCTAAAAATTAGGAGAAAAAATTATATTGATTTTAGTTTATATAATTTAGAGTAATCAGAATTATTTTTACTGTAATAAAACAATAATAAAAAATTTGACATTTTACCTCATCATTTTTTCGTACTCCTTTTCTCTAGTGTTTTTATCTTCAAACTAACAGCTATCATCAGGAATTAGATACAACTTTTTGTCTATGATTCTTCTTCCTAGATAATTTGGGGACCTTTAACCTCAATAAGTGAGCTCTCGTTATATAAAAAAATAAAATGAAACTAAAAAATTAATAAAAAAAAATGAAAGCTTACTCAAGGAAGAATCACAAGAGGAAGGAGCTGCAAAGTGAATATCCATGTTAGTGGTGGAGGATGGAACCTATAACGATAGAGCAAAACCCATGGAAAGAAGAGTTATGAGACCCACTAGGGAATCTAAAAAACATTTAGAAGGTGTTGGAAGAGTTACGTCAAATAAATTTTTTTTCAGAATCTTGTCTCCTTATATTTGATATTTTTCATAATCCTGCTTTTTTAGATGAAAGAATACTTAGCAGTTCTTTCTGAAGAACCATAAAATATTGTCTATATATAATATTAATTAATATATCAATAAATAATCTATTAATATATTGTTAAATTACTTAACGATTACTTATGAAGAATCGTATTATCAAATAATTTTTTTTATATAACGGGATACTTAACAATTGTTTATAAAGAACTGTAATATATTGCCAGATAATTTTTGTTTTAAAATATCACTTTTTTATATTAAATAATATTTAGCGGCTTTTTGTTAAGAACCATACTGTATAATCAAATAACCTTTTTATAGAATCTTGACGGCTTATATTTGATATTTTTCAAAGTCTGGCCTTCTTATATATAATGATTATCATTTTTAACCTTTAAATAATCTTAAAAAATGTATAATGGTTCTTTATGAAGAATTATCAAGTATTGTGAAATAATTTTTTTTAATCTCGTCTTCTTATATATAACGGTTTTCATTAATAAGTGTTAAGTATTCTTAAAGAATACATGATGGTTTTTTTATGAAGAACTATTAAGTATTGTTAAATAATTCTTTTTTAGAATCCTACTTCCTTCATATATTAATAGATATTATATATTAGACTATTATCTTAACATATTATATTTATCTTAAAATTATAAATATGACATATTATTAAATATAATTATATTATTATATCTTAACATATTGTACTTATCTTAGAAATATAAATCTAAGGTATTATTAGATATAATATATCATATTTATATGATCATATTTTACCGTTAATTATTATAACCGTTATATATTTGTTTCTACTGCTATAATATTGGAAGACGAATTATTTATAAGTGTTATATAATGGTTGTTTCGTAAGAATTGTCATATTTTTCATTAAATAAATGACGGTTATTAACTATAATTGTTATTTTTATATTTTCGAGAATTCCGTATCTTAATATATGACGGTGCGAATATATAACTATTATGTTTTAGTGTTATATATTCTTGTGCGACATCCGCCTCGATATACATAATGTTTATTTGTTGTAACTATTATTTATTAAACGTTATATAAGCCCGAATCTATAATAGTGAATGTTGCCCCATAAGTGTTAAAATCAAGGAACGAAAAACCCGACCGGGCAATGAACCGGTCACAGCACAGGTTCAAGGGTTAATGGGTCAACCAGGGTCTAACCGGTAGTTGAACCGGTCATAACCGGTCATATTAAAATATTATAATTTATTAGTGATAATATATATTAATACATTTTTAAACTTCTATAGATAAAAATAAAGATTTTTAGAAAAAAAAATATTTAAAATCTATTAGTATTAGTTATAATACCTATACTTATGCAAAGATATCTCATTTCCTATAATTATTATATCTTTTTAAATAATTTTTTTCATTATTTTCTTCATTTTTTTAGATTTATTCTTTCTTTATCTATTTTTCTCTTCATTTTAATCTTCAACTTTCCATTTTGCTCTAAAAAAACACAAAATAAAAATTTGAAAAATTAAAAAAAAAAGAAAAAGAAAAGAAACCGGGTCAACCGGTTGGACCACCGGTTTTACCGGTCCAAACGGTTCTGACTGGTTTACTGATCAAACCGGACTGGACCAGGGACCGGTTCCCAGTTCAACCGGTCGAACCGGCCGGTCCGGTCCAGTTTTTTATACTCTGGTTAAAATAGAGCGATTTTACCACTTACTGTTAAAAAGTTAATGGTCAATATTAATTTTTTAACGGTCAGCATTAGTTTTTTTATGGTATAGGGCAACATTACTACGTTTTAAAACTTTTGGGGCAACATTGCTCCTTAGTCAAAACTTTTAGAGTAAATTTGCACATTAACCCTATTATCATGCAACAGATATTATAATTAAGTAACTTATTTAATATCATTAATCTACCCAAATAAATCAATTGGTTCTTATATTAAAGATTGGGAATAATATTAATTGTTCACACAAAAAAGAGTGGATTGTATTACATGTATGATAGTTTCACATTAAGTGATTAGACGATGAATCGCAACTATATAAGTGTGTCTAGTAAGTCCTTCAAAACTTAATTGTTTAAGCTATTTTAATATAAGTAACAAGCTTTACGTGTGATTAGTTAATGTAGACTAGAGTCATATAAATTGAACTAGTGTTGTGAAATAACAATAAATATGAATGACTAACCTACACTTCGTTTTACCAGCACTATCCTTTTAGTTTCTCATGTGTGCTCTCTTAATTAAGTTCATAAAGTTTCGATCTTTCTCTTGATTGGTTTGAATAATCATGCGTGTTGCAATGAAGTCTATCAGATGCATGACGAGTGCACTTGTAATAAGCAATCTACTCTATAAAGCAAACAGTCCCACTTGCATAATTCAAATATCTCTCTCTCTCTCTCTCACTCCTCTGGTCCTATTTATAAGTCATTTTCAATATGTTTTATGAAATCAATCAAAACTTTAAACATTATTAAATCTGTCTTAAAATTTAATAAATTTCTAACTTTAATTTATTCCTGTTAACACCCGTTTCCATTTTAATATATACAGAGTATTAGAGACCATATTCCACAGGCATACAGAAGAGTATAAATATACTGATAAAAAGTGTTCATTTATAGATCAGATTCAACTATGCAGAATTTGATAATATTTGAAAATATGTACATAATATCCAAATATATTTAGAAGATAGACTATCTATATCCACAATCTTCGTATCAGGAAACGTGTCCGTCAGTTCCCCGTATCTACTCCCTTGCCTTTCGAGCCGCTAGCACTCGCTGAGATATTTATATTTGGAAAAAAAAGGGCGAGATTCTAAAGAATCCTAGTAGAAACATTCTATCATTCATATAAAATGCAAAAAGTAAATATGATATGCACCATGAATGTACTAATTAATGAACAATACAACACATCATCATAGCACATCATCGTCATGTATATACATGAGTAGGGCCCAACCCTACTAATCATACACCGGCTGGTTTCCTACCCAACTCCCAATGTAAGTGCACCTCTGGCACTAACTTCCCTTTCTAAGCAAACCATGTTGATTAATATAGTACATTTACAAACAATGACAACCATACAATCATATGAACTATGGCATGATGTATGAAAGATAAAGTTCCTACCTCAAGTCTTTTTCACCTCATTTGGTGTGCCTCAAAAAGTGTACCAAGCTCGGGCTCCTATCCCAGTCCTAAAATATCAAATGTATAAGAATTAAATTAATACTCATTCATGAACTATTTTAAACTCATTACATTTGCTCTATTTTGGGCTATTTAGATAGTCATGAACTATTTTAAACTCATTACATTTGCTCTATTTTGGGCTATTTAGATAGTCATTGAAAGCCCAAACAAATGCCCATGGGATTGGAAAAGTTAAACCAATCAGAAAAAGTGAAAATGCTGAAACAGGAGTCTTGGCTGCGGCCAAAAGTTCTTGGCTGCGGCCAAAAATAGGTCCAAAGGTTATTGGCTGCGGCCAGAATCTTCTGGCTATGGCCAAAAAGCTGTCCCGTTTCTTGGCTGAACTTTCAAAAATCATAACTAATTTCACAAAACTCGAAATGGAGTGTTCTAAAATTCTATGGAAATCTATTTAAGTGTAGTTTTATGGAAAAATATGAAATACCACCATCTACAACCACAAAATTCCAAAATTTCATAATTTCCCACGTTGCTCTAGAATTAAGTCCAGAAACAGGGCAAAAGTTTAAAAATTCATTACTTTCAATCCACTAGTTCAAATCGCTTATAATACCTATAAAGTTAAAGCCCTGAATGTCTACATTAATCCTGAAAAATTTCATTGCATTTGAACTTGGTTTGACCAATGAATTTCATAGTACAATAACACTGCCTCACAGGAGAAAAGCAAACAGCAAGTACTTGCAACTTCAATAATTTCCATACTTGTATACAAATCTCCAAAAATCATGAACACCTATATTTCCACACAATTTTCCCTTCTAAATCCAATGGAACCATTAAAATTTCAAAATTCCAACTCTATCTTTAGTGGACAGTAGCTGGACGAAATTAGGGTTTAGAAGAGAAAATGTGTTTTCCTTGATTTCTCTTGTTTAATAACTTCCTTCCCACTTTTAATCACACGATTAGCTATTTAAACACTATATGAACATGATTTGTAGAATTTTGGCATCATAAAATTTCTAGGGTTCATCATCCAAAACCACAAAACAAGCCAAATCAACCAAGTTCAACAACAACAACCACAACAACACCATATAACTCATGAGAATCCAAGTTTTAGAGGTTACCTTTTGATTGTTCACCTTCTCTCTCCAGAAGTTACACTTCACTCTCTCTTCAACCTTGAATATTTGCCTACTACACATGATTTTTATGAAGAAGAGAAGATTAGAGAAACTATTATGCAAGAAAAGGAAACTTGAACACAAAATCAACAAGTCTTATCATGAGATTTTTGCTTCCCTTGGCCCTCTCTCTCTCTCTCTCTCTGTTTGGTCGTGCAATGAGAATGAGAAAGATGAAGGGAGTGTTCTTTAAAATATCCTACCTAACCCTTCATTATTATTATTCCAAAATTAAGCTTTAAGACACAAAGTTGTACTTGGCTTTCATTCATAACACATTATGGGTGTGTTTGGATTGGTGATTGTATAACTGACTTATTTTTACTTAGACTTATGAAATCTTAAAATTAGAAAAAAGTTAGATTGGGTAAAATGATGAGTGTTTGGATTGGCGATTGGATAAGTAACTTATGTAAAAGTGAATGATGTTTGATTTAGCTTTTGCATAAGTAGCTTTTGTATTATTTAAGAGAAAAAATTGTAAAAATTATGAAAGATGAAAAAATGGAGGGATAATTGTGAAAAAAGACCTCATTGGCAACTTAATTGTCAAATAGGACCTGGGAAGATATCTACACACGGAGGGATTTTTTCACAATTTTTTCAAAAATTAACTTTGAAAATTTGGTAATGATACAATTTTAAATAAAATTATATCAAACTCTAATTTAAATTGGTACACTCCAAAAGTCTTTTCTATTGTGCACCTCAAGCTTAAATTTTATAAATTATATCAAACTCTAATTTAAATATTAAATCCTAACTCATATTTTCACATAGCTCAAAATCTAACAAAACAAACCGATTAAAACCTCAATAATACCTTCAATAATCCAAATAAATTATTTAAATTAAATTTAATGGGTAAAAACACTATATAGAAACTAATTTATGACATGTTTATAAAAAAATGATTATAAAATCATAAAAAAACAAAATAATAAATCTAAACTGATTAAAATTAATTTTTAATTATTCTCTACATTTCTATAGTCATATATTAACAAAACTCAAAACTTACATAAACTCTTATCCCAAAGTATTCTCTAATTAGCAGAAGATTACTATCTAAACAAAGAGAAAATTATTTAGAACATTTTTCATAAAATAAGTTTTGTGATTAGAAGTGTTTTTGAGTACCTCATTGATCCCCAAATATATGAAAATACTCCTATCAATATTATTTATACGTATACACGCACATAAGGTCCAATAAACTTCGTTTTAAGGCTTATAACTTTTTCCAACTTTTATTATTTTTTATCTTAAATCCAATCACTCAACCAAATAACCATTTTGGTTAAAACACTATTCAAGTCCATTTTATCCACTGTTCAAGTCCGTTTTATCTAGCAAACATCAAAACAAACACCCTCTCTCTTTCTTCTGTCCTTAATGCCCAATGTAGATATGAGGGGAGGAGGAAAAATATGATTATGGCCATTTAAAACATCTTATCATCTTTTCTTTTTGCTTTATTTTTAACTAGGATTTGATGACAAAGCTTGTACTTGTGCTTATCCATTGCTAATTGAATCCTAACCTTCCATTAGCATAGAACTAACTTCCTCCCTTCTTCCCTTGGCCCATGAACACGTCATTTAAGGGTTCTTTATGACCCAATTGGCTTCTTCCATTAGCCCAACTAATTGCATAGTTATATTATTATTTTATGATAATAACACATGTGCTCAACTTTAATAATTATAATTTAATCTCTTACTTTTAGATCATGACACTTAGCACGTGCATAATCAAAATATTTGTTTTCCCCTCCTATTTTTCTTATTTGGACGAAAATGATGAGAAATTGGGGAAATAATATTTGTTCCAACATTTTCCATAACTTGTTCTAACCCAATTTTCATGAAAATAGAAGTTTATCAATTTTTTAAATTCTAAGTTCATGAATATTCATCATTTCATTTCATTCAATATTTTCAATAATTATCATTCATATTTATGAATAAAATTTAGAATGTTATAATTCCTATATAATATATACTCTTCTTAAAAGTACACAATCAACACAATAATAAATAAATGATAATAAAATTATACATTCACGTGAAAAATTCAATAATGTAACTGATCGAAAGGATGAAAAAATTCTTTCCCCACCTTTCAAATAGGACAAGGAGCGGCGGAGCCCATATAAACAATAATACAGAAATTAAGAGCAATATTAAGTGATATGATTGTGCAAGTTACCTTTCTTATATATACTCAAGTACTCCTCTGATTCTCCAAGGCATTTTCTAATATATTTCACACAAAAAACAAAAATCTTATATTTTATTAATTCTACCACAAAATTCAATAATTTTGTAATTTTATCTCTATCTAATATGATTATATTATACCCATGAGAATAAAGTTGGCACAATAATAAATGAAGGGGAAAAATATATCATATGGACAATTTAATAAAATTCCTTATAAATAAATAAATAAATAAATTCTTCTCTCTATGCGATAAATAGGACAAGGGGGATATAATTAAAGACGTAAAGAGGACAGCCATATTTTACTTTACTTTCCAAGTCGTGGGGATAAAAAAGGAATATAATAAAATTAAGTGTTGAATTTGACCAAGCCATGCAAATAAATAATGCACAACCACATATCTGATCACCAAGTTGACAGTGTTGCTTAAAAGCAAGTGTGGAAAAATGACTTCCTCATATATACCCAGTCAAAGTATGACTTATCTTGTCATTCCAATTATTTTCTCTCTCTCTCTCTCTCTCTCTCTCTCTCTCTCTCTCTCTCTCATATGCTATATAGTTTGACTGAAAAATCTTGTTCAAAGTTCAAACACCACAAATAATGTTGCATCAAAGTTAATTTGTCGACCTTCAAACTAAGGTCTAATTAATGTTTAGTCTTCTTCGCCTGTAGAGTAATTTTTCTATTGTTGATTATGTTTCTTCAACGTACCGAACACGATTGTGTCGTCTAATTAATAATTTAATTATTACCCTATTGTTTATCAAGGTGATATAGTCTACGAATTCCTAATTCAGGGTGCTTGCATGTATATAAAGATTATAATTAGCTGGATCAATGGATTAATTAAGCTAATGATGATAACACGCTGGAAAATTAACTATTTTTTGTAGGGGTCAAATGAAGAGCTTGCACATATATTTTTTGGATTTCTGTATTGGTATCTAGCGCTACTAGCAGTCGACTAATCTGACTTACAAGAATGTAAACTCACAATGAGGAAAACCTTGATCGCTACCTCCAAGTAATAATCGCAATTAATAATCACAGTTCCATACCAAGAATGCGAACGTGAGATTATTAGTTAAGTTAGAATGACTCTAACGAATCAATCTAAGTGCTTGGTGCTGAGCACACACATATATGAACACGCAAACACTACATAAGCAATTAAGAAAATTAAATATTTGATGTTAGGTGGAAATATGATTTTAATTAGGCATTATTCAAAGGGTTAATATGCTTTTTTTAATAAAAGATAATGCATTAGTAACTGTAGCAAAACTTTGAGGGGTGTGTGTGTGTAAGAAGATATAATTATAGGAATGTGTGTGGTTTTAAATCTGTTTCACAAACTCCGTTACAAATCTGATCACCGAATCCTTGTGATCTCAGCGGGAAATGAGCATGCCTCTTCCCCCTTACACCACTTCAAATACCAAGCGGCTTGGTGTCTTGAAGAGGATTTCCCTGATCTTGTAAAATCTGCTTGGATCAATAACGATTGGTTTTCTGGTTGCAATGAGTTCCAAGATAAGGCCTCCTGGTGGAATAAAAACGTCATAGGCAGCCTTCCCAAAAAGAAGAGGGCATTGGTCAAGTGCTTGGAGGGGGTTGACCGGGAGATCTCTGCTCGGCCGCATGCGGGTCTATTCAAGCTGGAAACGAGACTATGGAAGGAATATATCAAGGTTGTGAATCAAGAAGAACTCCTTTGGTACCAAAAGTCAAGATGCAAATGGCTCAAGTGTGGGGATAAGAATACAAGTTTTTTTCACTCTTCCACGGTGATTAGAAGAAAGAAAAGCAAAATTGACTCTCTCCAAGATCCTCGGGGAAACTGGATTACCGATCAAGATGAACTTAAGACTTCTGCTCTTAACTACTTCCAAGATCTTTATTCGGCTGATCATGAGGTGCAAAATGTATCAGAATGGCCAAGTGAATTCCGCACCCTGGACGACTCTCAGCTTTCATATATTCAGAAGGATGTGTCCCCAGTGGAAATAAAAAATGCAGCTTTTGAGATGGGTGCTTTCAAGGCTCCTGGCCCTGACGGTCTTCAACCTCATTTCTTCCAGACGCAGTGGAACATTGTGGGCCTGAGGATTTGTGATCTTATCTTCTCCATTTTCAGGGATCCTAGCAGGGTAAAAGATATTAACCAAACCCACATAACATTGATTCCTAAAGTGGATAATCCCGTCTCAATTAAAGAATTCCGGCCCATATCTCTGTGTAATGTGAGTTACAAAATTCTTAGCAAAGTACTGGCTAACAGATTGAGAGCTGTGATGGACTACCTAATTCACCCCACCCAGTGCAATTTCATCAGGGGCAGACAAAGTTGTGACAACATTATTTTGGCACAAGAAGCGATCCACACGATGAGAACGATCAGAAAGAAGAAAGGTTATGTTGCCATCAAGGTAGATATGGAAAAAGCTTTTGATAGGCTTGACTGGAATTTCCTGGAGTTCAACCTTCGGAGTCTGGGGCTTAGAGACCATTTTGTGAAGTTATTGATGGTGTGTGTCTCCTCGCCTACTATGAGAGTTGTCTGGAATGGATCTCTTTCATCCTCTTTCCAACCCTCTAGAGGTGTGAGACAAGGTGACCCTTTGAGCCCTTATCTGTTCATCCTGTGTATGGAAAGACTCAGTCAAATGATAAACCAGGCAGTGGCAGAGAGAAGGTGGAAGCCTCTTCGGCTTAATCAATCGGGCCCGAACCTTTCTCACCTCTTTTTTGCTGATGACCTCATTCTCTTCTGTGAAGCTTCCACAAATCAGATGGAGATTATCAAAGACTTGATGACATTCTTCTGCAAAGTATCGGGTCACCGAGTCAACCTCCAGAAATCAAAAATCTTTGCCTCTCGGAACGTTCATTTTCACAGAGCTCTTCAGCTGGGTCAAACTTTGGGAATCAATATTTCTGGGGATCTTGGAAAATACTTAGGTGTTCCCCTGCTGCATAAGAGAGCTACTAAACTGACTTTCGCACCTCTGGTTTCCAAAGTTCGTAAGAAGTTATCCTCTTGGAAAGGAAAATTCTTGAACATGGCCGGGAGAACAGTCCTGATAAATTCTGTCCTCTCTACTCTGCCATTTTACCAGATGCAGGCTACCCTGCTCCCTAAAGGTGTTCTTCAGGACCTTGAGAAATTAAATAGAAATTTTTTCTGGAATCAGGGGCAGGATGGTAAGAAAATGCATCTTATCGCTTGGGAGACAATAAAGTTAGATAAAAAAGAGGGTGACCTGGGAATCAAAGATCTTTCTAGCCAAAACGAGGCTCTCATCATGAAGCTGTGCTGGAACCTTATCACAAAACCCGATGCCTTATGGGTGAAGGTTCTCAGATCAAAATATGGTTGCGGAGATAGCAAAATCCCAAGAGTTGAAAGGAAAAAGAACCAGTCTGCTGTCTGGAATGCAATTACAACCGTTTGGGATGCTTTTAGGAAAGCTGTGGGCAGCAAGCTTAGAAGCGGACAGCCTACAAATGCTTGGTGGGATTTATGGACAAGTCTTGATCAACCCCTCATCTACTATGTGAATAAAAATCAAGACTTAATAAACCCTGAGGAAGAGGTAAAAAATTTTGTGACCCCAGTTGGGGAATGGGATCTTCAGAGATGGAATATGTTCCTGCCAAGTTGGGTGATTGATAAAATCAAACAAGTCTCTCCCCCTTCTCAAACAGGTGATGACTTATTTTGGTGGAGGAAATCTTCTGATGGGAACTTTAGCCTCAAATCAGCTTATTCAATGATTTATTCATCGCTTTCGGATTCCGCAGATCCGTTCTGGCAACGTATTTGGAGATGGCCTATTCCAGAAAAAGTAAAATTCTTTATGTGGCAATTGTTCCAAGAGAGAGTTCCTACAAATTCAATTCGCGCTATGAGAGATGCGAGGATAAACCCTGAGTGCTCTTTCGAGTGTAATTGTGAGGAGTCAGCGATTCATACATTGAGAGACTGTGAGCTTGCAAGTTCTGTGTGGCTTTCCTGTACTAACCCCATTTATCACTCTGCTTTCTTTTTTGGTAATTTACAGGTTTGGATCAAATGGAACATGCAACACTCTCCGGGTGACTGCAAGACATCCAAGTGGCCCTGGCTCAGAGTCTTCAGTTCTCTATGCTGGCTAATCTAGAAGAACAGATGTAGAAGAGTTTTTGAAGGAAACTCTAAACTTCCAACTCAACTAATCCACAGAGGGCTTCATTTTCTACATGAAGGCATTGAAGAGGGCAGGTTTAAACATAAGATCTTTAGAGTTCCAAACAGATTTACAGAAGGTTGGAATGTCCCACCAGAAGGCTATGTTCGGATCGATGTAGACGCTGCGGTTGACAAACATAGGAACTCTGCTGTTGGAGGAGTAGTGCGTGACAACCAAGGAGCATGGATTTGCGGTTTCCAGCAAAACACGGGTTTCAGTTCCGGCTCAACTGCCTCGGAGATTCAAGCAATCAGCATTGGTCTAAAGTTTTGTGAATCCAGAAATTTCAGAAGGATCAGGCTTTACACTGACTCATTAGAAGCAATCCAACTACTATACCAGACTGGGGGTCATTACCACCCGCTACAGTTCGAAGTGGAGGAAGTCAGGAAATTAATCTTCAAGGATTGGGATTTAGAGATTCATCATTGCCACAGAGAAGCCCTTAAATGTGCTGACGCTTTGGCAAAAAGGGCCCTGGATTTGAACAACGATTTGCATCTACTGTATCTCCCACCGGATTTTTGTTTGGCCCAACTGTTAGCTGATCTTAGCTAATCTTTTGGGTTTTGTAGCTTCTTGCTCTTGGTTTTTTTTTCGGTTCCTGTACTTTTGGCCGCTGTGGCCTCAAGAGGTTTTTCCCCTCTTGTCACTTCTAATTAAAAAAAAAAAAAAAAAAATCTGTTTGGTCAGTTTGTACGTATCAGAATTCTCTCGTGATTATTAAAGTTTTTTTTTTCCATACATTTTAACGAAGTTAGGCTTAAGTGCATATATATCTGAATCAAGAACCATATGATTTTAATTTATATAGCAAGTTGGTCAAATGGTGTAGATACTATATAAACCTAATCACATGCAGAAGACTTTTTTCTCTCTCTATTTTGGGATGTATTAGACAAGTTATTTATAGGATAATTTCTTAATTTAATTCTATATATTAACGTGCTAATTTTCTAGGCTAGACTAGACATGGCTCAATCTCCCTATTTATGTTCTTAGACTATTTATTATCCTATATTAATCCATAGTAATGAGATATAAGGTGGATAATTAAATTGTGTTAGTTTTAATTATAGTTTGCTTATTTAGTATGTTAGTTACATTAAGTTCAAGCTATGGAACAGAAAATTAGTGTTTAAACATGTTGCAAATTTTATAATTAAATTTTCATAATTAAAAAATTTTTAATTTCACCTTATAAGGTAAACAGATTGTTACCCAAAAAAAAAAAAAAAGGTAAACAGATTGTATACAAGTGAAACTAAACAAATTATGTTTGATTAAAAAATCTTCAAATTTTGACCAGATCAGGAAATGTTATGATTCAAAGATCAAATTGTTGACTTAAATAGTATGCACAAAATAAGTTTAACAAATCAAAAAAAAAAAAAAAAAAAAAGACAAAAGTGATACAAAAGCTGGGAGACCAAAACCTATTTCTTTCTTGATCAGTTTAATTAAAAGCGCAATGATTAGTCATGTAAACAATGATAAAAACCAATGGTTTTTCCACTTATATATGTATATATAATATTTTTTTTGAAAAATTATTTCTTTGAGATATTAATATAATAATATAATGTTTGATTATGTCATAGGTGATGTCAACGAGATCTCTTATACATACATTGATACATACATTTATAGGACCCAAGTTACACCTAATAAATTTGTACTATAAAACATATAAAGTTGAAAGTTGACTTATATTTCAATTGGCTTATATATGTTTTCATCAATTGGAAAACAATTATAATCTTGATAGATTTTTTAATGTGTGAAAAAAAATGTTTATATATATGTTGACATCGCCAATTAGCTAGGCAGCAATAAATAATTCCATATGGCTCGCTAATTTATTGTGCATCTTTGCTGGCATTAGTTTTTACGATTTTAATATAATTTAACATATTAAAATTTTCATCATGACGCTCACAGATTTAATTAGTCAATTATTGCTTCTTATAACAACACAAGAAATTAGGAAACGAAACAATTGAAATAAAGGCATTCATGGTCAAAGATCCTCACAGACAAATTTAATTAGCATTACTTAATAATCAAATTAATAAGCAATATATATTGTTTTAGGCAGAGGGTAACAAAAGCCATTAGAATCTATTGACTTTTTGTCCCACTAATTAATTAAAATATTCTATAAATATATTAAAAAAAACAAGTTTTCATAATTGAGATCGTCCCAAGTCTTCAGATGACTATATATGAACGCCTACTAATTCCACTTCTATATGTATATTGCAGCAATAAAATTGTTGCATCAAATTCATATATCAATTATTGAATTATTGAATAAAGTAGTAAAGGACAACCTTGTTGACTTGATTGACTTAGAAATTAGTGCCCACAAATTGTCTTTTCCATGGCTCCACTTATCCTTCAAATTGTAATAATTATTTCTCAACTAATTTGTTATTTACTTTTCATAAGGAGTATAAAATATAAAACATTTTCATAGAATCTATAACCGATAAAAATTGCAACTTATAATTACTATATATTTAGCTATATTAATTTAATGAAGATCTAAGCGGTCGATTTTTTTCATATGATAAAAATTCAATAATTTAAATATTTTTATTAAAATGATAATATGCAAGTTTTGTGAAGAAAATAAAAAATTATGGATATTAGTTTTTAAATTAAAAAATATATTGTGTCATGGTTTAGATTGAATCTGAAGATGGATAAGACTATAAGAGTGATAAAAGCTCAACATGTTACGAAACAGATTCGTAGATTTTTTAACATGCACAAGCAGAAAAAATAAATAATAAATAGATATTTGAAGTGGTTGAAATGTTGGTTTGAATAGTTGTATAGTGTGGCAAGTTGAGGCAAATTAAAAGGATTATTTAAAAAGAGAAAAAAAGAGGTGAATGCTTATCTACAAAGAACTTTCTGTCCCAGAAGCAAACAAAATATAGTTTTGCCTTTTAATTCCAAAAATAATATGTCTGTCATAGTGCTCATTTGGAATAGCTTATTTTTAGGTAATAAATGCTTATAAATTGTGATTTACGGTATACAAGGTAAGTATATGAGAGGAGTTTTATCTCATCTTGTGTAATAAGGACTTATTATCTAAAAATAAATGATACCAAACACAGCATATGACACGTTTTGTGATATCGCGTTTTTGGCTTTTTCATTTTTGGCAACATTTTTTAGTCTCTTTTACAACCACAAAAATAATCGTATATTATATATACATGTAAACTATATATACATATATAGATAGAGTTTTCACGAACCAAAGAAAAAAGTTAGCAATGAAATTGACTGTGCATGTAATTCCATGGAGAGAAATAAGAGGAAACAGAATTAATAAATTATTTTATCGTTTTAAAGGTCAAACAATTATTTTATCATTATGTAGCGAAGCAAGCGGTACATGAAATCTGTTTGATGAAGCATGCAGTATATGTAATAAATAAATATATTAAGACAATTTATTATAAACCTAACATTATACATATAATAATATTATTTTTTTAAAAAAAAAATCTTTTTGGATACGGTTGCTCTTGCTAATTTTAATGTGCATCTTTCCCTGCCCTCAATAAAATATGTATATATAAAAATGTTTTTTATCATATAGCTGACATTTTATACACACCCACACATATTAGATTCCTATGATTAGGTCAAATTCAGTGATGCCCAGTTTTGAAATAATCCGTGGGTCCATTACCAAAACCATGGAAGATTCAAAACTTGGTTTCGGGGGTAAAAATCAAAGAAACAAGGGTTTTCCTGAGAATTTTTATGCTCAAATACATGTACAAATGAATTTATTAATTAGAATAAAATTAATTATTATATTAATATATTTTTTTAAAAAAATATTTTTTTAATATTTTAATCACATCAATCTTGTTTGTAAAATGACATTTAATTTTCTGAAATTTTATAGGAAAAATTTCAATAAGGACCATTGTGGCAAATCAATTATCTGAAATTAATTTCACTGCAATCTTGTGGCCTACGGTGAGATTAATTTGTGAAGTAAAACGATAAAAATTACCTTTTAAAATCAAAGGAGGGGCAACTTGATTTAATTTGTAAGTGGCAAACACATCATGAACAAGTGAAATTAATTCTTAATAATAACAAATTTAAACATGATCAAGTCAAATTTCATTTACAACTAGCGAACAAGTCATGAATAAGTGAAATATTCCTTTGAATAAGGGGAATTCCATTTTTTCATCAAGTACCATCATTAAATTTTTCATAGGACTATTCTACTTATTTACAAAACTATTTCACTTATTTATGATATATTCGTTACTTACAAAAATAAATTTGACTTGATCATGCTCCTATTTTTTCTTATTAATAAATTAATTTTACTTATCCATGGGACTATTTCACTTATTCTTAGGAGTATTTCACTTATTCATGATTGGTTTGCCAATTACAAATTAGAGTGTTTCTCATTAGATTTTTGAAAGGTTATTTTTGTCTTTTACTTCACAAATTTATTACACTACGGGCTCATATGTCATAGGATTGCAGTGAAATTTCATGTTGCTTTGGTCTTTAATAGGGATTAATTAAATACAGTAGTCCTTATCTGAAATTTTCCCAAATCTATAATCCTGAAAAATAATTATAATTTTTTTTTTTAGAAAAAAGAACAAGTGGCAGTAAGGCACTGATTCAATTGGTTGCTTTAAGGAAACAGCGCATAAACTGGGCCCCGCCTGAATTTAATGAAAGAATTACACGACCTAAAGAAGAATATAAATAAAAAAATAGTTCTTGAAGATTGTAAAATAAAAAAATGATCTTATTAATAACTCTAAGAACCTATATTGATAATTCGTTAATAACTTCAAAAGTCTGTATTAATAATGTTATGGGATCATTTTTCGATTTTATAATCTCCCTAGACCATTTATTTATTTCTATTCTTCCTTAAAATCTGAATGTAATTCTCCTATCTTTTATCTCATCACTGTTCTCCTCCAACTTGAATTGGAATCCAAATCGAATCTTCGCTTTTCTACCACTTCAACATTATCCTCAACCTTCTTCTTTTCATTTCTTTGAAGTTTTAAGTACATTTAAAAATTTAATTTAAATCTGCAAAACTTCAGATTAAAAATATTTAACATTATAATTTTTTTAAAAATTAAATTTATAAATCATAATTTTCAAAAGTAACTTGTGTAGCATAACTCTCATAAAATTCATTATTATATGTTTTAAAATATAGCAATAAATCTTCGGATTTAGTTATGACCAGTAATGATAGTATTTTAGAAAATTCAACTAGAAAAATAATTTTATCTGGTCATATTTTTTAAAAATATGTTTTCAATCTTGAGAGTATCTGTAATTGTCACAAAATTTTAATTACTGTAGATTTGATAAAATAAATGCCCCTTACTTTGATTTTCCTTGGCTGAATAATTGTACGTAAGGTGAACCATTTGGTTTTCAGTTCATTTTTTAACACGAAAAATTAAATAGAGTTAATTTTAAAAACCGAAAACTAAATTAACTAAAATATTTTGTTCAGTTCGGTTAATGACTGTATTTTTAATTTAGGTTTGTTAATTAGATATGATTAACAAACTAATCAGAAAACAAAATTATACAAGCTCCATTATATGATCATGCGGGTTGACCCGGAAATGCTGGTCCCCGTACACGTCAGCAGAATGCCTTTGGCATCCTTTCCCGCTTGGCTTGATTAAGATTCTGTAGCATCCAATTGAGGTTTTACTTTTTTATTAATTAATATGCATTATTTATTTTATTTTTGTCACTTTCGGTAGGCTAGAGAAGAAAGTAAGGAACGAACAAAAATATAGAATTGGAGAAAAAACAATTAACAGATGCGTGTTGTTGACGTGGAAGAACTTATCAGCTGAATTTCCACATCAAAAATCTAAATATCCTATCTCTGTGTTACTTTATTCTATCTCTGTGTGTTATCTACATTTAAAATTTTACATTATCCTTGATGATTTATATAATCTTCTTGGATAACTGAGAATCTGATTAAATATAAATTCATAAATCTTACATTTATTTGAAGCTGCATGCTTAATTTCTTTTTTGGTACTGATATACCTTTGGCACGTGGAATCCAATGAAATGAAAATAAGAAAAATAACATTGATATTTGTAATAATCCTCATTAAATCATAATACATAAGAAATGAGTCAAAATACATCATTTTCAATTAAAAAAGGGTCAAGGTAAATCTATCCCGAAAGTATTCCAAAAATCTCAATGTTGCTATGGTAGTTTTTTCAGTCTAAATGTCGTATTGGAAATTTACAAACGTAGCAATGTTGTCCCTGATAGTTAGTAAAGTTACTTTTGACAGTTAGCTCTTTAGTTTGACTGAAATAATCAAATAATACATGTGACACTCTCACTTGGCACTTAGTACGACACTTAAAACAAAAAATAATGAGGTGGTGCAATGACTAATGTGTGCTAGGTGAGAGTGACATATGTATTATTTCAGTTAAATTAAACCGTTATCGATCAAAATTAACTTTGTTTGTGGTCAGGAAAAATATTGTTATATTTTTAAACTTTCGGGATAATATTGAGAACAAAAAACTTCCAAAACAACATTGATATTTTTTGAATATTTTCGGGATAGATTTGCAACTTAATCCTCCCCTTTTTTATATATATATTGAAAGTGATGTATTTTGACTCATTTCCTATGCATTATGGTTTAATGAGGATTATTACAAATATCAATGTTATTTTTTCTCATTTTCATTTTATTAGATTCCACGTGCCAAAGGGATATTAGTACCAATAAAGAAATTAAGCATGCAGCCTCAAATAAATGTGAGATTTATGAATTTATATTTAATCAGATTCTCGGTTATCCAAGAAGATTATAAATCATAAAAGATAATGTATTTTATTTTTAGCCTAATGTATACTTGCCTTTAATTAACCCTTTTAGTACTAAGCTTAACTCTAATAAAATTAAAATTTAAATAAATATAGCTAGTCCTAGGAGTCTTTTTTCGACCGTGGCATCGCCTAGGAGCCATTAAAAAATAGAGATGTACTGTTAGGCTTTAATATTATGAAACAAATATAAGAATGGATAAAAATGAACAATGTAATATATTTCGCTCATCTTCTATGACTTTGTTATATAGTGATATGAAAGTTTCTCCATAATTGAAAGGTCACATATTCAATCCACTTGATAACTTCATTTAATTAGGGCATACCCCTCTAAATATATACATATAATGTTTTGCCAGATAAATACACACACACATGTAATCCACACATCACAAAGCATATCCACATATTGACTTCTCTGTTTTTTTTTTCTTTTAACCATTCTCAAATAAAAAAACTACTATCGATAGATATGAATAGGTGTTGTCACTCACAACGTGTTACATGCACATTCATAGCAATAACAAGCTATTAGTAGATTAGCTTTGCGATTAGCTATATATATTATTTTTCCGTACACAAATTAATTAATAATTAATTAAAAAGAGAGTGAGAGATGCAAAACCTTATCCTTTTTAAACCAATGGAAACATCAAAATGATACACACTCCAACATACAAAAGCAAAACTTAAATTATTTCGATGTGATGCATATCCCACTTACATAATGAGATAATCAAGTTTACCAAACACTCATTATCGACCACATTAATGTCAATCCTTTTTTTATTTTTTAAAATTATGTAAACGTTTACTAAGCTTTCCCTTAGTTCCCACATGACGTTTTATATTATTTTTGTTTCATAAGTTTCAAACATATCTACTTATATTCTGTATGTATATTCATATAGTGACATACAACTACTACTACTACAAAAAACAATTAATTAGTGATGGAATTCCGTCACTAATTAATTAGTGATAGTTTATTAAATGACAGAATTGTACATGTCTAACACTAATCACTAGTTTTTTGTAGTGATGATGACAAAGACAATGACGACATTGTGAACCCTTTAAGGCTAAGCCATTGTGTGGCGTCTGTAGACGATCACGAACAACTGGACTAACGGTGAGACCATGAGCAATCTGCAAGGATCGAAACAGATGATCTGAGTCGCGTCCAAGGACACTATCCTATAGAGTTATTCCGCGACCACCGGCAGAGAGGAAGCGACACTCCCCAGAATTAAATAGATCCCTCTTGATTATATCAAGGCAACAAAACTGACGGAAGGTAATGGCAGCAACAACAGGCAGAAAATATTATGCAGAGGAAAGGAGAAGAGATCAGAATGCAATGTGTTCGGAGCACTCCGTCTATGTTCTTTTTGTAGGCACGTTTCACGAAGAGTCATCGGTCACAATACAACCCGAACAGTACGTCCCTTGAGACCTGATAGCCACCACCAGACAGACAAGCCTGTGCGTTGACAACAGAAAGGACGTTCGATGGAGCATCTGACCATTGGCAATGTTTAGAGATGAAGGGTCATGAATTTTGAACCCCAAATATAGTGACTTTTCAGCAAGCCCAAATAAACATTATTTTATTATCTAAAAATAATATTTCCGGTGAACAAAAATATTTTACAAAAATTGCTGATACCATGTATTTATTTATGTGTAGGGGGAAAATCACCAGATTTCAACTATATTTGCCTTCCGGTGGCCCGTTGTTGTGCGCACGAGCCCACCACACCTTTAGGACTCTTCACAAGCCCAAGATAGCATAGTGATATATATAGGCTTGTGATATCTTATTCTCAAATAATGTGGGACTAGCTTCTTTAACACATCCACTCAATTACTCATATTTTACAATAGCGTCTCCATGACGGGAAGGGTTGTTTGTGTGGTCAATCATGGACTCACAACAATTGGGGGAAATATTGATAGCATGTTAAATATAAATGAACTTGACTTGGTTTGAGAAAATTCGTATTAAACAAAATCAGGCTTTACAAGGGATATATAAATGGAAAAGCTCAATTAATTTTAAAATTTTAGGTTAAGATGTGATACTTTTAAGTCCACTTGTATCCATTCCTTCAATGTTTGGAGTAGGGTGTGGATTCGGTTCTCGGTAAAAAACCAAAATGAAAGAATTTTTAGAACCTAACCGAAACTGAATAATGGAAGATAACCAAATTGAAATAACCAAAAATAATTCAGTTCAGTTTTGGATTTTTTTAATAAAACTGAAATTTTTGGGTCTCATAATTGAATTAGAATATCTGAATTTTCAACAAGCAAAAGCTAATACAAATTATAAATTGAACAGCCTCAACAAGATCTAAAGAAAGATAATACAAAGTATAAACAACAAATATGATCAATGTAGTATTAACACTTAATTGCAGCATGGAAAAATGTGAAAAATATTATATGGTGCATTCTTTATATTTTTTCTAGTTATTCGGTTAAAACCGAAAATTTTTTTGAGGAATTGAACCAAACCAGAACACCAAAAAAAGAACCGAACATATACCGAACACTGAAAAAACTGCACCAGAAAAGCTGAAACTGATTTGGTTCAGTTTGGTCTTTGGTTTCGATTTGATTTTGCTCACCCCTCCTTCGAGTATGGATTGATCTTACCTCCTTTCAGGCCAAGTGCTTCCCTAAATAATTTCAACCAAATAAAAAAAAAAACATTATGCATATTAATTACACTCTTTATTATTTTGTTGGTCCAAAATGCCATGGCACTTTGGTTTGCTCGACACATTGCACATTGGCATAGGATAAATGACGTGGCACAACAATGATCTTACTTAAGTCATGAATCTAAGTCACCATCAACTAATGAGCCGCTTCGCTAAGCATGCATTTCAAAAAAAAAGTGCAAGAACAAGTCATGTTCTTACGAAATAATTAATCATTAATAAATTAATTTTTTTTAGATAATCACAAGTGTATTGTCTATATAGATAAGCAGATTGTGCTTTCTCTCTTGGGAAATATATATATAAGGAGTAATGACACGTGGAATAATAGCTGAAGCATTGCCCTAATCCATTACGGGAGAGGGGCCTCTCCACTTCTCTTAGTGTCCACTTCCCTCCATTTCTTTATTCTCACAATTAGATTAACTCTAAACGGTTAAGATTTAATATCCTATACAAATTAAAAATTATACATAGAATACTTTAACAAAAGTATAAAGATATGAACAGTTATATCAAATTTTAATGATTTAAATTTATTTATATACATTTTCGTTATTTAATATTATAATAATATTTTTATATGATATTAAATTTCAACCATTCAGAGTTAATCTAACGGTGAAAATAAAAAAATGGAAGGAAGTGAATGGTAAAGAAAATAGAGAGGCCCTCTCCCAATCAATTACTATCATCTCACCGACAAATTGGGTTTAGCAACTTTGCGATTATTTTATTTGTGAAAAAAGTGAAGAGTGAACTTTATTACTTTATTGTACCATTGGTTTATGTAAGGTCCAACTTAAAAGGTGACGACTTGCATTCTCATTGTGAATAGAATGATGACGAAATTTGAAGGGTGGTTTCCAAAGTTGAAAGGGATAAGCATTCATATTTTTGAGGTAATCCAAAGAGGAATACCACATATGGATATAGCTATTTGAGGGCTAGTTCCAAAACAACCAATAAAAATTAAACAAAGATATACTATGTCTAGATAAATTCGAAAATAAACTAATGTTATTCTCTTAGACCAACCGAAATAAACTAACTCATTTTGATCGGTTCACAAGAGAAATCCACGTGTGTTTTTGTTCGCCAAAGACATGAATATATATTTAGTTTTGGTGATAACATGTTGTTATTATAACAAATTAACATTTATATTTTATTATTACTATCTGGATGATTTTTTTTTAGTGTGGATTTATTTTTTAAGATTAAATTATATAATTTTTTTTTGAACTTTGAGTTAAGTATAATAAATCTTCTAATTTAATTAAAACAAATTGACAGTGAGCTCTCAATAAAATTTTGAACTCTTGTGTAAAAATAACTCTCACCGGCCTCCGTGCTTAATTAATTAATTAGTTTGTTATGTCCTCACTCATGAAGTGACACATATCAACAACAATATATTTTAATTTGTTATAATATAAGACAATCATTGTAAATCTTAAAGCTTGTTGAAGTTATCTATACATGAGTTCAAAGAGATATACATTTAGCCACGTATATTTCAATAATTCATGGCACTCTCTTTGTTTGATTATATTTTTTAAATAAAAATTAAATCTTTTAAGGAGTTACATAAATGACTTTAAGGTTAATTAATCACGTTCAAATTAATACATATTTCATAAAAAGATTATTAGGTGGCATGATCGATCTAATGGGATAAGTCTGAAATTAATAGTTGCATAAACCTGAGTTTGAATAAATTAGGTTTAGAACAGAGACTATGATCTGAAGTCAGCAGACTGTTGAAGTGGCTATCGAAATGAAACAAAGGAAAGCTAATAACAAGATAATATAGATTAGTTCCGTCATTAATTAAATTGAATTAATAATATATAGTTGTAAGGAAAAGGTTGGAATATATGGGATCAAAGTGCTTGATGTGTGTGTATGTATGTGACGCAAGAGATTCAGTTTTATCAGATAGATGTACGAGTTATTATTTTATTATAGCAGCCATTAAAGGAGGTGTAGATTAGCCGATCACTATTCCTCATAAAATATATGATAAAATGCGTGTACCTATAGGCTCGTGTAATTTGGCTTTTTTTTAATAGAATTTTTTCCTTTTTCCTTTTTCTCTTTTTTGATTAGAAGGCCAACTAACATCAGTAAGAGAAATATAATGGCAATACCATAGAAGGAAAAAAAAGTTATCTGATACACATGAAGAAGGGTTAGCTAGCTAGCGTTGTTACTTCTGATGAACTAGTAAACATGGAATCAGAAAAGCTGGAATATCCTTCAAGACAATGTTTCTTGTTCCGTTTGTTTGTTTGACTAGCCACTTGAGCAAATTGCTTAATTGATAATAAAAACTGTAGCGATGTGGTTCCAATAGAGAATAAAGAAGATTTTATAATCGGAAAAGAGTGGAGCAAAGTAGGCTTATAATTAAATAAATGATCCTGATCTATCTTTGAACCTACCAAAAATATTGAAGAAGAGGCTTCACCTTGAAAACAAATTGAAGAATAACAGAGAATAAAACATACTCCCTCGGTTTCTAATTATAAGATAAAGTTGGCTTTTTTGGAGAAATTAAGGAAGCCAATTAAATTACTTTAGCATATATTTATATTTATATTTTTTTTCTTCAAACTAAGTAATTTGATTAATAAACTAATATATAATCCAAATATACTAAAAATATAAATACTCTAAAGTGATTTAATTGGCTTCCTTAATTTTTCCAAAAAAGTCAACTTTGTCTTATAATTAGGATCGGAGGGAGTATTTTTTAAGCTCTATATATGTAGTATAATGGTCAAATATTAGCATACCAATGACTGGATTCAAAGATAGCACAAAAGTTGCTGGGAGCCAAAAATGAACATTTTAATTAATGGACTTGTTTAATATTCGATGCTATGTATAATTTTTGCTAAAAATATATTATAACATAAAACAGGGAGACTAGATGTAACATTTATTGTGTTTTATTTATTTTTTTGCTAACAATGTTTTAGTTATTGTTGATTGATAGATAGTAACTGTGTGTCTGTATATATTACTTTGATCTGATTCAGAACCATGAACAACAGTTATCATCTATGAAATTATTTTTTATTTCACCAAACTAGTGTCATGCATGTTCATATAACTAATCTATCAAGCCCTACATAGAAGATACAAATAATTGAATTACATGGATAAAAGAGTTGGTTAAAATTGCTTGAAAGTAATAAATGTACAAAAAAATTATTTATTTCTCAACAATAGATCATTATTTATTGGGGAGAAGTGATTGAGATAATTAATGCAGGATATATGACGTGATATGTAATTAATTAATGGGGTAAACATGAAAAAAAGTTCGTTAAAATTCCAAACATCCTTTAAATATGTTTAATAAATAGGACCATATATATATATCAAAAAAATTCTTATATACTAGAGGAAGTATTAGATTTATATAGTATCTAATACTAGTAAGTACGTAGGACTTGAGCATGGTTGAATCCAAAAATAATTATATATGCTTTTTATTCTACTAAATTTTTATTCAGTATCTGATATATGATATTATTGGGTAGGATTTGAATATTAATATATTGAACTTAAATATGGGTAACTCTTCTTAAACATAATAAACAATATACTTTAGAATATCAAATTTATGCCATCCTAAGTCCCTAACTAGTCGGCTGTCCCAAAAATATGGATGGCCAAATCTTTTCCATCTATATATTCCTTATTTCTTTGAGTGACAAATGCAACAATTAACACTTTTGTTAGGTATTTACTCCTTTGAAAATTTTTAGTTAAATTTCAGTAACTTTTTTGAAATAAAATTTCAAAAATCAGTTGCATATCACAGAGGATGAACGACTTCAACTTTTATATGTGTATACCCAAAAAAACTAAAGAAATTAAAATTTTCACTTTTAAAACTTTATAGTAACAAAATAATAGCTTAATTTGCGCGTTCAACAAAATATCTTATTCTATTGTATTATTTGCTAGAATCAAATAATTGAGAAGAATATTCAACAAATTATTGAATATGCCCCAACAGTACTTCTAGAGATTCGAACATTCATAGGAATTAGAGCGCGAGGGGAAAAACAAGTAGATGAATATATTAATATAATTATACCAAATATGACTCAATTTTGATTGACTCACAGTCATATATAGACTGCATAAAAATTTATATTTGTATTGGTAATAATAAATAAAATAAAAGCCGTTTGGCCACTAAACATGGGTCAAAAGTATAATGCAGCAGGTACAATAAAATGCTATTATCTCCCATCTTTAATATAAAAGTTCCTCAACTGATTTAAATGGATTAAGAAAATTAGTAATACAAATTATATGTAACAAATATATATAGCTGGTGTTCTTAAAACATCACCATTCATCATGACAACTTTTGAATAAAAGCCCTTAATATGTGTAATCAATAAGAATAATTTAAGAAAAAAATTATAAAACTAGAAAACAATGTAAATTAAGATCTTATATTTATGATTAAACACAACTCTCAAATAACTCTTATATATTAAAAACTGAAGGGAGTATCTATTTTTATTGCATGCATTTTAACTGACATATTTATTTGATTTGATAAACATATTTAATTTACACCAGAACCAAAATTTTATTATTACTTTTATGGTCCAACTCCGATCACGGGAATTTGATAAAAAGTTAAAAACATTTGCCGCCCTGACCTATATAGATTAATATTATAAAATCTGAAATGAATAATGTCACATTATATCTTATTTTATCTCTTGTTCTTTTTTTATTCCCTTCCAGCAGGATACTTGCTACCTAGACTTCTTCAAATTTTGTACAAAGATAGAAAGATATATATTTAACTATACCAACAAAATATTCCTTATCCATCCAAAAAAAGAAATGGTTTTGTTTAGATTCAGTGTATGTTGGGGAAAAAACCAGGGAAGTGAGAATCAAAAACCAGGGATGAGTTGGCCCTTGGTTTTGAGCCACTTGTCGATGTGGGACATAACCGTGTCCTACGTGCAATATCCTGTTGGAGATGGCAATATCATCAATATATGTGTGTGCGTGTGTGTGTGTATATATGATGCCTCTCATTAATTAGAAGTTCGTTTGGATTAAACTGGGTCGTCCACTTGTTCTCCTACAAAAAAGATGGGTCGTACGTACACTCCAAAACCATGGACATTTATATTGATTCCTATATATATATATATATATATATATATATAATATAGATAGATCCAAGTCATCCGTAGAACTTTCACTTTGAAACAATTAATTGAATTTAATTCATGCATGTATGCTAGCTTCAAAACAAAATCAGCCCACTTGAGAATTTGACATGTATGACTTATTGACATGTCAGTGTTTGTTATTGCCACACGCAATGATATTCTTTCACGCCATTTGTTTTCCATCGTCCAAATTAAAATAACCTCAATTTTCAGACATTATTCTTTTCAAAAAATACTAATAGGAAAAAAAAATATGAATATTTTTGTGTCAATTATCGTTAAGATAGTACGTATATTTTATATTATTTTAAGTGCATGTCGGTTAACTCTTGCGTGCCAATAGCTGGTCTTGGTTTTATTTTAGTTGGTTGATGAGATGATTAGTAATTTACTTATTTTGTTGATATTTGCAGGAATTTTTTATAAATGATTCCTTTTTTATTTTTTCAAGTTCTTGAGAAATTTATTATGTTTCAAATAAAAATAAAATAATTTAATGCCAGCTTTTTAATTGAAATTAATTTTACAATTTTTGAGGATAAGCAAGTAAGAACTACAATAAATACCAGGAAAGTAATTAAGTAAAGAAAAATCATTACTTTCTAATAAGTTTAAATTTCCTTCTCTGCTTACCCCAAACAAAAGACCTTTCAGATGTTCTCAATTGAAAAATATACAAAATTCATGAATAAATATGACTTATAATTAATGACAAACATTCATCATCCCTAACAATTAACTTAAAATAAATGGTATTAACATGGTGAGACATTACTAATTGGATCATTGAGTTCAAGGTTCAGATTTTGGCACCATCATATTTTTTCCAACTGGTATCATCATATTGATGCCCAATATATAGGAATATTATATATATATATATATATATATATTAGTTCATCTATAATTAACTTGAAATTTTATGCATGCGAAAATGATTAATGTTGTGGCCTTTATTTTGTTTTATTATACGAAGCGAATGAGAGTGAACGTGGGGGAATACGACAAAATGAGCAAGTTTCATGGAAAAGCCAACAAGGATTCTCTGTCGTGGTCATTGGCTGAGTTTGTGCCTTCGATGCCCTTAATTAACGTTATACATATACATATGTGTGTGTGTTGCCCCACATCCCCCTCTTGCTACTCCCTCTTTCCCCTTCATCTTTATCTCCTTCCCAATTAATTTCTCTTATAAGAAAATAAATGGTGGAGAAGAAAATATCATCCACGTCCGGATCCGGATCAAATCCATTTTAAAAAATAAATTATATCCATGTCTATAAATTAATTATCTATCTCGTATAAATTTATCTAGCTACGTACAAAACACCACTTTGAAAAATATGTGGCAACTTCGTCCCAGTGCTGCTTCAATATATAAAAATTGAAATGCATATGTGTGTGTATTATGTACTTATTTTTTTATTTTAAAACATGTGTTCAACAATTCAATTATTTTTTGCACGTATCAAATGATCCATAGTACTCGTACTAGTTGGAGATTAAAGTAAGCATGCAAAAATGCCTTTATATGACCAAAAAGAAAAAGAAATGAAAAGATGGAAAAGATTTTGATTAATTAGAATATCACATGGAATTATTCCAAGTGATCCAAGAGGAGAAGTCTGGATAATCATGAGAAAAATTGTGTCTCTTTATAAAAAAAAATAGAAAAGTATGCGAGGTCTAGGTTAATCCTAAAAGGTGGTTTGTCATAGAGTTAAAAATAAAAAAATCAGAAGACGGGGGCACCATGAGCCACAATAATAAAAAGAGATTTTACAAAAGATAATAATAATCCATACTGTTCCAATCCAACTTCCGACATCAAAGTAGTCACGATCGAACGAATAACATGTTAAATATGAATAAATAAGAAACACAATATTACAATGTTTCTTATTTACCAATATAAGTCTCACTATCATTTAAATGTTGTAAAAATCCATGATATATATGATCTAAATGAAATACTTTTTTTTTCATAACTAATGAAAAATATTTAAAATTAAAGTGTGTACATGTTATGAATTTTCAGCTAATGTCTGAACTTTTAAAAAATGACTAAATCGATGATGAATGAGTTTAAAACTTTTAGAATGACAAAACTAATCAAATTTATATTTTTGTGTATATATTTGAAATATTTTTTATTACGTAACTAAATATATTTACTCATATCAAAAAATGGGTTAATGTGCAAATCTGCTCTAGAAATTTTCATTAAGGAGTAATGTTGTCTCGAAAGTTTTTTCAGGTTCAATATCACTTAAAAGTTTCAAAACGTAACGATTATGCCTCATATTGTTAGAAAATTGACGTTGATCGTTAACTTTTTAACGGTATAGAATAACATTGCTCCATTTTAATATTCCTAGGATAACATTACTTCTCAGCAAAAACTTCCAAAATATATTTACACCTTTACCCCACAAAAAAGTCACATCGTCTAAAAATTGAAACAAATTTTCTGCATTATCCCATGCCACCCACTAGTTGGCAGTGGGAAAAACAACAAAAATTTAAGCTCATATTATGATGAAATTTTGATAACATGTTTTATTTGTCCATGGAGAAATACAAGTCATCTCATTAAATTTATTATATGAACATGCAACTTTATCCCTAATTTATTAAACAGTGGTGAAGTTGGAAATTTATTAAATTTTAAGGCAAATTTAATGAGTTATAAGATTTTAATTTCTTTATTTTAATTTGATAAAATATGTTGAAAATGTTTTATAAATACTATTAGAGCATTATATGACTTAATAATTTAATTTGGTGACTACATATGATATAATTTCTATTTTTAAAAAATGTTAGCATAATTTTTTCAAAAAAAGAATAGAGGTATTTATAGTTAAAATAATATATTTTTGGATATCCATGATCAAGGATTCCTAATTAACTAAATAAATAATCAATATTACTTTTTTGTCCTTATTATAAATAACTTTAACATGTTTTATTGGAACTATAAAAATATTTAAGTGTGATCCCTATTTTAAAATTTAATAACTTTCCGAATTCACCCATACTTAATATATATATATTTAAAAAAATTTTATAAAATAATAAATGAAGGATAAAATTGCTCATTCATGATCCATGTCAAAAATTTAATAATGTAATTTGTAAATAATATAAAAAAAAATTCTCCAAAACTTATGGACTAAGTGAGTATAAATTTTATTCATTCTATATTTTTAACGAGTCACAAATTCTTAATAAAAAATAAATGAGGCACATAAAATAAAAATATGATAATGAGAAATTCCCACATAAACATGAATGGATCTAGGCAGGTTTATAAACACAAAATTTAGTTCAGAATTCATCATATGACATGAGATGTGTTTAAAAACCAGATAAACATGCTTCAGAGAGAGAGGGCATGGAGGGAAAAAAAGATACTAGCAAAAGCACAAGGGGGGATGAACTTTCACTAAATCAAGGTCCACCCTGTCTGTGAACCCCATCAACTTGGCGATACGTGGGTCCCACCTTACATACACAACCCTCAACTCTTAACATACACAACACTCTACGCCCGCACACAAATACACACACAGCTACCTGTTATCCTCTCTCTCTCTCTAAGAACCTTCCTCCCTATTCCTCTACCATCGGTTTGACCCGCCACACCCACATCCTCCATAACTCTCACAAATCACCATTATTCAAAATTATTATTTATTTAATTAACTTAATCACCCATCTTTTTAAATTCAATTTTCTTTATTTCTTCCTATATATACCAAGCCTGTTCCCTCACTTGCTGCTTCAAACATGCTCTAAACAAATCAGACTCTAACCTTCTTTCTATCTCTGTCTCTCTCTCTGCTCGTATTTGGTTTTTTTAACAATACACACGAGAAATGGACGCAGGAAGCTCCATGGACGAAAGCGTTACAACTGATTCAGTTTCGGTTTCCCTTTCTCCGGTGACGATCCCGTCGAACAAGTCATCTCCGCCACCGCTCAACAGTCTCTGCCGCGTCGGCAGCGGTGCTAGCACCATCGTGGACTCGGACATCGTCGGAGTCGAAGCCGAGTCCCGTAAACTGCCGTCGTCGAAATACAAAGGAGTCGTACCGCAGCCTAATGGCCGTTGGGGTGCTCAGATTTACGAGAAGCACCAGCGAGTGTGGCTGGGCACTTTCAATGAAGAAGACGAGGCGGCGAGAGCTTACGACATCGCCGCGCAGCGATTCCGGGGCCGAGACGCAGTCATCAATTTTAAGCCTCTCGCCGTCGCCGGAGTCAGCTCCGGCGTCGATGATGACCACGACGACTATGAAGCGGCGTTCCTCAACGCGCATTCGAAAGCCGAGATCGTCGACATGCTAAGGAAACACACTTACAATGACGAGCTGGAACAGTTCAAGCGAAACTACGGATTAACGGTGGACGCGAACGGGAAACGGGTCATCAAGGAAGGATCCAAGGGTTCGGGTCGGGTCAACGACGCGGCGCGTGATCAGCTATTTGAGAAAGCAGTGACACCGAGCGACGTTGGAAAATTGAATCGGTTGGTGATCCCGAAGCAGCAAGCGGAGAAGCACTTCCCCTTGCCGTTGCCTGCGGGGGTCTCCGCGCCGTACACGGCAGGGACGGCGGCCACCGCGAAGGGCGTATTGCTGAATTTCGAAGACGGCGGCGGAAAGGTTTGGAGGTTCAGGTACTCGTACTGGAATAGTAGCCAGAGCTACGTTCTGACGAAAGGATGGAGCCGGTTCGTGAAGGAGAAGAACCTCAAACCCGGAGATACGGTTTTTTTCTCCCGGTCCACTGGACCGGACAAGCAACTGTACATCGACTGGAAGAACGCCAGAATTAGTACCACCACCACCTGGGCTACTACAAATTCAGGTGGCGCAGAATTGTTTGAACCGGCCGGTCCAGTGGTGGAGCCGGTTCAGATGGTGAGACTATTCGGGGTCAACATTTTGAAGATGCCCGGTTCAGACGCCATCTCTGCTGCTAGTGGGTGTTGCAGTAGGAAGAGGAGAGAGCTGGATCTGTTCTCGCTGGATTGTACCAAAAAGCCAAAGATCATTGGGGCTTTGTAACATTAGCTTTTTTTTAATTTTAAAATCTTTTTTCTCTCTTTTTATAATTATTCTGTTTTCTTGAATTTTGGAGAGTTATCTGACTTAGGAAGTAAGAAAGAGATGAATATGGTGGGGGAAAGAAAATTGATGGAAAAGGCTAGGTGATGATGTTATGGTGTAGATGCAAATTGCAAAGGGGAATTTGTATATTATATAATTAGACAGGAAGAAAAGGCCAAAGAAAAGGTGAAACTATGTGCAACAAAAATGTAAAATAATTATATATATATATATATATATCAAATTTGATCAGCTCCAATTGAGAATAGTTGTTCCAAAAACAAAAGTTATGTTTGTATGGATTCAAACTTAAGATCTTGTACATAAGTTACTAAAATCTTTTTCACAAGTATCAATGACAATTGATTAGTTGATATAATACTCTCTCTTATCCATAAAATAAATTGATTCTAGAAGAATAGTTTAGTTCACAATATAAGTCATTTAGCGAATAATTAATGCTTTTTGTCAATTTTACCCTTATAATTCATGTTTAAATATGACTCATTGTGTTTTTATTTTGTTTAAAATCTCATTTAATATGAGTAAAGATGATTTTTTTTTAATTTATGACAAATTTAATGAGTTAATCACCATTTCTTAATTATGATAAATTAATTAACGTGATTTATATTGTGTACTCAAAAAGAATATATATATATATATATAATAACTGGAAAAAGAAAAATGGATAAATAACTGTTTATTTTGTTTGTGTTCATTTATTTATGAATGATGGGGTGTATTCCATGAGCGATTTAACTTTTTGCAGTTTCTTTGTTCTGTGAGGGGCATGCCAATTTGCAAATTGCTCGTGGCTTTTCCCAAAATATCTGTGTGTTGACAAATCCAACATTTATTATTTTTAGTGTTTTTTATATTCATAGGCCCCATGTTTGACAAGTTTTATGTTTTGTGAAAACTTACCAAATCGAAAAAAAATGAGGTGTGAATCAGACAAATTATTATCTTATTTCTTTCTCAATAATAGAGGACACATGGTATCTGATAAAATACCAAATTATGATTGGTCGAATTTGCTTAGCTGGTGCATATATATATATATATATATATATATATATGTATGTATGTATATAAGTTACTATATTTGACTTGTGCACATGATTCTTCTTTTATTTTTACTATTTTTTAATTCATATAATTGTTTAAATATTCAATAGTTTCATTGAAACTCTTGCGTGATCCACCAGTTATATTGCATTTGTAAATGAATTTCAGACGCAATTTCCGGGGGAAAAAAATGCCACACTACACTCGCATCTTTATTTATCTTAATAATTATTTTTGTGTTATTTATAAATCGTGTAATTAAATTTTTCACATAAATATACAACTTTATCTTTCATTTATTTATTGTGGTACATATTGTTATTTTCTTGATAGGGAAAATCTTATATAAAGACGGTGGAATTACCCAAATTCTAATTTGGGTCACTAAACTTAACAAATTATATACTCCCTCCAGTCCTAATTACAAGACAATATCTGTGAGTTGATCTTGGTCTTAATTATGGGATAAAGTTCTAATTTTTGTCAATTTCTTCCCAAAATACCCCCTTTGATACTTTTTCAATAATAATTAAACACAATAATAATTTAATAATACATTTATGTATTCTATAAAGTGAGTAATGCTTGCAACTCATAATGCCACGTACACCTCAATTCTATTGTTTTTTTTATTTTTTTAATAAAATAATTTTGAGCAATTTTTGTCATATTTTTCCTAAATCACCCCTACTAATACTTCCTCCACAATAATTAATTTAATAACACACTTATATTCTATAAAGTAAGAGATTCTACTTTCTTTTTTTATTTTAAAATGAAATAATTTTAAGATTTTTTTAAAAATATGTTCCTATAACTATCCGTCCAAAGTGATTGATTTTTTTCCTAAAAATAATCTGATAAAATATTAATTTCATTATCTTTTTTCCTCGGCTAAAAAAAACCTTGTATTTGTATTATGCCCAATTAAATAGACGTCCTCTTGATAGAAAAAAAAATTTCTATGAAAAAATCCATGGAAAAAATATAAAAAAAATTCTATACATTTAAAATTCATTTTAAATCCACAAACTAGCATTTCATGATAGTAAAAAATCATTTTAAATCTATAAAAAATTCATTTTTGCAATAAATAAATAAACAAACTAGCATTAGGCACATAAAAGGTGATTATGTAGACTTTGCAAATGTGTACATAAAAAAAAAAAACAAATTCTATCACTATAATAAGATGGATTTCATCCCATCGAAGACTAATATAGTGTCTTTACGGAGGATATAGGAGCTTCTCATAAACGCCTCAACAATCCTGAACTTTTCTAGATCTTATATACACTTATTGATCAATCTTGAACATGTAGCTACATCAACAAAGAATACATCTAAAATTACATCAGGCTTCATGCCTCAAAAAAGTAATGTCATCCATCTTTGACTTAATTGAAAGACCTTTTATTCCACATTTGGAGAGATCATTCCACCATAGTGCAGAGCTAATGTTGTTCTCATCCCCTTCTTGAACGTGCGCTGTATCATCATAATACAAAAAGTCACAAAATGAACTATCCATCCCAACTCCCAAAATTGAAGTATCACACACACATTAATAAAAAAGAAAGAAAAAGAAACACCTAGAGAAAGGAAAAATTACCTCAAATACTCTATCACTTTTCCCACTAAATTTGGATCACACTTGATTTGATTGGGCAGTGAGCCTTTTTTTTTCCATCACTTCTTTTCTTATATGTGGAAGATCATATTTATTAGAACCCCTCTTCTTCAATATCTCTACCATGCAACATTGAAGTGTCAAGAATATTTTGTTAGACTTAACAGATGAAAATGATTCAAATGATCTAATCACCGCTGCAATTAAATCATCAATTGTCTTTGGCACTTTCGTGTATTGTAAAGATTGTATTCCATTGAAAAAACCAAGATCAATGATATCCAAGTCCGGAGAATTTGGGGGTTGATTCACCAAGCGGATATCAAACCCATTTTCTGTAGCAACTCAACAAAATTTCCTATCATTTGGATCAATGTGATATCTAGTATTGTCTTGCTGAATATATATTGGTTCTCCTATTGAATTTCTTGGCCACTTTTGTTTTATAGCAGGAACAACATGTTCAATAAGAAAGCATCTACTAATTCTTTCGTAATTGAAACTATAGGCTTCGACACAAGTGTACCTGCAGGTCTATTAACACTGTTTCTCTTTGCCGGCTCTTGTGTAACTAGAGGAAAGACTCCAATTTTCCCAGAGAAAGTTTCATTACCATCTAAATCAAACCTAGGACGAGCAATAGCAACCAAGAACATCACCTTTCTAATAAAATTCTTTTTTTTCGAAGTACATAGTGGCTCTTCCTCTCCTGGTAACAGATAATAGTTTGCATTCTTTTTGGTCATATAGAACCACTTATCGTCTAAATGAACTATGTTGTACATACTTTTGAAGGTTGGATCTCTTGTTATTGAACCATTTTTAATCATGGTTAAGCAAAATTGTAATCGAGCAACCATATTTTCTTTCCTAAAAAATGGTTTAATAGGATTACTGTGACGCTCGATAGCTCCCTCCTTTTTAAGCCTAATTAGTGAGGTCTTATTTATGTTCAATGCAAATGATAAATCTCTCAAGGTGGTCCTCCTAGCCAAAGGAACTTGAAGAAACTGCTCAAGGTCAAGTTCAACCTTCTTGCGACCACATTTTTTTGTTTTTGTATGACACACTCCATTCCCAACCTTTGTTTTTTTTTTCAAATGCGATGAATGACACTATTGGATACTGAATACATTGATGCAACCTTTCTTGCAGCCCCTCTACGTAGTCTCCCACCTTGACTATTCAACAATAAGAGATAGGAGATAGCTTTACAGTCTTCATTACTCAAAAACTTACGGTGGTTACTTGAATTTTAAGATGTAACAATGGCAAGCCATGATCTAGATGAATAAATTATAAAGGTGTATGTAGCTAATTATGTGAATACATATAAGGTGCTTAAATAGAGCAGAACCCAAAAAAAATGAAAGAGTAGAATGAACAAATAAAAATAAAATGGAGATATAGAGGATCATGTGTCTGCAACCAAATCAAAGTAAAGAATAGTAAAAAAAGAAGAAACTCATCACAGGATACAAAGGAATTGGTGTGCAACATCATCATATATAATGATTTTAGTAGTACACGATATAGTTTAGGACAGTACATTAGAATCACATATAGACATTCTGATTGAAAAGCCAAAAGTAAATATTGTGCGAGTATCATGCTTGTAGTTTTTGAAATCCAAACTAGCTTAGTGTTTGAAATCCAAAGTAGCAATAATATTCACTGTGACTTCAATCATTTTCCTCATAGTTTCACCTCAATATTCAGGCAAAGAAAATTACTATTTGAAATCCAAACTAGCTTGGTGTTTGAAAATTACCGTTAGTTTCATATGCATGAATGAGTTCCTCATCATCTTCAATTTCTAAAATTTCCTGAAAGTGACTTGATAGTTTGTTCAGGTCAAAGAGAAACCCACCTGAAACTGATAAGAAAAAAAATTAGACTTCATGAAGAATAAGGCCTCTACAGTCTAATTGTATTTATGTATAATCAAAAGTGTTGTTTGACTGCAACAACAACAAGCTTTAATGCCATCACCTGCACCAATTTCTTCACTATTAAAATCCATCGCCAACAGCCAATTCAAGGCAAAATTGAAAACATAACCTTATTATTTGCTCTATCAATTAATTCTTTGGAAAGTACTATACAACGGAGCACTGTTTGTACTCCAACTTCTTTCCAAACATTAATTATACAGGCGGTGATGAATGAAATATATATATATATATCATCAAACTATGAAAGCTCTATTACGGGTTTGTTGATATTATCTCAATAAGAAAAATTATGGACAATATTTTTTATACAATATTCAGTTTTATAGAATAATGTATTAAAGTAAATTGAAATCTAATGTGATGATAGATCTGTGTATCCACCTGGAGATTTATTACATTCTTTTAACATTTATATTTTTATTCAAAATTTTATGACCCGAGTTTAAATTTTGAATCTTATATATACATATATATATATATCCTAAATATATGATCCATGATTATTTTTTAATAAAAAGGGAAAAGTCACATATAAAGATATTTATGAAACATTGTAGCACATAAGAATTCACCTCTCTTAATTATATATACTCCTACTTTCCTATAAAACCAAACATTGTATAAAAAAAGAATATTGAGCATAATTAATATTTGGAAATAAGTCGGAGCACATTGTTGTACAGTATTTCCTAAGAATTTAAATAATATAGCAAATAATAGGGTTATGTTTTCAATTTTGTTACTTTAATAACTAAGGGATATAGAAGTAGTTTGACCCAAATTTTAAATTCTTAATTATAACGCATAATCTGAAATATAATTTGTTAAGTTCAGTGACCCAAATTAGATTTTGGGTAATTCAACCGTCTTTATACAGGATTTTCCCTTCTTGATATATTTACACACACACACACATGTGTGTGTGTGTGTGTGTTTGTGTGTATTAAACATAAATAATATTAAAAAGTTATTAAATTTTAAAACAGAGATATTAAAATTTAGAGAGAATTGCTGATAAATACCTTTTTGACAAATTAATTACGGAATACTATCATGGAAGATCTGTTACACATAGCGGAAGATATTTTGCACATTTATATGGAAGATTTTTGCACACATAGAAGATTGTTTGCACAAAACGGAAGATCGCTTGCACAAACTAAAGATCGCTTGCACGCTTGGTAGCAATCAACAATTAATTTACCCCAAAAGTATTTTTGAGCAATTCTCCCTAAAATTTATGGTTTTTCTTAATTCCGGTGAAATATGTTAGAGATGACTCAAGGTAATTAAACCCGGACCGGTCAGTGAACTGGTTGGGGTATTGGGTCAAGGGTCAGCGGGTCAGACCGAAGCTAAACCGGGATTAAGCCGATGAGAAATGGAATATTTTAGGCTTATAATATAAAATTCTAAAAGAAAAATTAAAAAAAAAAGATTTAAAAAAAATTAAAAAAATTTGACCCGGACCGGGTCACCAAACCGAACCTGTTTAATACCCGGGTCACCGGTTTCCGGTCCGGTCCGGGTCAAATAACCTGGAGATGACTTATAAATAGTAGTAAGGGAGTAATTTGTTGGTCACTATATTTATATATAATTAAAAAAAGTTGAGATAAACAGAAGGAATCTAGAGACTGAGAAAGAGAACTGTGATTTGAATATGGTTTCGAATTCCTACACAAACTTAGCTGTATATTTGTCATTTAATAATTAATCCAATCTTGAGTTTGACTTGATTTAATTTAGTGTTAATCGTGATTAAGTTTAACACACCAAGCTAGCTATATTTAGCTTCTGGGTCTACATTGTAGTATAATCATTAGTATATCTCTATAGCTAAATCGATGAAAGTTGACACTCAGTTAAGTTTATAAAATATGTTTTGATTTCTTAGTGGATGGATGCGATAATTTGGACTCGGATTTTTTTACCATTTGATCATGATGAAGAGTTTGAAAGAAATAATGAATAATTTACACATTAGAGTTTAAATAAACTTATCGTGATTCTGTCCCAAAAAATTATTATCGTGATTAGAATCCTGAATCTGTACATATATATTGTCTCAACGAAACTTTATAAAAATTTTACAGAAGCTGTGTATAACTATCACACACACACACACACAATTTGGCAAAAACCAACTATTTTCTGTCATTAACATAATATCTAATTTGTAATTTAAATTAAATTATAAAATAGATCTTATATCGAAGATTGAAAGTAGTATCATATAACCGTACACATATATATACACATTCACACGTACATACGCACATGCCTACAAAAGACGTATGACTACTGTACGTGTATATATGTGTCTCTGTGTTTTTGCTTGCTTATTTTTGTTTAAATATTCAATAATTAAGCATTAATCTTCTTTCAACATTCAGAGACTATTTCCAAACTGTCAGATTTGACATTTCAGAGTGTGCTAATTGTATGTTGGAGTTGACATTATTTAGCCGAAATATATAAATAGTAGTATATTGGAGCTGACCTAACTTACATGAAATACTGTTAAATAAACTACCAATGGATATCATGAAGAAGAGAAATATTACTATAAACTATAATTATAAGGGTTGACCATTAAAATTTGTCAAAGCCTGTAATCCACTCTTTTTAATATTAAAAACAAGATGGAGGGGCACTACTATCCTGAGGTATACAAGTGTCTAATGTTAAATATTACTATCATAATATTAACATTATATGATTATATCAGGGGAGTCTAATGTTTTATGATGCATAAGCCTCCCTTCCCTAAATTAGCGGATAATATAATATAAATTTATCAAATATAATTTACACGAATTAAAATGAAACATAAAGTTGAAATAATTAATGCTGAGCCCTTCCATCATGATATATAAAAATGTGCTTTACGATTGATAAAAAAATAATTTTATTTTATTAAATCATAGAAAAATAATTAATAATATATAGTGATTATATAAGTTTTTTTTTATTTAACAAGGACGGTGATTAGATTATACAATTTGACTTGATGGTACGTGGAAAGATTAATTTTCGCCATATATATATAGTTGGCTTAACTATAATTTATTTTCATGTAATTTCTTAATTTTCAACTTGGCTTATTTAATTAATCAATGGCGTTATATACTCCATTCAATCCAAAACATATGTTGTTCTAAAAAAAAATTTGAGTTATAATACAAGTCACTCGGATAATAATTATATTTATTTATCAATTTTTTCCTAATAGTTAATGAAGCTTCTTAACGTGCGTGTGTGGAGGAGTACGTTACTACGTTGTAATGGAATTGCGTGTAGAGGACATTTTCGTGGAAAGTTCCAGCACGCGCAGGTGACGCAATGGAACAACGTTAATAGCTCATGACCGTCACACTTCATGTCGTTTCATTGATCCTACATCTTTTGGTTCACCGACTGCCACCTGTCCCCTTTGACTCTTTGCTAATTACTACATTGTTACATTTGTGCGTGGTAAAAAAATTAGTTAATTTTTAATAGGACTCAAGGGAATATATAGGTTCATAGTAGTATATATTTTTTTAATAGTAAGTGTTTTTTACTAGCTTTTTTTTATTAAAATATGATAATGATGTATTCTTATTTAATAATACGATATTGATACATATATACCTTGATTGTACAATCATATTATAATTTTAAGGCTTATTTAGAATAGCGACCAGAGGTTAATAAGAGCAACTTTTCAATAATAACTATTGATAATATATAAAGTAAATATATGTGATATGAGTTTTATCTTAGCTGATGTAAACATATTTATGATAATTAGTTCTAAATAAGCATTTATAGAATTATATGTTTATTTTATCATATAAAATCTAAAGCAAGTCACTATTTAAAGGATACGAGTCATAATTTTAAAAAAGGATGTCTCAAAGAATAAAAACGAATGTCCCTTCATTAATTTTTCTGTCAACAACATTCTTTAATTTCCTGTGTGTGTATTTAAATTAGAGTATATCTCCATGGTTGGATATTATTAATGCTCACATCCCTTTCGCAAACATTAAAGTTTAAACAGCTAGCTATATGAAATGGTCTTCGTCGTCTTTGGCCTTAATGAAAAGATCAAAATTAAGGTCCCACATTAATTCAGACTTACATATGCTTTGAGTTTCTTCTCTTCTTCGTTTGTTTCCATCCCCATCGAAACTTGGAAATTTTCGTTCAGGATTTTGGAATATATATGCATAAGTATTGGGGATGGGAATAAACATAAACATGTCACTGTGCCGTTGGAAATTGATGTTTGAAAAATTTGTTATACATATTTCTCACTCACACACACGTCATTTTCATGAGCACTTCTTATGGTATTGTTTGTTCAATAATAAGATGATATATCAATATTTATTTTGACTATATGTATGCATAATATACACCAAGGTTATTAAATCCAGATCGACAACTGAACTGGTTTGGGTAGTGGGTCAAAGATTAGTAAGTTAAATCAGAGTCAAATCGGAGCTAACCCAAGGTCAAACCGATGAGGAAGTGAACTTGAATGATAATATTTTTTGGAATAATTTTTGAGAATCAATTAATAATAATTTTTGAATGATTCTTTTTATATTAGAAAGTAGGCATCTCAAACTTTTCATAGAGTCTTAATTTATAATTTATGAAAATATGTAGAATTAGATATGAATTTTTAAAATCAGAAAATTTTGAATAAATATTGAACGGGTCAAACCGGCCAGACCAAACCAATTAGGTAACCAATTCGCCGGTTTCCTAGTCGAACCGATTGATCCGGTCTAATTTTAATAATCATGATAGACACACATGTACTTATTTGTTTTTATTTTATACAATTCAAACATGCACATATACAAATAACCAAAACATGTGAATGTCAGGCACTTACTGGACACCTTATCTAAATGTGGCCGGTGGCGTTACCACTAATACAACTTGCAGTTGGCATATGTTTATATTTCAACATACCTATGGAGGAGATAAATATTTATTTTTGTGCGTAAATTAATATGTCCTGTAATTAAATACAAGAAATTTTTTAGGAGAATAAAATAAATAATTAATCATGATGAACAAGAAGGATTTTATGGATCAATGAAGAGTGAAAGAGATTGAATAGAAACTCCTCATATATATCCTGCTATTCTTTATATTATAGAAGGGTTTTGAGAATATTTATGTGGTTTATAATATAAAATATGGAGTAACATTTTCTGATGGTTTGACATGCATGTTTATCCTTGAGCCTTTTTAATAATCCCCTTGTGAAGAATGAGTGAAGTAATGATAATTATGATTTCATTATTATACTTAATGGAGGCAAAAATGGTATACTGAGCTGCATTTTGGACAATATTAATTATATATTTATTTTTAATGCATTATTTAATTAGTTAAAAAAATACAATAAAGGTTATAAAAAAGACAAGACAAAGTAGATCTCTCCATGAGTGATAGTGAGGAAGTGGAGAATTTAGGATCAAGTTTTGGAGCTTATCAAAGACGATGAAGATTGAAATTTAGATCGTTTATATATAATTTGGATAGTCCAGATTTTATTGTGTAGGAGGACAATGGCAATATGTTTTATATGAGTACAATTAATGACAATAAAAATTTTCTAATGAATTAGTGAAGCAATATTGCATATATATATACCATCATCATCATCAAAGCAGAAACTCAACTTGGACTAGGTCTAATTATTGAAAATTATAAATGTAAAGAAATTTTACTATCCTCTGTTGTTACAATAATTGAGCTGGTAGATAGTTTATTTGATTCAACATTAATAATAAATAATATCGAATTAAATGACTTCATCTAATATTATATTATATCTGTCATATTATTATTATTAAAAAAGTAAAACAATATTGAACAAATTAAACCCATTATCTTCTTTAGGATCAAGAACCACCATATGCAGCTACCTCAACAAAAGTTCACTACATAAAAAAAAAAAAACCTTTTTTTTTTTTTACCACCGACAAATTAAGTCCGCTAAGGAAATCCACGTTAGATCTGCCATAGAAAAACAGGGATAGTCCGAAAAGGCTGCGTTGGACGATTCAACAATGAAATGAGGACAAGGTGGGCCCACCGGATGAGGTGCCTAATTTTCTCCGTAGTGTTGAAGTCTTGTAATTATGGTTATGACTTATTGGGTCATAGAACACCACACATGACTGCTTCACTTCGTACCATACCAAAGTAATTCACACGTTTCCGCAGGTTACGTTGCTGAATGTTCTCTGATGTCGTCTCTCTCTTTTTCCCCTTGGCTTGCCAATTAAATTTATTAGGATATGTTTGGTGTGAGGGATTTGGAAGAAAAGGGAGGGGAGAGAAAACTTTTATGAGTTGAATTTTAAAATATTGAAGAAGTAGGGTAATAAAATTTTAATAAAGAGAATATATAAGATAAAAGAGTAAGAAAAATTAATTAAAATTTTTTAACCCCACTTCTCTAATTTTTTTAAATTCAACTCAAAAATTTTTTCCTTTCACCCACTTTCCCTCCTCTCCCCTCAGACCAAACAACCCCTAAGGATTTTTTTGGTTCAACGTAGGGTTGAGATTTTAATATTATCTTATTTAAAATAATGAAAGGGGGAGAGAATGGGGGAAATTTTAATATTACATTTCTTAGTTTATAAGGAGAGGTGAGAGAAAATATTTTTATATGGACAAATTTGCACTTATTTTATTTAAGTTATTTTTGTAAAACTTGTGGAAATTTTAATAAAATATAATTATAAATTATATTTAACACATAAAATTATAATTGTGCGATTATCAAAGTTTTTTATTTTTTAAAATGTTTCAGTCTTACAATGCATTGACGAATAATATTTTTTACCTGTGTTGTACATTATTCATCAACCTTCAGTTGTTTTCAGTGAGCTTTAAATTCAATTCTCTATTTCGCCATGCTTTTTTATTATTATTATTTTAATAAAAAATTGTATTGGCATAGTCCCAGACATCACAATAACATTAAATTACCTCGTTAATATCATAAGTTTTTTTTCAGTGATACAAAAAAGTGTAGGTGTGATTTGGGTCTCGGACATGCTTCCGAGCTCAAAAATACACTTATATAGATACCAACAAATCGCTTATCAATAAGGTCCTCATATTAGCAGTAAGATTTGAACTCACAACTTTATAAGTTAACAATCAATTCTTTGTTTACAGGTTTCTAAGATATCAGTTATATCAATTTTTTAGTTTTTAAGGATTTACTACTATCAAATTAATTAATCACATTTGAAAAAAATAAATATTTTTTTTCTTAGCAGAATTCAAATTGAACTATATAAATTAATGGGCTTAAATTTCTAATGTTTAAACTAAATTATTAACATTAAACTTTCTAATTTTTTGATACATTGTTTTTTTTTGATACATTAAACTTTCTAATTTACGCATGCATTAGCAGAAAAAACTTTTCCAACTTTTGTCACACTAATTATTTTTTATTTAAAAAATACGTATGTATTTTTTTGTAACTCAAAGTTACAGATGGAAGTATAGTCACATAATTAAAACCATTAATTATATTGATAGATAGATAGATTGTGGGTCATTTGTTCACATTAGACTTTAAGTGATTTATACTATTTATAACTTACGAATAACATGATATTTTATAGATTTTAAATTATATATTAAATATTGATTTTTTTTTTGTTATAACAATTAAAAATCTACATACTTTTTTTTTTTGAATAGGAATATGAATATGCTGATGATTATATATTGATGAAATTATCAACGTATTTTGGATAAAAACTTGGGCCCAAACTTTTGGGTTTTTGATCGAAGCAAAAGATGAAAATTGGCCCAAGTTTTAATTATTGGGCTTTGTTTGAACGGCTAATCAGCCCGACTCTGAAATCGTAATTTTCCTTCTGAAGTCCCCCTAATTCCATTATCCACTTTCCGTTTACCGTTCAGAGTCCCTGCGGAAAATGGCGCTCATTTCATCACCGTCTCATAGTGCATTTCTCAAACTGTCCTCCTCCACTCACGGCGAAGCGTTTTCTTCGTCAAATTCTACTCTTTTTATGGGAGCTTCGATTGCCTTTTCCCGCTCTACGCTCTCTGGTTCGTCAGTTCATCTTGAAACCGTTTTTTTTCTCTTTAAAAGTAGAATTTTATGATGGAGATGATTTTCCCCCCCTGTAATATATCCTTAGGCTTCGAACTACAAATGTAGTGAAAGAAAAGTGGTTAGTTTTTCCTGTTTTACACCAATGAGAGTTCCCTGAATTATTGCATTTTTAGGCTTCTGATGCCTCCCATTTCACAACTGAAGCACCGTTGAATAATTCCTTCGTGGCATTTGGTGGGTAGGTGTTTCAATTGCTATAAGTATTTTGAAATGAAATCCTATTTGTTGCAGACCTGGCTGCAAAATATATGAAATATCCAGGATCTTGCGTGTTTATTATTGCATTGCCAATATCTTGAATCTGTCACATGTCTCGTATGCAAGTATATTGCAAATAGGATTTCGAGTACTCGAAGGACTAGGATGCTCGGTTACCAGACGCCGCTGGTATAATTAATACGCTTTATGAATTTTCACGTTCCAGGAAAGCAATCAGCTTCGAGGAAACAACTTGTGGTTTTCTCTAGGAAGGTTTCAGGATTGGAGGAGGCCATCAGGATCAAAAGGTAAGCATATGTGGTTGCAGCTGAGTTATGCTCTGTCGTTTATGTACCAAACTTGCATTTTCTGAACTCTTAATCACGTTCATTAGTTTCTTTTCACGTCACCATTCATATCAAAATTCTTTCTTCAGAACATAAAATCTTGGTCCACTTCTTTGCTCATTCATCTCTTTCTTTTATCCAAATAAAGACTTAAATTGCTCAATCATATGTAGACAACGCGAGCTTCAAGGTGTGGCAGATGTCAAGAAAAGGCCTCCATTGAGGCGTGGTAGAGTATCGCCACGTCTCCCTGTCCCTGACAATATACCAAAGCCTACTTATGTTGATTCAAATGCATTGCCAGAAATTTCAAGTGAGTATCAAATTCATAATTCTGATGGAATTGCTAAAATGAGGGCTGCATGTGAGCTGGCTGCTCGGGTCTTGAATTATGCTGGAACATTGGTTAGGGTAAGATTTTCTCTTCAGTTTGTTTTGTAAACAACTTATTTGATGTTACCTACCTTTGCATGTGGGGTTTCATTTTGATTATTAATTTATTATTTCTTCAAATTAACCTCTATGTTCAAATTAGTGTCTAGTGCATGGATTTGGTTTGTCACTAATAATCTTGTTTAACACTTGAGTACTTGACAATGTTGACATAGGTTTCTATCATCATAGTGGTTGGTCTGGTCATGAATATGAAATTTGTTACTAGAATTAATTATTTTTTGAAATCATATGGTCATAAATGTATAAGCATGAGAATGACATTATATATTGAAGTTGTTCTTGCTCCAAAGAAGTATTTAAGCTGACGATCTTTGCACATCTTCCAACCCTCAGCTACTTAAATTCTGAAAATGTTGAAGATAGAAGAAACTAAGCCTGGTGGCATAAAGACTTATATTAAATTGGGCTTATTAGATGTGAGTTATCTACTTCACTCTAGCTTCTATAAGTTAAATACGTTGGTGAAATTTGATGTTTTGAATTTGTTGACACCATAGAAAATGAGTCAATATATATGTGGCTATCTGCTATTCAGGGGGAAAGGAAAACTTAATGCCAGTGATCTTTACCCTCTAATCATGACAAGTTTGATTTTCTATTCTTACAGAGGTGCTCTTTGTGGCCTACAGAGGAAATGGAGAACCCTCTTGTGTGGCTTCTCTTATTCATGTTGGATGGATCCCAATCCTTGTGTTCTATACTTATTTCATTTCTATTGGATCATTTCATTTTTCATGAAAAAAATGTGAGTGGTTAAGAAGTTGCAATCAATAATGATTTGAAGCTTACGTCTATTTTGTAGCAAATGTTATTTGTTTAACTACAAATGTCTCCTTTTAATGTTTTGCCATGTTTTCTTGTCTTTCATTCCATATCTACCTCTTCATTTTGCACCACTTTCATTGTTTGACTTAGACTTGGGTTATATTTTCAGCCTTCTATAACGACAAATGAAATTGATAAAGCAGTGCACCAGATGATAATTGATGCTGGTGGTTATCCCTCACCCCTTGGATATGGTGGATTTCCAAAAAGTGTGTGCACATCTGTTAATGAGTGCATGTGCCATGGAATACCTGATTCCCGGCAGTTACAGGTTTTGCAGGCCTTACTTTCTTTTTGGCTTCATTCTTGGCATGCATATGACTCATAACTAATGACAATTATCATTATTTGCAGAATGGTGACATTGTTAACATTGATGTGACGGTCTATCTGAATGTAAGCTCATCAATATGAGAATTAACTCAGCATTACTTGAACACTCAACTTTAAAACAGCTCATTTGTTTACAGATCGAGCACTTCTCGTGGCTTCTTTTTAGTGATCAACTTAGCAGTTAAGGAACATATATGGAGTCTGTCTCATGCATGTGAAATGGGATTGTGGGGTTTTATTATATGATGCTTTGTATAATAGTTGTTTGAAACTTCAGGCCTTTCTATTGGGTAATGGGTACCATGCAGATCGCAAAATTGCAAATATTCTCTCCTTTTCTCCTTAGTTTTTGGTAGATTAAGTTCATAAAATACTAAAACAGCACACCTACGTGTGTAAGCTGAATGCCTTTTATGGTTTCATGATATAAGCATGCTATTTTTAGCGACCAAATTATCTCATGCCATATTTATTCTATATTAGGGATATCATGGAGACACATCAAAGACATATTTCTGTGGGGATGTAACTGATGCTATGAGAAAGCTTGTTAAGGCAAGTGTTTGTTAGTTGACATATGTTGCATTGAGTGATGTCTTATGCAAAGATTTGGGTTATGTATCGACCACATTATTTTTCCCTATGTTGATAGGTAACTGAAGAGTGCATGGAGAGGGGAATAGCTGTGTGCAAGGATGGTGCTCCTTTTAGAAAAATTGGGAAGAGAATCAGGTACATTTGTAGGATCATAATAAAGACAAACCTACATGGTCTATAGTCATGAAACTGCCAGCACTTATCATGTATTGCTTGTGAAATCTGTTTGCCAAGAGAGAGAACGCATTAACACGACATGTATGGCAATATGGTCCCTCTCCAACAAGAATTAAGACATACAGACACTAGATAAACTTCCTGGAGTAATCTTTAATACCATCAAATTCTGTTCTGAAGCATTTGCCAAATCCATTACAGATTAGAGACGGAGTTAGAAAAGAACTGGGACTAAATATTCCTAGCAATAGGACAATGAAGAAGTGAGTTATCATCAGTTCAAAATAAAACTTGTATCAGCGCCAGCTTAGCATCAGATGCCTTCTTCTTGAACAGTCAAGTTACATATGCTGTTTATTTTAAGGAAGTTACCTCTTACTCTTTAGTCATGGGGAAATCTTCCTTTTCACGGGACCTTCTATGTAAAATCCATGTTTTTCTTTTTTAACATTGCTTAACCTATGATCATAAAAGGAATATTGTTATTTTTATCTCTCTCTAATTACTATACTAGAGACTGAAGTAAAGGTTGAAACATAATCAATAGCTTGTGGATTACGTTGAACTTCCTTGTTTTCTATGCATGGACGTAGGCACCGCTGCAATTCTTTCTCCAGATAAATGATACAAGTAAAATTGATTATCTAACTCTTAAAATGTGTCTTTGTGATCAATATGGAAGCTCTTGATAAGAACAAAACTTGACTTGGTAAAGCTGTCAAGAGGGATGAAACTAGTTAGGTGTAGATGGGTATTCACTATAAAGGACATTTCAGATAGCACTATGGAAAGATGCAAAGCAAGATTAGTCGTCAAACTCTAAATTCAAAAAAAAAAATGCTAAGATTAAGATTCCCCTGGGTTTGCTTGAATTAATAAATGGGAATGGTGTATAAACTAAAGAAGGTGTTGTATGGTCTAAAGCATTCTCCAAGAGATTAATTTGGGAAAGTAGTATCTGTTATTATTGCTTAGTCTTGCTATGAGCACGGTGATTATATTTATAGGGTGAATTGTTATGTTGTAACCCTAATAGAGGATAACTAAGTAAGGCTTAATGAAATTTATTCCTGATGAAACAGAGATAGCCAAAGGACTAATCTCAAAAATAAAAATACTATGACAACATGACAGCAGAAGCTTCAAAAGAAGGCTCTTTGAAGCTGCCATTGCCTGTCCTGCATATGTGCCATTAGCACCTACGTAACTTCTCTTTGCTGTTTATATGCCAGTGATATATGTTTCTTTGATCAACTATACAATCGATTTTCTTTTTACCACACCTAGTGAGATAAGGCTTGTTGTGGTTGTAGTATTTTAAGCTTTTTCCTTATGTTTGAAACATTTTTCAGTGAGCATGCTGAAAAGTTTGGCTATGGTGTAGTGGAGCGTTTTGTTGGTCATGGTGTGGGAACGGTTTTTCATTCTGAGCCAATAGTTTTTCATCATCGTAAGTGAACTATTACCTGTATCATATTTTTCTCCTGTTGCTTTTACTGTCTTGCAATGGTAGCCTGCCTAACAATCAAATCCTGTTAAATTGCATATTTGTATCTTGCTTTTCCTACAATTTATGCTTGTGGAGTAGTGGTTGCCTAACTCCAATGTTCTTAAATTTTTAATAAAGTGTGTTATGAGGGCCTTGGTTCCTTGGTAAAGCTAAACTGCTACCTTTAATCCTTTTGATTTTCAACAATGATGGGATCAGATCTTTTCATGGAAAAATTCCTGCTGATAAAGTTTGAAGGCTGGAAACTAACATTTGGTTTGTTTTTGGTAATTGACTTATTTTTCATTTTCTAATAAATGATAGATTCTACAAAAGGACCAAAAAATATTTAATATGGCTTCCCCTCTTCGTTGTTTTAAAAACTATCTGTCTTGGTTACAAATGTAGCTTTTTTTAATGAACTTATATTTTTTATTTCGTTGCTTGACAGGTAATGATAAGCCTGGTTGTATGGTTGAAGGTCAAACATTTACCATAGGTAAGCCTATGACTATTTTTACCTTGAAACTGAAGTAATCATCACCAACCAAAGTTATTCCCTTGGTATTGCGTTAACTTATTTCTTAAATATGATTTCCTTTTCAGATTTTTTTTTTTTTTTGGTTGAGATTTTTCCCCACGCCTACTGTTTCATTCTTTACATAGTCATTGGCAGACTGCCAGTGGGAGGGTTTATTCCAGAAACAGAAAATAAGGGCTGTTATGGGACGATGGGTTGTTTGGGGGCAGTATGACCTGGACGAATAACAACACAATGGGGATGGAAATAGTAAAGGATGGGTGTATGTGTTGCTGTGAGTGTTCACCCCTAAGTTAGTTGAAAGCGAACAAGTTAGGCAGGATTTCAGTATCTTAAGGAGGTTTTTGATTCTCTGGAGCTAGGAGGTTTTTCTTTCAGGTTTTATTCGTTTTTCTTGAGATGCAAACTTTGAATAATGGAATCATAGCCAAAGAAAAAAATAATAAAACAATCGAATAATGGAGCTTAGCTTAGCCATGACATGGAGTGTCAAAAATTGTACAAAACTCAACTCTGCTTCCCCTGTCACTGGGGAGAATTGATAAACCAGAATAATCTGAATGTTTTAGAATTGGGGGTTAGGGTAGAGAAGAAGATGATCAGAGGGCTGAAGAAGAGAAATTAGAGAGATTAAGAAGATAGAAGAAGAGTAGGAGATAATTCTGAATGATGCAGGAATTTTTATTAGCTAACAAATCAGAGCTTACAATGGATGGCCTGCCATACATATAGGCAAATAGAAACAGAACCGGGAAACAGAATAATACCACAGCAGGGATTAGGGGTTTCATTAATCAATGACCTATTAGTAATTAGACACGGGTAAGGCCATGTTTGGCTAGTGCTGCTCTTAAACAGCTAGTGCCACTAATGGTTAACCCCGCTCTTCTAATTAACTAACCTAACTAACTGATAATTCTGAATGATGCAGGAATTATTATTAGCCAACAAATCAGAGTTTACAATGGATGGCCTGCCATATATATAGGCAAATAGAAACAGAACTGGGAAACAGAATAATACCACAGCAGGGATTAGGGTTTCATTAATCAAGGACCTATTAGTAATTAGACACGGGTAAGGCGATATTTAGTTAGTGCTGCTCTTAAACAGCTAGTGCCAGTAATGGTTAACCCGTTCTTCTAGTTAACTAACCTAACTAACTTTCAAATTATTTATTACAATACCATATCAAGAATGCTTAGCATTAGCACTACTATCTCAAAGCATGTACGCTGATTAAGACGGGGGACACAAAATGAGATCACATACTGCAACACAGTAAAATTAAAACTGTTCACATGCATACTTTTTGAAGTGTCGAATAATGTCTTATATTAAACATGCCTAATTTCTTAGTATGCATTAATCCCACTCCCATTCCTAGCTGCTACTTCTTCAGGGGTTCGTTCTTTCTTTTTTTCCATAAAATTCAATCATCTGAACATTATAGTTATAACTAAGTTGACTCCCAAGCCTTAGGTAGTATGTCATATTGTTCTTGATATTGGTTCAATGCTACGTCTCTCTGTACCTTTCTTGTATTTCCATGCACATCTACTAATTAATGTTCCATTTGGACATCAAGCTATACACATAATTTTGTCATGGTTCTTTTTGGTGATCTGTGTCACCCCTTTTGCTCACATCCCTTGTGTCATAGCTGAAAATGAGAATCTCAAGCTAACTCATTTGAGCTTCCATTACAAAACTTCAAATTCTCAATGGTTTGAATCCTTGTCAAGAGTACATATCTTACGTATAAATTTACGTACGCATGATAACAAGACTTAGGTTGTTTTCTTAGCGTATTGAACAAGTTGGGCAGTCCTTGAATCTTCTTCCATTGTTGCTGCAGAACCTATCCTTACAATGGGAAGCATCAAGTGCATTACATGGCCAGACAATTGGACAACAGTGACTGCTGATGGGAGTCCAGCGGCTCAGTTTGAGCACACCATTTTGATCACTAGGACTGGAGCTGAAATTTTGACTACCCGTTAAATTCTGACAAGATCATGTGATTTTTGAATGTTGCTGTACGTACGTGGGTTATGAGTTACTTGTAAAATATCTTTGCCTTCTTTCTTCTGGTTCTGTAGAGCTATACAAGAAAATGCAGGCTAGGACAGACACAGAGGTTGAGGATCCATAGAGATAGATAGACACAGCTGAGCAGTGAGTACCATTTTCTCTTGTGCATTTATATATATATATATATATATATGTAGATTCAATTTATGAATACTATGGTCTCTGTCAAAATAACTGAGATTTGACATTTTATTTTTTGACATTTATTGGGTCAGCAAACGCGTGAGTTTGCAGCTACTAAACAGTGGTCACTTGCAATAATGCATTTGGAGGGTTGCTGATCCTATTTGAGTAGGCTCTGCAGGATAGACCTGCGCTGCTCATTATGCAGTTGGTCTTTGTGGCTAAGGTACCATATGGGCGACGTTAGATTTTTATCTTATGCTGCAGATGATAATTTAAACGGAGCTGTAGTTGCATTTTTAATGTGCAAATTAGTTAAAACATGTGAGGAAAGTTGATTTAAAAAGGCGCTAATACGATTTTTTATCCTTCAAGTTTATTCTCATTTTGGTTTTAATTCCTCAAATTTTAAATTATAGATTTTGGTTTTTTAAGTTTTATTTCACTCAAAACATTTGTCCCTATAATTTAATAAAAATTTGGACCATTTTGCCCATTCAAAATACCAAAATTATAGTTTAAAACTTGAGGGACCAAAACTAAAATAAGAGCAAAATTGGAGGATCAAATATTATATTTGCACCAAGAAAAAACAAGAAAAGCTGCATGAAACTCAATAAATATACATATAAAAACTAGGAAAAATTCCAGTAAAAGAACTTTAAAAATGTTAAAAAACAAAAATATGTTTCAAATATACATAATTCTATAGAAGTGTTAAGCTCAATTTGTCTATTTTGAAATTAAAAAGAAATGATAAAGATGGTCTTACACATATTTGGAAAAAAAAAGAAGCAAAAACCCCCCACCGCCATTGGCAGCAGGCGACCACTAGTTGGCGGAGCTTCGATGGGAATAAATATTCTTGAAGTGGTGGGAGTGGGATTTGAACCCCCACCACTTGTTTTGCCTCAATACATATTATGCAAACAATATATATAAGCTAACTCTTTAACTTTTATTGAAATTTATTCACAAGTTTTGTTAAAAAATTTATAATATTTAATTATGTTTTAACAATCTTTGTCTACCTAGTAAAAAAGTTTACACCATCAACTCATTCACAAACTTTGTTAAAGAATTCACAACATTTTATTAGGTTTTAGCAAATTCCGTTCACCCAGTAAAAAGTCGACACAATGAGGTCATTCACAAATTTTGTTAAGGAATTCACGAGATTTCATTAGATTTTAACAACTTTCATTTACCTAGTAAAAAAGCCACACTATCAAGCCATTCACAAGTTTTATTAAGAAATTATCAGTGTTTTATTAGGTTTTAACAACTTTCGTTTGCTAAATAAAAAAATCACAATATCATGTCATTCACAATTTTTGTTAAGGAATTCAAGATATTTGATTAGGTTTTAACAACTTATGAATAACCTAATAATATGAATTTTTTACTTGATACCAACATGACATAGTGACAACCCTTGAGTGTGGCTTCAGCAACTGAAAAACAACACAACTTTTGTTAGCACGCGAGGCAAGAAAAACAAAAGAAAAAGCATAACCAACTATAAATATATATAAATTAATCAGATAAAAATTTAAATTCTTTTTTTTTGTTGGACTTTAAAGTTTTTTTATGTGCAAAAACGTACCTGAAATTCAAAATCCATCCAAGCTCGCCGGAGCAAAGGGGTAGGATCATAAATCTCTGGAACAGATAGATGACAGTTTATAAGTCACGAAGCTCTGTTAAAGAGTGTACTTAAAATATATAATATTCAGAAAATAGTAGCGGTAATAATTATAATAAACAGACCAACTTTATTCAAATGTCTTGGTACTTACAAAAAAGGATGGAGCCGGGATCTAATTATCCCCACAATCAATACAAAACTTGTCAGTCTCATATATTAACAAACAAACTTTATATCATCATTGTACAATAAGAACCAGAGTTTTATTTGTTAATAAAATATAATATAGGAGACTGACAAGTTTTGTAACATAATGCATGCCAATTTTTATAGGCATAGCTTTTGAGACTTTACGTACAGATATTGCAGTACTCCTATATTTTGTGATGATGCATACGTACTTTCTGAATAGCATAATGTACATTAGTTTTTAACCTTTTATCTTAATTTATATCCATCACAAACTAATTTATTATTACCCTCCTTATTATTATTAATATAAGATATATTTAATTTAATTTAATTAAATAAGTTAGTTAAATTAATTAATATGATATATTTTTTTAAAAACACCCTAGTTTATCTTTTCTTGATTCCCTCTTCTCTCCTTAATCAGTGTTGAGAGAGCATCAATAAGAATAAATTAAGAAAAGATTAAAAAATATAAAAAATATGTCTTATATTTAGAATCAAAACTAACTCTTTAAATATGTCATATATTAAAGACAAGAGGGAGTAGTACATTTAGGATAAATTTTCTAGAGAAAATGACAGAAAAATACCATTTGAACTTCAAAATCCCACTGACAAGAAGAGTAATGAGATGGACAATAATAGTAATGTGATTGACAATACAAATCTTTGTCAAATGACTAATTTGAGATTTTGAAGTTCAAATGGTATTTTTCTATCATTCTCCCAATTTTCTATCCTTATCTCATGCCTTTTGTTTGGAATATAAGGGTGAAACGAGCGAGGATTATTTAGCTAATGAAAGCCCATACCTGAAATCTTCGAAGAGAATAGCTCTATACTTCATAGGAGGGATATATATTCATGATGATGGCTTTGACATCCATTTGATGACCGGGCGAGCAAAAGAACCAATACAGCAGTTGGCCTCCCTTGACATGAAATCAAAAGTAACAATCCAGTCTTGTATTAGGAATAGCACATTTATCTAATGTGGCTATTGAAGGAATGATCTTAAGTCAGGTCTTTATTGATTAGATGCAATGCTTTTGAAGAGTCACTAAAGATGACAATTTTATAATGAGCATGATCCCAACTTAAGTGAAGCCTTTCATATGGATCTCATGCCTATATTAAATAGTACTCCATTCGGTCCTAATTATAAGATAAAGTTAATTTTTTTGGAGAAATTAAGGAAGTCAATTAAATTACTTTAGAGTGTTTATATTTTTAGTATCATTAGATTATATATTAGTTTATTAGTCAAATTAATTAGTTTGGAGAAAAAAATAAAAAATATAAATACTTTAAAATAATTTAATTGGCTTCTTTAATTTCTCCAAAAAAGTTAATTTTGTCTTATAATTAGGACCGAAGGGAGTACTTGATTACGCGAGAATCTCAAAAAATACAAATCATTACAAAAATTCAGCCCAACGGTCTCATTTTTCTAAGAAGCATATATAAACTACAGAGGCTGGTTCGAGTACTGGCAGTGTGATATAATACAAACATTGTGTAGGACAAAATACTTTTTAAGTATGTACACACACACACACTTTAAATTTCAAAAAACCACTTTATATAATATTTCACTTGAGCCTATAGAATGCAACTAATTCAAATTAATATGGTTATGTATAGCAAAAGATCCACCGGAGAAAAGGGAATAATGGAATTACTAGCTAGATCTAACACAGCATTAGGTGAGCCTAGTGTGTGTGTGTGTGTGTGGTCCTATAAGTTAACCAATTATATGAATTCGTGGTTTGTGATTAGCTAATAGGGCGACTTATTATAATTTTTTTTTTATTGTATATAACATGAAGAAAGCAATCAAGGAAGGGGCAACGAAAGCCAACGAAGCTCAATGGACGGGCATTATTAAGAACAAACATGATTAGTGGCACTGCATTTATAAATGAAAATAATGTTGTGAAAAATTGGTGCAGCTAATTAAATATATGTGCTTAGGTTAAAAAATATATAGTATTTCAGTTTTTTTTTAAAAAATATTATTTTACTATACTTAGCAATTTGGATATATGGTTGTTTTCAAATATTAAAATTATTAAATATTAATTAAGGAACTTATTATTAAATTAAGAATGCTAGTTCTATATTTTGAAAATTTTACTATTAATTATTTAAAATGAAAATTTTCCTAAAAATCCACTTATATCATAACTTTAATTTTTTAAATATAGCAGTAAATTCCTTAAAATTTTAGACTAACTTTGTTGTTTAAAAATAGCTGGAGCGTGGGAGAAAATGTACATTTGCATGGAGCCTAAGATAAGCTGTGTTACATTATTTATGGCTTATGCACATCACTTTTTACAGTTTTGATGATACTGAGCAATAATTATTATTATATAATTTAAAAGATTTTGTTAACTAAAGGATAAGAAATTAATTGGGTTAAGATCAAATTTTTCCCTATAAATTGTCATGCATGAGCAATGTTGTCCTGGATTTTTTTTTTTTTTGAGTTCAATATCACCCTAAAGGTTTCCAAATCGCAACAATGTCACCCCAACTGTTATCTAGGTTAATTAACTGTTAATTGACCAAATGTGCCGAGTTGACAGGTTCACATGTCATTTTTGTTTTAAGGAACAAATTTATCCTAAAAGTTTCACTTAAAAGCATCGGGTATCCAAAAGTTTACACATCATAGCAATCTCACCCTAGCTAGTTGTTATCCAAATTAACTTTGACATTTAGTTGAGCATATATGCTGACTGGAAAGTTTATATGTTATCCACCTCATTTTTTTTCCAAGTTAGATATATAAATAAGGGAAAAAAATTAAATTTAAAAAATCGATCCCGTCTGTAGGATTGGATAAATCAAAGAGGTGGAAGCACTTATGTAGTGAAGAGCAAATCAATTTGTTATAGATTGCATCCTGTCTGAATGGTTCAGATTTAATATTTTCTAAAACTATTCTTATAGTATTTTATAATTAATCTTGTAAAATTTTATTTGTGTTGTAGTTATGAATTGTGTAGGTCATATTTTAACAATTTAAATTTATTTATTTATCCTTAAAATAATAATTTTAAAAAATATGAAATATGAACCATCTATTTTTTTAATCTGAGGGTGGAGATGAGAATCTGAAAAGAAAAGGAGACAAAAGATTATGAGATAACTCAAACTAATAGAAGAGGAACCCGCTTATCTAAGTGTTGATGGGGCATAGCATAGCGGTGGTTTTCGGTGGCCTTATTCTCAACAACTCTCTGGCAAACATGAGCTCCTCCTCCATCCACGAATTCTTCTTCACTATTGTTCACTCTATCACCTTAGCATATTTTGTTAACTAACGATCAAACTTAATCTGGATAATGGCCAGTGTGTCATTGCTATAATTTGGAAATCTTTGGGGCAATATTGAACCCAAACAACTTTCGAGACAACATTGCTCCTGAGTGAACACTTTCATAACAAATTTACAGCTTAACAAAAATGACGTGAATGACATGTGAACTTGTCAGCTCAGCATATTTGATCAATTAATGGTTAAGCTTAACATATCGGCCATGACGAAATTAGTATGATTTGGAAACTTTTAGGCAATATTGAACAAAAAAAAAACTTTCGAGACAATATTGCTTCTACGTGACAGCTTTCTAGTCAAAATTAAACCTTATTCCAAAAAAAACTTATAACCTTGAATCTTTGAGATCCAAGAGTTGAGAATCCATATAGAGGAAACTAACTTCATGCTCTAAACCAGACCAAATAAAAGTTGAGAATACCTAAACTAAAAAGCCATGTGTAAACGGAGGAAGTGTTGTATAGTTGGAATAATAAATAATAAAGTATCAAGCAATGAATTGATGATGTCGGGGCTTTGTATCCAGATGACACTAAACTCCTCATTCAATTTTTTTAAGCACGACGCTCTGAATTCAAACTTTCTATCAAGGTTATACAACATGAATTAGGAGAAAAAGTAAAAAGAGAGTGAAAATTTGAGAGGGATGCATGTATATGTATGAGAATGAATGAAAGGAGATGAGGTCTGAAAAGGCAAAAGGCAGCCCTTTGGGTGAAACCCCAAAAACAGCAAAGTATCAGTGGTCCATTGTTACCCCTCTCTGTCACTCCCACTCTTTCTTTCATATTAGTGTTAGTCTCACTCTCACTCCTCTCTCTCTCTCTCTTACTTACACTCTCTTACTCATCGTCATCATTCACATTCATTCATCCCTATAACCCTAACCCTAATCTTTCTCTCTCTATCAACAGTGGAATCTGTGACTGCTCTTGTCTGCATGCATGTCTGCCCCCTTCTCCTATCTGCAGTCACTGAGTACTCTTGACCACCTTCACTATTCTCTCTCTCTCTCTCTCTCTAATATTATTAATAATATATCGAACTGCCACCTCCGTCATTTAATGCAAAGATCCTCACCTTTCATTTCATTGTTTGTCTCCTTCTTCTCTCTCTACCTCTCTCTCAACAAACATCAAAGACAAACGTACACACTCTCTCTAATTGATTGTCCCAAATCTTATTCACCACGAAAAGAGCTTTAACCAACTCCAACTTCTCCCACTATACCACTCCCTGGTAACTATCTAGTACCGGCCCCCACAACAAATATATGTGTATATAAATATAAAAGCAATTTTTATTTTGGAAGTAGGCTTTAAAAAGTATTTTTATCATGAAAGTACTTAAAATACGATAATTTTGCCTTTTATCATCAATGTCAATTTTTAAATCGGTAACGGTAGTTTATTAACAGTTTGGATGAATTTGCTCCTTTATCAGTGACAAAATTGTTCTTCAAAAAAGTTCGGGATATCCAGCGCTTTGAAATGGTTACTTCTGGGTAACGTGGCATCTTAACACTATATATATATATATGAAATATATATCAGACTCGCAGATTTTCTGAATCCTTTTAGGGTTTCACCTTTCAATTAGACATTAACTAGCACTACCTTAAATATTGTACCATGATATATATATATATATATATATATGAAGCGGTAGTACTACATTAGCGTTTGGAGCTTATCATAAAATTAAAACTGTCTCCAGACTTGAGAGTATCTTAAACATATGTATCAGAGGTAAATGGAGGCATGATTTCCGCTGTAGACAAACACGTCACTGTTATTATCGTCATCTTCTAATTCATCGTCTTCGTCTTCATCATCGTCGACTTCTTCTAACTCTTGGTGGTGGTGGTCCCGGCTGTCGACGGTGTGAGGAGCATGGCCGTCACCGAAGGCTCGAACGTGGTCTTTGAGGGATCTTTTGTGCTTAAAATCAGAGCCACAGATACAAAACCAGAGCTTGCCGCAATTCTTCTCGTGGGTCCTCCAGTCTCCTCTGACGGCGAACGCCTTGCCGCACTTCCGGCAGCCGAAGGGCTTGGCGCCGTGCTTGCGCTTGTAGTGTGTCTGAAGTGTCCTGAAATCCTTCAAAGGCCTCGACCTCGGATGCTGGATGTTGTTCCGACAACCTTCGGCGCAACAATAACATGGCAGTCTCAGAATTGAAGATGCTGGTTTTGCCCCTCTCAGTGATTCTGGTCCTTTCCTATACTGCGATCCATGTCCCCACATATGCATCTGCATTATATGAAAGATTATATTTATAGGGAGAAAAAAATAAGAACATCTGAAATACTCTGATTAATTAATCCTTCAAATTTCAATATGGTACCAGAGCCATCTCAAAAGAGAGAGGAGTGAGTGAGTTGTAATAAACAGGGATTGAACTCAACGGTATAGAGAAATATATAATCAAAATGATGAAAATATGGCTAAACTCTAAGAAAACTAAAAAGATAGCTCTTTCCTCGGTGTTGTTAATTTGTGATTATAAATCAAGAGAATCTGATATTTTTTATTGCTAAACAAAGGTAATAACAATAAATTAGTCAAGAAATCGTGGGTCAAATCAGCATGATTGAATTCCCAAATTGACAGGGAATTCCCCAATCGAATAAATTACTTCCAACAAGGATTATGATCTTTATAAAGAATATGATAAGGAAAAAGTTGCGATCACTAACTAGTTGGGAGAACCTAAACCCAAACATAAAATCATAATCCGGGTCTCTGAACCCGATGAGTTGACCCGTGTAAAGGAGCAGATGAATTCATGTGTAGCAGTTCTTTATTCTGTTTTTATTTTTTTTTATTTTTTTGTGAGGTGAATGGAGCAATGATTACCTGCATGTTGTTGAAACGGTTGAAGGTTTTGTTGCAGACAGAGCAAGAGAATTGGGTGGGCCCGATGAGGATCTGAGCAGGGGAAGGAATCCAATACTGACCCGGAACATGACCCGAAGAAGACGACGAACTCATTAATGGGTCGGGTTTATTGCTATTAGAACCACCACCAGCAGCACTGTTAGTGGTGGCAGCTGCAGGGAGGCCGATGTGGAGGGCGACGGTGACGCCAAGATCAGAGTTAGGGTTTTGGTGGTGAAGAAGATGATGGTGATGATGGTGATGATGTCGTGATACGACGTCATTGGACGAAGAACAAGTAGTAGCAACAGTGGGGTTCACCTTATTGGAAGAAATACTGTGTTCGCCAGGAGGTCCAAGAGAGAGGGAAATGGAGTGTTCGTCTTGTTCTTCAGATTCTAAACATGACGAGAAGAAGGAGAAATTAGGGTACTGAGTCTGCATGGTGATCGATGACGATGACGGCGAGTAATTATTCCAGCGAGAAAGAGAGAGAGAGAGAGGTGGAAGTGTGAGAAGGCAAGTGGGGACGATGATGGAAGCCTATAAATAAAGGAGCGTCTTGTGGATATGGATGGGTAGCTTTTAGGAATTTCACTAATTTTTCAATATTAAGCTAAAATGCTTACACATTCTTGTAATGTAGGTTTTACTTGTGTTGTTAATTATTGTTAATTAGTACTACTTAGCGTATAGAAGTAAGAAATGTATACATAAAAAACCAAATTAGTGTAGTCATAAAATATTTCTACATCGTATCACCCTGATCCCTATTGTAAGTCAATTAAAAGAATGTATATTATCCTTAGCATTGAGTGAAAAACCGGACCGGACCGGCCGGTCCGACCGGAAAACCGGTGAACCGGTCCTCAGTCCGGTCCGGTTTGCTGTTTTAGAGAGGGGGGAGGTCGAACCGGTGGAAACCGGTCGAACCGGTCCAAAACCGGTCAAACCGGTCAAAACCGGTGGGTCACTGGTTCAACCGGTTTGCTCTTTTTTTTTTTTTTTTTTGAAAAATGAGATATTTGGTTCAAAAAAAAGTTGAAAAAAAAAGAAAATCATAGATTTAGACCAATATACATACAATCTATAATATTTTACTAAATTATAAGAACAAATTTTAATTTCAAGGCTACAAAAATTTAAAAAATAAAAAGAATAAAAGAAAAAATATTATATATTATATACATAATTACATATAATATATAATATTTTAGTCAATTAATTTTATATGATAAAAGTAATCAAATCTAATATAATCAATTGATTTTATCTATAGAAATTTAAGAATATATTAATATATATATTGTTACTAATAAATTGTAATATTTTAATATGACCGGTTCGACTACCGGTTTGATCACCGGTTCGACCCCGGTTGAACCATTAACCCTTGAACCTGTTCCGTGACCGGTTCATTGACCGGTCCGGTTTTTCGTTCCTTGATCCTTAGTTGTGATAATTACTTGGTGGTAGGCGGTGAGATTACCTCCATTATATACTCACATTCCTATAAATTAGACTAATGTTGGATATTAGTGGCTCTAAATGAAGGTAAATTTGAAAAAAAATTTATTGACTTAACCACCTCTATTTAATTTTAGTAAAGTGATTGGAAATGACTTATAATAGGAACTAAACTAGGGGTGTTTGTGTGTGTGTGTGATTAACGAAGAAGGGATCAAGCGAGGAAGGAGAAGAAGGGGATGAGAGAGGAAGAGCAGACAAGGGAGCGGCAAAGAAGGAAAAGGAATGCATTGAAGAGCGCACCAAATGCTTACAGTACCATCACTCTTCTCTCTTTCTATATACTCTATTATGCTTCCTTTTTATTTCATCTTCATTTTGTTCCTCATTTCTTATATAACTAAGCCTGGCCCCACCCTTTGGATCATTACACTAATACTAAGCCTGTTTGATTAGTGTTATAATGCTGAACTTTCTTTTCTCTCTCTGTTTTTTTTAAAGTAAATGAACAGGTATTAATGGCATGAAGTTATAGACATGTAAAATTCGTGAAACCTCCTATTTATAAGAGAACTTGTATATTATAAAACCATTGGTGTAAAACTGAACCATTTACAAGGTGTAGTTCGCAAATTCAATTATGTTTAAACTACGTTACTATAATTTGATTTATGTTTGGATGTGAAAATTTAAAGGTTAATATAATTTTTGATCCTTAAAGTTTACCTTCATTTTTATTTTGGTCCTTCAAGTTTCAACTAAGAATTTTTGATCACTTAGGGGGTAAAATGATCCAAATTTTTGTTTAATTATAGGGACCAGTATTAAAAACAAAATAAAATTTTAATATATTTACTATATATTCAAATCTCATGTCTCAAAAAAAGTGAGATATGTCAATTGCTTTCTACTACGCAGCTTAGATTAGTAACATGAAAATTCTTATGCAAGTCAAAGATCGTGGATTTGATTTTGCTTGTATCTCCTTATTGTCTAGTGTCTACCCCTTTGAATCTTAAAAAAACAAGAAGAAGAAGAAGAAAAAGCAAGGTGCAGCTCATAATTATGACCATTGCGTGCGACTTAGCATAAGTAGATGATAATATATGTCAAAAAAAGTTAAAGGGAAATAATTGACAGCTATATGATTACTTTTAGACTAGTATATATACATATTTGCTATGTATTAGAGTGTTTGATATAGTGTTATATGTGTGTTGCATCAATATGACTTTGTGTCTGTTGGTGCTTTTTTTGTTCGTACCACAAGCAAAAATGCTCTTCTTCCGAGCACAATAATCTCATCTCTTCACTTTCTGGTTTCACTTCTGCACTCATTTACTCTCTCTCTCTCTCTCTCTCATATAGAGAGAGTCACAACTCACAACACACAAACCCAAAAGTGAGAGTGAGTGGGCGATACATAGGGAGAGGTCTCTTTCTCAAATTCAGACAGACACAACAAAAAACACAAAGCCACAAATTGATAGAGTTAATCATAGCTTATATATATAACGTACACAGTATGTAGATTTGGAGAACTGTAGATTGTGTGTGTGTGTGTGTCTCTCTCTCTCTCTCACTCTCACTTTTGTTGCCAAAAGGATTGATGATAGTGATAGTGAGGGTGAAAAAGAGAAGTTACCTGCAGAGTGAAAATAATTACATCTAAAGAGACTTATCACAGACTTTCATTATCTTTCACTTTCTCTGCTGCAGGTTAAGGTGTTTAGGTTTTATGGTTGTTACATATATATGCACCTGTACCCTCATTCAAACTCTTCAATATTACTCATATCTTTCTCTAAGGATAATTTATGTTGCTTTTAAAAGATGAAAGTGATAGTAATTAGAAACAAAACATAGATGAAAGTGACAGTGTTCGATCAGTTTTGCTTTAATTATCTCCAGTCTGCACCATCTATCTATATCAATCCCCTTTTTTTAACTTTGGCCAAAATTGTATATCAATCCATTTGATTGGATTGGTTTAATAATCTCAAGTGGTGGATAAATTTTGTTTCAGACGTTTGCTTCTATATAGAGCTTGATGACCATGCTTTTTTTTTTTTTTTTTTTTTTTAAGTTTTCTATGAAATTTTCTTGTTTTCCAGGAGTTCTTTCCATGGGACCTTCCTCTTGAACTCGTATTTTGAATATTTTTTCTTTAACTTTATAACATAATTGTTTTTATTTTTTATTTTTAAAAAAGAAGAAGAATGGAGTTCAAGAACAGATGCGCTGAATATTTTTGTTGTCAAATTTTTCAATAAAAATATCATGAGTTAATTGGCATCCATTTAAAAAAGAAGAAGAAGAAGAATCAATCATGTCATTAATTACCACTAAATTATTCACGCATTATATGATTTTTTATTCAAAAAATAATAATAGCGAGCCTATGAAAATTATATTCTATAAATTTTTTAATTTTGTTTGGCCAGGATAAAAATTTTTGAAATTGAAGTTATCCGCCATTACCTTCGAAATTAGAAGTGCATAAATATCCACACTAGCCCTATGTTTGGATGGAGAGAAAATTATGGGGAAGAGAAAACTAGGAGGGAAAATTCTCAAAAATAATAAAAGAATTTTACCATTTTTGGAAGTTTTCCTTCCTAGTATCTCATTCTCCCTATTTTCCCTTCACTTTCTCTCCATCCAAACATATGTTAGTCAGAATTAGTTGCTTTTCTTTTCCTTTCGTTTTTTGTGTGAAATTTAAATTTTGTAGTGTGAGTATTAATTTTTTTGTTTGTTGTTTTTTTCCCTAGTAAATCACGGAATCAGTATTCAGTAGGCGGTTTGTATGTTTAGCTCTTTTAATGAGCTGGGTGTTTTTTTTTTTTTTTTCAATTTTAAACTTATTAAATTGAATTCAACTTCATATCAAGAAAATCCAAAATTTTATACATTTAACTTTAGCTTTCATTAGGTCTTCAATATATAGAGTATGCATGTATACCTACCTTTCACTATTTATCAGATATATTTTTTTTCTTGCTAAACAATAAAGAGACAAAATAACGGATGGGCCAGACTTGTGGGCTAGTGGGCCTAACTCTGATTTGACAGCTCAAACCTAGGAAACTTTGATTGATCTTGCCCCACCCCTGTCATCATTATTTTCAAGGGAAAATGGCATATGGTCCATAGAAACAGAAAAAATATTAAAAAAGTTTAAGCCTAGGATTTGTTAGCTAAAAACTCATAAGAAACCTTAGTAATGTAGCTTTAAATTGTGAAATTTCATGTTTTCATTATGACACAAATATTAAAGAAGTCTAAGCATAGTATGGTCCCATTGTCAATACGACACATAAACATGCCAATGGTAACACTATGACTCATCAATAATGCACATATACTTGTCAATTGTAACGTATAATTTGTCAATATGGCACATACACTTGTCAACATTGGACATCTCAATGGTAACACTATGGCTTGTGAGGCCCCTTAGGAATTTTTAGATAGTAAATTATATACTAAAGGGCAATTTTCCCTTATTCTAGTTGGCAAAAATTTTCCCTTATTCTAATTAGGACATTCATCTAATAACCAAAAAAATAGGGAAAATCCCTGACAGGTCTCAAGGACTCAAAAAAAAACCACAAAAAAGTTTCAATCTAAATTCCTAAATCAAAAAAGTCCCTAGGGACTTTTTGTGATTAATTGGGAATGTGAAATGACTATGTTGCCCAATTCAATTTTCACAAGTGTATAAGTCATTTTGACAACTGCATTTTCATATCCGGAGAACTTTAGAAATTTCACAACTGCTTAGTAGAATTTTAACAACTACTTGTGTCTATTTTAACAAGTGCATTAGTCATTTTGATAACTTCATTTTTATACCTGACTGAGATTACATGTTTCATAAGTCCCAATTTTGACAACTGTATATTCCTTTTTAACAACTGATTTTGCTTATTTTCACAACTTGATGAGTCATTTTGACAACTTTTTTTTTCATACTTGACTAAGATTACAAGTCTCACAAGTCCCAAGTTTGACAACTACATATAACAATTTTAATAATTGATTTTGCTTATTTTCACAACTTTTTCCACAACTTGATAAGTCATTTTGACAACTTCTTTTTCATATCTGTGTGAGATTACAAGTCTCAACTTTCACAACTGCATATGATAATTTTAACAACTAATATTGCCTATTTTCACAACATGATAATTCATTTTGACAACTTCTTTTTCATACCTGCGTGAGATTACAAGTTTCACAAGTCTCAACTTGCAAAATTGCATGTAACAATTTTAACAACTGGTTTTGCTTATTTTCACAACTTCATTAGTCATTTTGACAACTTTTTGAATATCAAAACGGAAACCATAGCAGCCATAGATGCTTTGGCATTTCCCAACATTTGCAAAGTCAATGCGCTTGTGTGTTTAGTCACCAAAAAATTTGTCAAATCCACCAAATAAGCTACAGTTGCATTGCCAACTAGCACTTAATCCCCTAGGGAGCAATAAATCCCGAACATGTAAACTATGCTTGGTACATTAAATTTCAGCAACTAATGTTGATGCTTTAAACATAAGAGATTCATACTAACATGCGAAAACTACATTAAGAAGGAAACAACTAAATTTCAAAGTCTGCAATGACAAAAACAATCATAACATATGATATAGACCTAAGGGAAACATAATGTAAGAGGGCCCTAACATGCTAGATGTACAAACCAAGTTTGACATTCAAACATAGTATGCCCGTGTGCACTTCAGCACAACAATAAGTTTAGCTCATCAAGTTCCTAAACACCTCCTTGTAAACAACATTCCTTGTTGTCCTACATTTTTATCGCTGTTAGTAGGCACATAAATCTTCAATCAATCCATGCTTTTCACTCTAGATAGTGCAATATACAATTGACCATGTGTGAAAACAAGCTTTGATAAATAAAGCCTGACATGACGAAGTGATTGCCCTTGACTTTTATTAATTGTCATTACAAAGCTAAGAATAATAGGGAATCGCCTTCTATGCATATGGAATGGCAACTTACTTTTAGAAGGATTCATGTCTATTCTGTGAATTAAAACCTTCTTGTTAGGGTGAGACCCATTTAATGTGATAGCTTCAATGACATACTTTCCAAGCTTTGATATGCGCAAACGTGTACTATTGCATAAACTGGAAGATTGGTATATATTCCTTAACAACATAATAGGCGCACCAACCTTCAATGTAAGTTTATGTGGTGGCATTCCAGAGCTATTCTAGAGCTATTAATTGCGTTTAGGAATTCAGTTGTGTAGAGGTTGTTGAAGCTTTCAGTAACTTGCGTAGACTTGCAAACCGAGTCACAACTTAAGAAAACATGTGCTTCTGCAGGCAACAATGAGCACATATAATTGTTAATCTCTCCCACCATCTCTATGGTTGGTGCTAGTATTGCTCTATCATTGAAGTAATTATTGTTGGACAAATTTTGTTCCAAATTGATGTACGTAACTGCCACCACTGCAGCTATTGGGTTGGTAGATTTTGGAACTAACAAATCTGTAGGGATTTTGATTTCAGAAACACCATCTTTAGATAAACCTAACTTACCATCACCAACGTCTAGGAGCCATTGACTGAACCACTCTAACTTTCTAATTTCTTGTGTTGAATGTCCAGCAGTTAGCCTCATGTTTGTTGTTAGCTTGAATATGGTGCAAAAATCCCATAAGGATGATGAGCTTATACATGCATTCACAATTATAGCTCTACTTCCTTTTGGTACAATTGGAAGAATTTGACGAAAATCACTACCCATTAGAATGCATTTACCACAAAATCCTATCAGAATGCATAATATCCTTTAGAGTCCGATCAAGAGCTTCAATACAGTATCTTTGAACTATAAGAGCTTCATCCCATATGATTAACGTTGTACCAATAATCAAGCTTGCAAGGGTAGAATTTTGTTTAATTGAGCACATAGAATATTCATTAACTTGAATTGGAATTGTGAAGCGTGAATGAGATGTTCTACCTGAAGGGAGTAAAGTAGCTGCAATGCCACTTGATGTAACAGTTAAGACAATATCCCCTCTAGCAAGAAATGTAGATGTTAATGCATTCCACAAAAATGTCTTCCCTGTACCACCATAGCCATGTACAAAGAAGAACCCAGATGCAGTTGAGTCAAGTGATGACATTACATTATTGAAAATCATCCTATGCTCAGGATTAAGAGAGCCAACCAATGCTGTTGATTGCTCATGAAGGGCATCTCGGTCATAATTCATCTCCTGTAGGATTAGATTGTTTGTAACATCGAGCCTTATTGATGAAGAAGGGATTGGAAGGCTAGGATAGTCTTTGAGCATCTTCCCATTCAAATTCAGCAAATGATCAATCTCTTTAAGTGAAGCTTCCTCCTTGGCATCGTCTGATATATTGACACCTGTTAAAAGGAAAAAATTAGGAAATTTGTACTTATAGTTAGTAATAAAAGAGAAATCATTATGACATGTGTAGATGCATTTATTGTGCTTACTCGAATAATGTGGGTGAGAACGTGGTATGTACAACAAATCTTCAGATAAGATCTTAGAACATTGCTTCCACACGTTGTCAGGTCGTTGCAAACAATTCGATAAAAGCACGCTAACAAATAGTTTCCTTGAAGTAATTCCTGAACCCCATGATGATGCTTCCTATATAGCATTTATATATTCTTGATCATCGTCTAAGAGACTAAGAGCATCACATGTAGCTCTAAATGACTCATGAATCACTCCATCCACAGTTTTAATGTCATCAAATGATTTAGGTCCCCTTACTTTTTCAGAAGAATTCGTAGATAATACAATTAGCTAGAGCTTGGTGTTGCATTTACAATTCTACCTACTCAAAATCCCTTCTGCCTTATCTTCCACTTACGTTTATCTTTTTGGTAAACACAATGATGTGGGAACTTAGTATATGTAAGGGTAGTAGCAAAGCCATCATTTGCAGGGATTTCTAGCAGTGTGGAAAAGGAGACATGAGAATGACGGGATTTCATGTTAAAGGCAAGTTAAATCCCAAACTGTGTAAAAGACAACAACAGCTGTATCATGAACTTGTTAAAAGATGTAATTGTAATGAGACAAATTAAGCATAAAGCTGATAAACTATGAATTAGCTATTTGCAAGGGACGATTTGACAGAAAGGTAAAAGGTGAGTAAGACCACATGAGGTTATACATGCGTACAGACATGAAAAAGTGTGAGAAATATGTTGCCTAAAGAAATCAAGTAGTGAGAGTATAACGAAGCGTTAAAACCTCAAAAGTATTCCACTTAATTCAATTTCAAGAAATCTAAATCATTAATGTTCGTGTATAAACAGAATGACAAGTTGATGGTGTCTAATTAATGAAATTAACATATCACATAAATCCCTTAAATCCCACACATTGATTTGAAACTAATTTTTGCTCTTAAACTTGTACAATGACCTGGATAACTGCAATGACACCATGTCAATATTGTGACATGTATACCCTATTCTTGTGCAATTAGTAAGTTGCAGAATGCGCATTAGGCATTCTGCTTTATATATTCTATAGTAGGGTTAATCGTTTATGATGCATTTTTTAGGGCCTATAATAGCATGTATTAAACATGAAAAAATAGATATATTGACAGGGGTGCTGTAGAGATTCGTGATACTGATGATGTAAAAGTGTCATTCCTTTAGGATGCTTTACTTATGTAGACTACAATGAGATCCCCGAAGCATGAAAGAGGGTTGTCAGAATAGACATCACATCATATCCTATACATAAAGTTCATGTTTTTTACACATATCTATGTTAATTAGATAACATAAAAATAGTATGAAAAAATTGTTGGCTATGGGAAGTAGCTAGCTAGAGTCATACTGCGAGAATGCAAATGGGTGGCATTGTTTAGCTAGAAATAAATATGGAGATAATGTAAGGATATAAAGGTAATTAATTGTTAACATGTTTCTGCAAAATATAGCCTATTAAGGAACACATTGGGTTAAGGACTTAAAGCATGGCTATGATGAAAGGGGTTGATGGGACAGAACATTGAGGGAGCAAATGATGGACGAAAATCAATAGCGTAAAAGGCATAAAGTTAAAAGGACCTTTATATACTTACACAAAATCAGTATATTATTTATGGAATTGCAAATTGAAAGGGGTTTTAAAAAGTATAACCAACCTATTATATTTGAACTTAGCTTAAATGGGAAAAACCCGGAAGACAATATCCAAAGGACAAAACCGATTATGGAATCAAGATGTTCCAAAAACCTATCATAACAAAGGCTCAAATCCCTGATAAATATGCAAATCAAGCAGCAAGGTAAACATTCCGTAATACATTTCAACTAATCACACTTGGAGACATAGGGGAAAAATGACTGGTTTTACTGAATTTACGTGTGCCTCCTTCTACCAATTCTTTCGACGTTGGAGTAACAGTGGAGTGAGTTTGCTGAGGATCATGTGTGGTCTAATGGTTGTTGTGGATGAGTTTACTGGCTCATCAATGGTTCCCCAAGTTCACTGCTATTAAAAAGAGGAGGTTAGTGCCAGGACTTTTAGATTTTATGACTCAAAATATCTATTATTTCGTTGCTTATACAGTGTCATGAGGATGCCGGGGGTTCATAATCGTGAATGGGAATCAGCAGACGATCATGATTGCATGTTCAATCATTATTATGCAAGCATAATAGAATCATATACGCCATACATGAAAATAAGGATGCAAATGGGTGAGCACGTGGGGATTGAGATACTTAACTTGTGGTGCCATTCATATATGAAGATCACACCATATGAGGAAGCTCGTCGGAGAAGGAGGGTGACATAAATGTATCGCCCACGCGAAGTCATTAAAGTGCCAATGTTGGAAGAAGACATAACATTACCTTCGTCAGATCAGCTGGGGGCAGATTTAGGGTTTGTCAATGACTGGAATGAATGATGAATTTTAGGGCTCAATTTCAACACATTTAATATTGTTTTTGTTGCCTTATTTAGTTGTGGTCGCTTCGTCCTGTTTGTAGCATATTATGTTTGCATTTCGCTGTCAGTAAGTTCATAATATCCGATTTAGTGTTTGTGTTTGATGGTTTATTGGTTCATCATACAGGGCATTTAACCCAGGTCCCCCTTGTTGGGCCTCCGCATGTAGCCCAATTTGAATGAGTAGGCGGGTTTCTACAGGGCATTTATTGAAGCAAACTCATAATGTAATGGGCCTGTTTTTATTGGATGAATTGAATCCAAACAAAATAAACAGATGGATTAACTGGATAACCACAGGCCACCAAGCTGTCAAAAAAATAATACTAACGAAATTCAAGCAGTTCAGATTGCATATCTAAGATGAAAAAACTGGAAAAAACTTCATATTGCTGAGCGTGAGGATGAATGAGATTTCTTCGTTCCCTTATTTAACTGTCCTCCTCCCCAGTCATAATGATACCCAATCCAACGATCGCCTACCAATTGTAAAAAAAAAGACAGGGGAGGTTAATCTAAAATTGAGGAAAACAGAGTACAACAACTTAAACAAATTAGAAATATCTATCATTGGATATCAAGGAAAATTTCATGCAAAAGAGAATTTGACGATAGTGTGTGCGAAGACGAAGAGAAAAGTAAGGCATCACCGACATCATTTTGCCCGTAACCTCTTTATCCACTCCTTGAAGAAAATGGGTGAACGTTATACAAGGAGAGAGAGGTTCTGGGCAAGATATAGTGTGTGTGGATAAACAGAGGGTCAGAGTGTGTGAAAGAAATACAGAGGGGACGAAGAAATCTATAGCAGTAATGGGAGTAAAGTAATGTGATCCTGGATGCTAAATTCCTAGCGACGACTGGCTAGCCCTACTTGAATCCAGCTTATTTAGTAAGCTAACCGACTAACATGCTTGTAATGATATCCATCACAGCTTGGTACATATACCAACACACCCTGCTTATCACGATCCAGTACAACGGATGAGGGAAACTGTTCAAGTGAAGCACGACCTAGGAAAAAAATAGTTAGTTCCTCAACGGTCGATAAAATAGAGGGCAAAGAATGAAGAGTAAATAGTTAGTTGCATCTATTTAGTACTCTGGATATTTAGAAAAAAAAACCAACATGCTTGTAATGTTCAGGCATAGCACAACCTAGGACTTTAAAACCTGGATTAAAATTGTTTTGAAGCAGCACTATTATATTTCCAGGAAAGAACTATGGTTACAGTGTTTGGTACATATACCAACACACCCTGCTTATCACGAAAATATCCAGAGTATGAAGGAAACTGTTCAGGTGGAGCACGACCTAGGAAAAAAACAGTTAGTTCCTTGATGGTCGATAAAATAAAGGGCGAAGAATGAAGAGTAAACACAAACTATGGTTACAGTGTTTACGGTGAACCAAACACGAAATAGCTTCATGATCATGGTGGTCTTGAAGTGTTAAACGTGACCGATCCATTCATCGTGAGGAACTGAAGGAGAGAGTGTGTTTAGCAATGACGGAGAGAGAGGGTGAGATATGAAGCAAAGTCTGTGATTCAAAATTAGGATTTGAATAGAATGAAATGGAATGAAATGTAAAATATCCAACAAAAGAGAAGGAGGTTTGAAAATTCAAAGGTGGGTAAATTCCTACGTAGTTGTCACAAGTGTCGATGTGGCAGCAAGTCTGTAGCCCAATATATGAATAAAATATTATTTTACAAGCCATATTCCCCTTGGGAACAGTGATCTGTGAGAGGATTTCATGTGAGCCGTTTTAGTGAGCATTGGCTTGGTGGAACAATATTGTTATTTATATAGATTAACAAGAATATGATAAACGGATCTCCTCTGGCTTTCTCAACAGTAATGGCTGCCACATTTCCTTCATTATAAAGAGTAAACAGAAGCAAGATCAAAGCTGCTATTGGAGCCATATATAGAAGCAAATTCATGGAATGAAGCTTCTCTGACTCTAAGGTCAATAAAATCCCCTGAACCACAGATTTCAAGGCACGCCCAGAAGTAGAACAAACACATATCAAGAATCCAAACAAGTGAAATAAGGGCTCACTCTTACTAGCCACAACAATCCCAAAAACCACAGGCAATAAAGTCAAGTACATCTTAGCATACTCTTTCTTGCAAGTAATCAAGAAAGAGAACATTGCGGTAAAGAACGGTGTGGTGACACCAATTGCTTGGTTAAAAGAAACTGAAAGGTACCTCAATGAAGTGTTGCCACAGACAACAGAAAAGCAAAAAATAGCACTAAGAGGAAAGATCTTGAAGAATTGTTTTCTAGAGTGAATTGTTTGAAAGGAAACAAGTTCAAGGAAATGAATGGCCATGTAGCTATAAGCGGAGCAGGATAGCATATGAAGCATAGTGAGAAAAATAGGATAGCGATAACCTTATATGCTGAGGAGGTACTTGTTAATCAAGAGAACTTCGATATTAGCAAGGTGTTAGGAAACAATAACTAGCGCCATTACTAGCTTCATCGAGAGGTGAGATCCTACTACAAAAAACATGACAATTCGTAGCGGTCAAAATAAACCACTATAAATGTGAGTATTTGTAGCGGTTTTGCTTAAAACTACTACAAATTTGCAACAGTTTGGATCGTGCCAAGTGGCGTGGGGGTTAGGGTATAGACTTTGTAGCGGTTTACAATATATAACTGGTACAAACATTGGCGCCAAATTTGTCGTGGTTCATTTGTAGTGGTTGATATATATTAACTACTACAAATAAGGTGCGAAGCAGGAGCGACTATTGTGGCAGTTATTTTATAACGGTTATTATCAAAGTGTAGCGATTAACCTTAACCGCTACAAAGTGGAAGAAATTTTTTTTAGCGGTTAGAGCTTATAGCCGCTATAGAATGCAGAGGTTCTGCAAGTTTGTAACGGTTATTTGTAATCTCTACAAATGTTCACATTATCCGAGGTAGGGTTTGTGGATTTGTATCGGTTAAAGTAGTGGTTCCCATTAAAACCGCTACAAATCTGGGCGCTCTTAGACCTCTTCAATTCCTCATTTTGCCAATTTGAATTCTCACACTGCCTTTGAGATTTTCCTTGAGATATGAGGTTCTGCTGAAGCATTTTACAGAGTTTGCCACTCGAGGTAAGTAAAGTTAAGTGCTTTATTTCATTTTTCTTGGCTATTGATTTAACCGTGTCTTTACACCTTGGGGTTAAATGCAAAATATTTTTAATCCAAGAATTGCAGTACAATGCAACACTCGGGTCGTTCTCTTGAGGAGCCTTTATTGAGCTACCTAAGTAATCTAATTATCAAGCAAATGCAATAAAAGCAAGGGGAAATGGGTTTTGGGTTTTGAAATTAATAATTAAAAGAAATATGCAAATTAATTAAATGCTAAACTATTGTTTTTGGTATTTTTCTTATAAAAATGGGATGGATAAGATTGAATGGAATGGTATGGAGTGGAAAATATCAAAAAAGAAAGCTCTTGGTAATGAAGAAATGACAATCCTTGCTCAAAAAGATTATGGGAGTTAAGAATTCATTAAGTCTTAAGAGCAACCTCAAAATAACACTTGAGTCTAATAATCCCAATTAATAGTAGCTCCTACAAACATAGCTGACTACTACCTCTTAAAATATTATTAAAAACCACTTAATGTACAATTAAAATTGGAGTAATGCAACATGAATCTTCTTGGATTTGAGTGCTAAACAGCCCCTCAAGGATACAAATCAACCACATTAATTAGACAATAACACGCTAATTAACATAATCTCATTGCAACCATAAAGAAATTCAAACATATATAATCTTCAAATTGTAAAATTCAATCTCAACTACAATTATCAAACCAAAAGAGACAATTGACATTAATCTCAATTCCAAAATCACATATATGAAAATTCCTAAAACTAGGCAATCCAAATATATATAATTCTATAGACTAATGGAATGATAGCAAAACTTCCCTTTGTAGTCCAATAAGCTCAAGCAACTCTTCACCACCTAGAAGCAATGAAAATCAGCCACTCATGTAATTAATTATAGCTGCAACTTGCTTGCAACACTGAAAATCCATGAATAATGAATGAGCAACTAATCTGGAAATAGAGAAAAAGAGAGCTAGTTGATGGCTCTTGTTGAGGAAACAGAGCTGGTGGCTGACAGTGTGAATGAGTCGACGACGGGAGAAGGTGATGACGATGGTGAACTCTACAGACGGTGGTGAATGTAGAAGAAGAAGATGGCAGCGGCGTGGTAGTGGTCCAACGTCGGAGAGGGGGTGAGGAAGAGGATGGCCAGCGGTGTGGTCTGAAAACAGGGGAAGTGAACGAAAAGAGCGATAAACCTTGGCTGTTAGTAGAGGGTTTAGATGGCTGTGGTAGGATGACGGTGGTGGACAGGATTGGAGAGGTCGCCCGCGGCTATGCAGCAGCTCTGGTCTCAGTCTTGCGTTTCAGTGTTCCAACTCCACTTACAGTGCTTCTCCGGTACTAAGGTTGCCAGAAACAGAAATATAGAGAGGAGGGGGTCCTTGACAGTAGTGGTGGCTCTCCGTCTCTTTCCCTCTCCTCTCAAGCTCTCTCCACTCAAGCTTTCAAGTCCACGGCCCTCAGCTCTCACACGGGGCCCTCTATGGTTTTCTTCTCCCTCAGCTAGCGTCTCGGATCTTCCCAAAAATCCCTCGGGTCTGTTCTCGCTGCTCACTTTTCTGCAGAAAGTTAGCCCTGGTCAAAACGCAAGTTTTAACCAAGGACTAAAGTGAGGATTTGGAAAGTTCTTTAAGGGACTCAATTACATATTTCAAAAAATATTTCTGGGCTCAACTACGAATTTTAAAGATTTTGGGCCGTTTTCTCTAATTTTCCTAGTCCCCTTTTCTTCATTAACTGTAATTTCCACAAAAATATGGGGGCCCTTTCTATGATTTTCCCCAATCTTTAAAATATTAATTTGACCTCCAAAATCTCTAATTTTCTTCCAAACCACCTACAATACAATATTAAACACCATGTAATATCAAAAGTTCAAGGGACAATTGTACAAAAATAATGAATAAATTATGACCATTTTGCCCCTTATTGCAATTAATTCAAAACAATTGTCCCTAACTAAAATTAGTGTTTAATTATGCAATATTGTCTCAGGAAATGAATTTAAAATCCCAATTTAATTATTAAAAATCATGTATAAAAAATGGTTCAATCAGCTATTTTTTTTTATAATTTTGATATAAATCATGCTAATATTTTTTTTTGTAGTTAAATATATTATGACTTCTAAGCGAGACAGGGGGAAGGGGGAAGGAGGTTGAACCTCCCCCTAGACCTTTTTTACGGGGGATCAGCAGTAGAGGGGGTAGTGGAGAGGCAGCAGGGGGCAGCGCGGGGGTAGGCACGTCCCCATCTCATCGTAGGAGGCGACCGCGTCGCAGCAGCCACAGGAGGTGGCCCCATAGCAACCGCCCCTCCAGGAGACGAGCCCATAGCACGGCCGCTCCAAAGCTGCATGTTCAACTTAAAGGGGAGATCAGTTTCAGGGATCTTGACGAGAACGAGGAATTTGACTTCTGGATTCCTATTATTGAGATGGAGCGGTTCTTGGATGAGGAGGAGGCAAGGGACCAGAACAACCCACGACGATCATTTGCCCATCGATGGGGTTTGAGGTGTAGATTTGAGGTAAATTTAATTATTGTTTTAATAAATTTAATTTTGAAATTCCATAGGTTAAATGATTTTTAAAATTTAATTAACGTATGTGGTAAATTGTGCAGATGAGCAGGGGAACATTTCCACTAGAAGGTTGGATGTGGATGGCCTCAATAGCATGGACCGGAGCCTACGTGTGGTAGTTCCATGGAATGAGGCCACAGATTAACCAATCGAGAATGATGGTCACATCTTCAACCGCTACCTTAATGAATTGGGCTCAAATTGGATGCGGTTTCCCATCCACTCAGGATATGGAAGAATGTTCCTAAGGGGCCGAAGGATCTGGCGTGGGACGAGGTTGTGAAGGTAATTAATAATATTTAATTATATTATATATTTTATAATTAGTTGTATTTAATTAATATTTATTAATTGTATCATTTGTAAGTAATTGTATTTAATTATTTTTTATTTAATTGTGTTACAACTTAGGTTTGCCATCTGGAACAACCGGAAGAGGTACTCGCTGATGAAGATAGGAGATGGCTGGAGAAATAAGAGGAATCGTCTCTTCCATAGTATGAATATGGGATGGGATTATACCTTTGCAGTACTAATCGAGAACATTCTGGATGGCGTCCCACCAAACGATTAGGCGAGTTTTGTCCAGTATAGGAGGAGCGCAGAGGGGTAGGTAATTTATTTATAAATATAATTTTAATATAATTTTCATAATGTTTGTTTTTAATAATTATAATTTTTTATATATATTTTTAAGACTTTTAATATATTTTATTTTATGTAGGCTCTTTTTCAGAGGAATATTACGTGCCAAGGGCAGTAGAGGATCCACCACACAGCAAGATTAAAGACATTTGCTTTCACGCACAGCAAGTTGGTAATTTTTTACATTGTCAATTATTTTTAGCTGGTTATTTCATATTATAAATTTAGTGTTTTATTGTTCATAATACTAATTTAATGTTTTAATTGTTTTAGGATAGGAAGGCTTAGTAGGAGAACCGCCAGATGGACTACGGGGAGTTATTCACTATAATCCATAAACATCGTGATGAGACTTTGACCTCTCAGCATGTAAAGGAGGCCATTGTAAGTTATGTTTTTTTGAACAATAATAATTTGTTGTTATATTGTTTATAAAACTACTTTATTGTGAATAATAATAATAATGATAATTTATTGTTTTATAAAATGGTAGGAGTGGATGCAGCAGTCATAGGCTAAGCTGCGAAAGCCCCAGACCCAGGAGTCACAGGGGTCTATAGACCCCACTACGCCATTGAAAGCCGGTCTGTGTAATATCCCAAAAAGCGATTAAGGGTTAATGACTTCAAAAGTGAATGTAACTATTGTTGAATAAACACTTTTGGAGAATGTGTGATGGGAATTTGGTTGTTTTAATTATTCCAATGGCTTCATTGTGAAAATTCGTGTGGGAAGAGTGTTTATTGTGAAATTGGAACCATTGGGAAAAATTGTGTAAAAATTGGAAATTCTGTCCATTGAAACTCTGTACAGGGCAGTCGATTTGTATGGACTTTTTAAATAGGCAAATGGTGTCTAAAAATTCTGAAATTTTTCAATATTAAATTTCACATGCCAAGCTTCAAAATGGACACATAATTTGTGTCATTTCAATTTTTGAGCTACGAGTTATGATTTTCCAAAGTTTGGGATGGAAACTGGAATATGTTTTGGAGCAGTATGGACTTTTATGCAATTCTGTATTTTTGAGGTTATGAGCTGTAGTGATCCATATTTTTCCAATAAAGAGAACTTAAATATATTTCCATTGGCTTTGGGATCACCCCATTTTGATTTTTCTAGCATTAGTTATGAGTTTTCAAAGTTTGGGCAGAAATCTGCCAGAATTTCGTAAATATCCGAAATTGATGGAAATTTAGTAAATAATTAGAAAATAATATTATATCATATTAAATCATCATCCACCTCCTCCATCAGCCTAAAACCATGCCATTCAGCTGCAACAAGAGAGAGAAGGTGTGAGAAATTCTACAGAGAGAAGGAGAAGAAAACTTGTGTGGTAAGTCAATTTCTTCGGTAAATCCTTACCTAACGCATATAACTTCGCTCCTAAGCTATTCTTCTATGTTCTTAAAGGTTTGTGGAGCACAAATTTTGATGTTATAAGGCTAGGGTTTTCAGCCACCTTGAGAAAAAGCTAGTAGGAGCTTGAGGTAACTTCCAAACTTTCGTATATTACTTATTCTGGATGTTGTAGGCAATTTAATTGGTGAAATTTCGCAAGATTGCCATTGGTTTTAAAGTTTGGAAATGATATGGCCTAGGGGTTATGCTGCCCAGATTGGGTCTTAATGTTAGTTGTAACCTAATGTAATGGTTAATAAAGTGATTAGGAGTAGAAAGAAACACGTCCACGACGTCGAAACCGAAAAACCCTAATTTTTCTCAGGGAACTGAGAATTTCGGCCAAGGCTAGTTTGGAGGGGTTAGATTTGGATTTTCAATGATTTGATGGTTCTATTGAGTTCAGGAGTGAAAATTAGGTGGGGTTACAGTTGGTCACTTTTTCGGAAAAGGCTGAAAAAACATAATTACGAAAATGCCCTTGAAACCCCTAAAGTAGGGCTGCCAAGGGTAAATTTGTAATTTGACATTGACTTTGATAATTCTGAGTCCTAAAATGGATTCCTTGGGCGGAAATATGTTAGGATAGCCCAGATTAGAATTTTGGGAAAAGTGCAACTGGACCGGGTACAGCGGGCCCGGGCCGGGTCCCTGGGGGCATTTTTTAAAATTTTCATTATAGACTCATAACCCCAAGAAACACTATGGAAGTGTCTAAATGGTGTATTTGGAATTGTAGGATTCGATATTTGCCCTGTTCGTGATCTACCTGCGCTAGAGCACAATCGGAAAGAACAAGGTAGTGACTCTTTTCCCTTATACTATATGTGATACATGGTATGTTTGTTTGATCATTGTTTGTGATTCTATCATTGTTTGTGATTCTATCACCTGCGGCCCATCGGTGTTGACGGTGGGAGGATCGTACCTTTGGGGTGGTGGAATTCGGGGGATGAGACTCTGTGAAAGCCGTAAGGCTATATGTGAAAGCGGAAAGGCTATTTGTGAAACCTTCACCTGCGGCCCATCAGTGTTGACGATGGGAGGACTGTGCCTTCGGGGCGGTGGAATACGAGGGATGAGATTATGTGATTATGTGCATATGTGGCAGCCTGCGTACTGTGCTTTATGATGTGATGCTGCTTGATGATTTTCTTGCTTGCTTTGTGATTACATGTGGGATGAGTGATTTGTTACTACTGGGATTCTTTTGAATTTCATTCTTTCCATTGACTAACCTTCAGACAGGGCAAGTGGTTCCAAGGGAAAGGAGACGAACAAGGGCGAATAGGGCTCCTTAGGGAGATTTATATTTTGGTGTTGGGAGATCACCGTATATCTTACAAATGTTGTTTTGGAGACAGTGGTGTAATCCCCTAATGGGAATTTATAAACCTTTAGTTTATGTATGAAACCTGAGGGTTGCCGGGATTTTGTTGTACACTCTGATATGTAAATGAGATGTAACTGTACAAGGTAATTATATTCGAGTTCTGGAATTTGAGACCAGGTTAAGGCAGAAATTTTGAAAATATTTGTAAAAACCCTTCCGTAAGGAAGGGATTGTAAATGAGTTTGATTATTATTGGTCTCTATTTCATTTTAAAATACGTATTTCGAATAATAATTATGAAGGGGGTTACAGTCTGGATCCAGTGTAGCACCCTGGACGCGTGAGGGGTATAGGGATAGATGCTAGACCTAGCATGGTCTACGGTAGGAGCGGCACCTTTGAGGTTGGTAGCCCTTGAGCACAGACATCCAAGGGATGACTCTGTTTACAGGCTTCGTTTGGAGGTTGTCAAGACACATACTGTGATGACCTATCAAATGCAGCAGCAGGCCAATTTCTACTATACGCAACATAAACAGTTGCGGGATATCACGAACTACATGTTGTCAAGGTCGTGGAGTCTCCTGTTCCCTAACGAGGAGCATCCACAAGTCCTTCCTATCCCTAGGTTCATCATTCAGCCGCCTCTTACTGCCGTTATCATGGTGTTGTTCACTCTGCTCAACGCTGTGATCTTGCCCCCTTGAGGGAGGACTTGATGATCAGCGTCGTGATACTACCTCTCCTGAAAGAGGACCTGATCATCAAGCTCCGGATAGTTGGTTTTTGTTTTTAGTTAGCTTTAGGACAATTATACTTTTCTTTCTAACATCTGTATAAAAATTTGGACATTTATATTTTCATTAATATTAAATTCTTCTTTTTTTTAGAAATCGCCAAAAAAATTTGAAAAAAAATTATTTGTAACGGTTTTTAATACAAACCTTTACAAATCATGAATCTTTGTAGCGATTAAGTGGATAAAACCACTACAAATGGCAGATTCATAACTTTGTAGCGATTCTAAAAATGAAACCACTATAAATTGCAAAATAAAAAAAATTGAAATATAACCAACAATCATAAATATTTGTAGCGATTATAGGTGCTAACTGCTACAATGTGTCATATATCTTTGTAGTAGTTATACAAACTCTAATCACTATAAATTGTCAATTTGAAATTTGAATATTATAAATCCTACTCATGAAACTTTGTAGCGGTTGGTCCATGTAAACACTACAAAGTGTCTTGCACATTTGTAGCGATTTCTTTAAAGGAACCGCTACAAATTGAAAATTAGAAATTTGAATGTATTAATTCCCACCAACGGTCATGAACATTTGTAGCGGTTTTGTTTTATATAACCGCTACAAGTATCAAACATTTGAAATTTGAATAGCATATCCCACCAATGGTCGTGAAAGTTTTTAGCAGGTTTTTAATATATAACCGCTACAAACCTAGACTTAGTAGCAGTTATGGTAGCGGTTTTAGAACTGCTACAAATTGTTGAACGTTGGAGGATTTGAATATAAGCTTCCAGGCACCTGTAATCCTTTATTCACTCATCTTCTTTACTAAATTTTTTCACTAGCTATGGATAGGTCATGGATCAAGTTGCCATGCAATTCTCCTGAATATTTGTACGAATTAAACAATTTCTTGGATTTTGCATACTCTCACACTAGCTGTAATGGTAAGATCATTTGTCCGTGTCGGAGATGCAAGTTTAAGAAGTAGCATTCACGACAAGTTGTAATATCCCAATTTTTGATTAAGGGTTAAGGACTTCAAAAGTGGATGTGATTATAGATAAATAAACACTTTTGGAGTATGCCATATGAATTGTGATTCGAATGTGTTGTGAACAATGCCGAAACCCTGCATTTAAGTTCAATTGTGGATTAACATCTAAATTGACTTAAAATAGAGGGAGGGCACATAATATGGTGTGATGAAGTAATATGATGTGTTTGGTGGTGATTCAGTAAGAATTACCGTAATCAGGGGCAAAACGGGAAAGTTATTGACCACTTGATCAGTTACTGAAAAGGAAGCTCCTTGGTAACTCAAAATTCAATAGTTGTGATTCCTTGTGATGAGATTATGAGGGTGGAATCATATGTGTGTGGGCTTATGTGAGCTCATGAGGATGAAACAAGATTATGACAAGTGGCAACATGTGAGCCCTTGATCTTGGGTTAATGTTTCAACTCTTCCCTCTCTCCTCTCTTCCTTTAAGGTCATCCAAGGGAGTATTAGGGACCAAAATTCTGATCTCTTTCTCTCTCATTTTAGCAACCATGGATGCCCAACAAGGAAGAGGAAAGAGAGAAAAGAAAGGTGAGGTTTCGGCTTGTGTAATGTCTTCTAATGCTTAAACACCCTTCTCTAATGTTGTTCATAATGATGAGAGCTTCATCTTTATGGTTTTATATTTGTGAAAGAAGGTGTTTTGAGAGCTTAAGGAATCTTGAAGTTGAATGAATCAAAGAATTGGCCTTGGGAAGAGGAAGAAGTGAGTGATAGCTTCTCTTTGACCTAAGTTTTGTGGTTATTGGATGAGTTTTGAGAGTTGTGAATTTTACCTTAATTTGTGTGTGATTTTAGAAATGGAAGAATTGGTTTGTGTGTTGTAGTCACAATGGTGTCATATTGTGTTTTGATGCTATTAGGATTGGTTGTGAATTGGAGATGGAAAGTTATGCATGTTGAGGTTTATGTTGTGAAATTGTGTTGACATGTTAGGGCCATTATGTAACATGTCAATGTGAGTTGAATTTGGTTGATTTGGTGTTTCTAATGGATTTCTTGTGAAATTTTGTGTGGGAATGGTGTTTGATGTGAAAATGGGAACCATTGGAAGCAATTGTGAAAATATGGAAAATCTGTGAAATCTAGAAATTTGGCTAAGTCTGAAATGCTGTGCAAGTGACCAACTTTACATGGTCTTTTGACATAGCAAATGATATTGAATTGATGTGAAACTTTCCAGATTTTTAGATTGCAAGTTTTCCATTGATATAAAGTTGGGTTATTATGAGTTCTGTGAACTAAGTTATGGTCATTGGAAAATGAGCCAGGGGATAGGTCTGTTGTTGGCCGCGACCCAAAACCTTCTGTCCTACTTCTGGCCACTGCCCAAATGTCTCTGACCTATCTCTGGCCGTAGGTCAGAAGTGCTGACCGCGGCCTATGAGTTTCTGACTATCTGTTGGTCACGGCCCAAGGTGGGGCTGGCCGAGGCCAACCTTTGAAAAAAGATGTTTTGAGGTTTTGAAAGATGGTCTTTGGTCAAGTTTCTCCTAACCCTTTAGACACATGTTTAGGCTTTAAGTAACCACCTAAAGGTTGTAAATGGTAATCAGTTCTAAGTATTTGGAAGTTCAGAGATTGGAAAAGGGAATAACCCTATGTCCTTGATTTGATTGTCAGGATTCGGTATTTGCCGGAGCACACGTGGAAAGAATAAGGTGGTGACTCTTCCCTTATACTATGTGTAAATGCAGTGTATGTATGTGTCATCATTGTTTTGTGATGTTACGGATGTTGTGAAGCTTGTGTATTTGTGTGTTTTTCACCTGCAGCTGCATGGAGGGTTCCCATGGCAGAGGACCATCCCGTTGGGGTGATAGTTTATGGGGGATTGACTATGTGAGCCGAAAGGCTATTTGTGTTACTATGTTGCATGATGATATGCTTGCATGCTATATGATTATGTGTGGTATGAGTGATTTGTTATTACTGGGATTCTTTTGAATCCATTTTTTCCATTGACTAACCTTTTAGACAGGGCAAGCGGTTCGAGAAAGAAGCAAGTAACTAAGGACGGGTTAAGCTCCTAGTTAAGAGTAATAGTTACTAGTTGGTTATCATAGATTGGTAGTATTGTATAATTTGTATTCGTATTTGGATTTGGGATGTATATTTGGATATGTATTTGAGACGATTTTGCGTAATCCCCGTATGGAAGCTGTAATGGGCGTATACGCCCTGTAAAGCTTGAGTTAATGAATGGAAACCAAGGTTGGCCAGGAATTTTATTGTGCACTCTGATATATATATATATATATATGAATGTGATTGAACTGCGTAGAGTAATTATATTCGAAATGTGAATACAAGATCAGGTAATTTGGATTTCTAAAAGTATTTGTGAAAACCCTATCGTGTATATGGATTTGAAAATGAGTTTTACTATCATAGATTGGTAATATTGTATAATTTGTATGCGTCTTTGGATTTGGGATGTATATTTGGATATGTATTTGAGACAATTTTGTGTAATCCCCGTATGGAAGCTGTAATTGGCATATACGCCTTGTAAAGCTTGAGTTAATGAATAGAAATTGAGGTTAGCCGGGAATTTTATTGTGCACTCTGATATATATATATATATATGAATGTAATTGAACCGCGCAGAGTAATTATATTCAAAATATGAATATGAGACCAGGTTATTTGGATTTCTAAAAGTATTTGTGAAAAACCCTATCGTGTAGATGTGTTTGAAAATGAGTTTTGCTATTCATTGGTCTCTATTTCATTTTAATCATGTATTTCGGATAATAATTACGGAGGGGGGGTTACATTTTGGTATCAGAGCTGTAGCTCCTGGCAAAGGTAGACTTTGCTAGGATAGTTCCCCTAATTTGGTCTAGGAATAGGCGATGATTTGTGATTAGATGTGGTATACACATTAATGTCCCTGCTAATTGTAGATATATGAGTTTAAGGGAATATATGTATATATTATTTGTGATGGGGATGTGGTGAATCAATGTGGTTCACCAGAGAATTTGAGTAGTAGTACCAGTGTTGAAGGCACGACTAGCTATGTGCAAGCTAGAAGGGTGCTGGTCATTGGTGGAGGAATATCGCCCTGATTTTACGAAACTGGAATGTGCCACTGACTTAAGGATGGTTTTGGATAGAACTATGAATAATTAGGAGGTATGGTCCTAAGGTTGAGACAGAGAATGGAATGTGTGAATGGCTCTGAATGATTCAATTTGAATCAGACCAAGGTCTATCCCAGATGAATGTGGATTGTGGGTATCGTTAGGGGTAGTGGGGGATTCCTACGAGACTCCTACTAAACCAACATGACATTGTAAAGCATAGATAAGGAGGTAGGCATCACAGTGTGCAGTGGAAGCGTGGTGAATATGATGTGTTTGAGAACTGCACTGAGCAGGAGCTCGAGGCAGAAAGTGAAATGTATTAGTTATGGCTTCGGGAAGTAAAACTTTGAGGCCGAGTTATCTTGTGAGGAGGGGTCTGGGAGGATCCCAGTATGGTGAAAAGAATTCACGGTGCCGAAAGTGAATTTGTTAAAGGCATCAGTATTAAAGATGCCTGGTTCTAGCTTGATTTGATTGTGTATTTGTGAGTCCATCTCCTGGGGCGGTAATTTACGAGGGATTGACTATGTGAGCCGAAAGACTATTTGTGTTGCTGTGCTGCATGATGATATGCTTGCATGTTATGTGATTATGTGTGGTATGAGTGATTTGTTACTACAGGGATTATTTGGAATCTCATTCTTTCCATTGACTAACCTTTCAAACAGGGCAAGCGGTTCGAGAAAGAAGCAAGCAACTAAGGACAGGTTAAGCTCCTAGTTAGGAGTAAGAGTTAGTAGTTGGTTATCATAGATTAGTAGTAGTGTATAATTTGTATTCTTCTTAGGATTTGGGATGTATATTTAGATATATATTTGAGACGATTTTGTGTAATCCTCGTATGGAAGCTATAATGGGCGTATGCGCCCTGTAAAGCTTGAGTTAATGAATGGAAATCGGGGTTGGCCAAGAATTTTATTGTGCACTCTGATATATATATATAAATGTGATTGAACTACGCAGAGTAATTATATTCGAAATGTGAATACGAGATCAGGTAATTTGGATTTCTAAAAGTATTTGTGAAAACCATATCGTGTAGATGGGTTTGAAAATGAGTTTTACTATTCGTTGGTCTTTATTTCATTTTAATCACATATTTTGGATAATAATTACGAAGGGGGTTACACAAGTTGTCATGGAACATTTGCTTGTGAAGCCTTTCCCGGAAGACTATACGTTCTAAGGAGTTCATAGTGAGAAGCTGGTATGAGATATGATGATGCTCTTCCTCAAAGTTCACAAGTAGGAGTTCAAGTAGATGAAGATGATCCTATAATGATGTTGTGCGTAATGTGTTTGGTTTTCAAAATGATAACTTCAACCAAGAAGTGTAGGGTTCAGAGCCAGTGTTCTTAAGGAATGAAGCAGCTCGGGATTTTTTCAGCTTAATAGAAGAAGCAGATTGTCTTTTATATCAAGGTTGTCAAAAATACTCGAAATTATCTTTCTTGATCAAGTGCTTGAGTGGAGTCACAGATAAGGGAATGTTGATATTGCTAGAATTATTACAAGATACGCTCTCCGACACAGAGATTCCCACATCGTTTTACCAAGTCAATAAGATTATTAACAGATTGAGCTTAAATTACCAAAAAATTGATGCATGCCCCAATAATTTTAGTCTATATTGGGGAGATGATGCTCATAGGGAGACTTGTAAGCGATGTCACACCTCTAGGTATAAGTCAATTAGGAAGGGGAAAAGCAAGAAGAAGAAACCAGTAAAGATTCTCAGATAGTCCCTTTGAATTCGTGCTTATACAGATTATTTATGTCGTCCAAAACAACGGAGCATATAAAGTGGCTTGAAGTTAATAAGAATAAAGATGGTAAATTAAGACATCTACGGGATGCAAAAGCTTGGAAAGCGCTCAATTCAGACTTTCCATCTTTCGTGACTGACCTTAGAAATGTTCGGCTTACTTTGACGACTGACGACTTTAATCTATTTGGGAATCTTAGCATAAGTTATAATATTTGGCCTATAGTCTTAGTTCCCTATAACTTGTCCCCTAGATGTGTATAAAACAAAGCTCCTTCATTTTGTCTATGATCATTCTAGGTAATAACATCGATGCGTATCTCCAACCACTTATTGCGGAATTGCTAGACTTGTAGAATGTCGGCATTGAGACATATGACGCATACGATAAGTCACTGTTCAACTTGCGTACAACCTTGGTGTGGATGATAAATGACTTTCCTAGGCTTCAAACTTTATCAGGGTGGAATGTGCATATTAGGATGGCCTGTCCAACTTGCAATTTTGACTCCAACTCAGGTGCCTTCCCCACAGTCGAAAGTAGTGTTTCATGGGTCATCGGAGGTTTTTCGATGGTAGGCACAAGTTTAGATTGCAACGGAATCGTTTTAATGGTAAACCGGAAAAAAGAGGATCTCCTTGGACTTTAATTGGTGCATATATCTTACAGCAGTTTCAGGATGTTGAATTCGAGTTTAGAAAAGGCGTTGATGTAGTAAAAGCAGGGGGAAAGACTACCAGGACTTCAGCTTCTGTGCCTCAGCAATGGCAGAAGATAAGAATTTTATTTACTCTTCCATATTGGAAATCTAATTTACTTGGACACAGTCTTGATGTCATGCACATTGAAAAAAATGTATTCGACAATGTGCTATCCACACTGCTTAACGAACCCGGGAAGTTAAAAGATCATCTTTAAGCAAGGAAAGATTTACTGGCCATGGGAGTTCGTGAAAAAGCGTGGCCAGATGATCATGACAAATTTCAACCGGCAAAATTCACCTTCACAAAACCGAACAAGGAAGTCTTCCTCTTGATGTTGAAGAAAATAAAAGTTCCTGATGGGTATTCAAGAAACATTTCACGATGTATTGACATGCAGACTTGAAAGGTTGTTGGACTGAAGAGTCATGATTCACATGTTCTTATACAACAATTATTTCCGTTGCCTATAAAGAATGCATTGCCTCCCGATAGGGGCGGGCATGGGCAGGGTAGGGCGAGATCCCTGCTCGATGCCCAGCCCAAAGGATGAACAAGCTGCATTTTGAAGCCCAATGCTTGGACCTACCCAATAGAAGCCCTAACCATTTCAGGCAGGCCAACGGTGGGCTGCATAGGACGGGCTTCCCTGCCTAAGTGGTAACTTCCTAACTAATACCATATGTATAAAAACTCCAATTATACCTAATAAATACTATTAAAAACTTCGAATACATTCCATAATTTCACACCTTGAGATATCTCAAACTAAATCTATAACTTGAGGTTTAAAATTAAAAAAAACAAAAATTAACATGTCTTAATAATCACATCACAAATTATGAAATAATATGTGTTTGTGTATGAATATTAATTGATATGAATAGATGCAATTACAATAAACACTCCAAAGAAACTAAAATTTTTGTCTTTGATCTCAACTTTTTAATGCTCTGTATCATCCATCCAAATAAAAAAAAACCACATCCATATAAAAAAACAATGAGTTATATGTAAACTATAGTGGATAGATATTAAATAATAATAATATAAAATATTTCATAAAAATGAAATAATATATATATTAAATAAAATAATACATATAGAATACTATTTAATTTATATAAAATAATATATATTTTAAATATATTGTATATAATATTTCAGGTAAGTAGGACGGTACCCCTTGCTTGATGTCCGGACCTGCCCGATAGTTCGTTCTGGCCAACAATGCCCAAATTTTTTTCTGACCACTTTTTTTGAGCTAGGCAGGGCAATTTTTGACTGGGCTTGGGTGGGCATATCGGGCTCCTAGGCACCATGCTCACCCTTACCTCTCGATATGTCCATCGTTTGGTGGAGCTATGTTCCTTATTTTGAAGTTTGTGTTCGAAGGTTTTGATCGTTGAGGAGCTCGATCAGCTGCAGTCTAAAATCATTCTTATGCTTTGTCATTTGGAGATGATCTTTCCACCGTGCTTTTTCACTGTGATGGTTCACCTAATAGTCCACCTTGTTCATGAAACAAAGCTCACTAGCCTAGTTCAATATTGATGGATGTATTCTATTGAGAGGTACTCATTTTACATGTGCGTCAGCATTACTTTATAAATTTGTTTTTCGCCCATTTAAGCATATAGTATCATTCTTCCTTCTAAACTTTATAGGTTTCTTGGGAAATTGAAATCTTAAGTAAGGAATAAGGCGTGGCCAGAATAGACATGTATTTTTGTTTTTCTGTTCAAGGTACTTTGATGACATTGAGACAGCTTTCAACTGACTGCATCGTGTAAACGATTGGCCTGAACCTGAGCCACCATCAAGAGAGTTGTTCATGCCTCATGTTAGCAAACCAGTTGGATGAAGTGAGAACTTCAAACTAACGACAACTGAGAAGTTGCAAGCACATAGACATGTCTTGATTAATTGCACTCAAGTTGAACCCTTCCTTTAGTAAGAATTTACACTGATTTGTTTTTCTATATCTTTCCTAACATTTTGTACTTACATTTCATGATCGCCTTCCGATGATTAATTGTAGGGAATTCAGAAGTCATGTGAAGCATCAGCTTAGGATCTGTATACAAACATCCTCTAAAGTTGACAAAAAGGTCCACAAAGAATTTCCAAGTTGGTTTGTACACAGACTAAATGACCACAACCCACACTCCCTAGATTTCAGAGCTCTCATAATCAACCCTCTTGACCATGCAAAAAGGTTTACAATATACAATGTCAATGGTTTCAAGTTTTGTATGATTTCAGGAGATCAAGGATTGTAAACTCAAAATTTGGGTGTTTATAGCACCTTTGGGATAAGGAGTTATGCAAGCAACAGTGATAGCAACATGTAGTTTAGAGGCATCCCTTACCAAGCTTCATGTGGGCAAATACGACAACTTCTTGGGGACTCATAACTGACCATGTAGGCATCACATCAGTCAATTTCTCTCGGCCAATTCACACTGGTCAATCTAAAGATGATGAGCCATATATTCTTGCCTCAGAGACACATCATGTTTATTATGTTGAGGACGAGAGGCATAGGGATTGGAACATGGTGGTTCATTTAAAGCTTTGAGACCTTTACGACATGGGTAATAGTGATAACATCTCCTACGAGAGTGAGCCATTCCAGCTCGTCAATTTCGAAAACTTCTTCCCTGAAGGTGATGACAGTATACCTATAGTTTGGTACGTTTTTTTAAGTTCACATCATTTAAATTTAATTTTTGTACAAAATAATACAACACTAACAATTTCTTCACACAATTTTTGTAGGGATGGTGACGAAATTATATTTTTGTTCTTGTAAACCTTAACGTATATTTTTTTTAAAAAAATTAGAACAATATAGAACCGCTACAAAATCAACTAAAACCACTACAAATGTAAAAACTACTACAAAGAACATCACAATAACTGCTACAACACCTGTCACATTAACTACTACAAGCGCTACGCAGATCCCTATAAATACTCCTACTACTCCTCATTTCAAACACTCTTCCATTTCTTTGAACCCTTCCTCTCTTTCATTTTCTCACAGTTACAATTTTTTTAAGAGCTAGGGAGCTGAACAAGTTGATCAAATATGGTAAAAAAGTTTTTAATTCTTTCATTTGAACATCTTTTGTCCTCGCATAATATTTATTCTCATTATTTTTCTTTTTTATAGAAATTGAAGGACATTTTCTTACTTTTCAATATTCCTTAAATAATGACAACCACATAGTAGACAACATAATAATTTCTTATTACCTACATATTCTCGATAATATTACTTATATAAAGTTTATACTTATCTAACTTAATTTAATCATTCTTTTAAATAATAACTACTATCAGCTAAACTATTTAAATAATAAACTATTCAAACCAATATTATAAAAATGGAGACAGATAATTGTATAATTTTTTTTTTTAAATTTCATAAAATTTTGTACCAATTTTAAGAACAACAACATTTTTAAATTTAAAAACAAAATGAGATTAAATTTTTGGCGCTACTTTTAAAATTTTATATGATATTAGTAACGGTTTAGATACCGCTTCAAAGGTTTGGCGCCATTTTTTAAAAATTACTATTTCAATTTAGTAGCGCTTTTTTAACTGCCACAAAAATGGAGCAAAATTTTCTTTTTTTTCATTTCCCGCCAAGCAAAATTATGGCACCAAACATTTGTAGCAGTTATAAAACTACTATAATTTTGATAGATAATGTGTTTTGAACATGAAAATCTTGTAGTGGTTGGAATAAACCGTTAGAAAATAGTAGCGGTTTTGTTACTTGAGTAGTGATTATAAACTGTTTGCAATAGAGGATTTTGTAGCGGTTTTGTCAAGCACTACTAATGTCGTTTGTAGCATTAAAACCGCTACAAATACACATTTTTAACTGTTACTAAATTGAATTTTTTTTATAGTGTCTAAAGCAAAATGCGGTGGAGTTGTTGTTCAGTACATCTCTCGGCAGCGTGGCAGGAATGTTGAGGACTGGATCATTGAGCGTGGATTTCGGCAACTGTGGGTTGCTCATTCTCCTGGTGGTCCATGACTGAGACTTCACCATGGTCAAAGGACAAAAATGGGAACAAACTGCGGGAGTTTCTCTCTCTAAGGCGATGGCGGGGGAAGGGATAGAAAGAGAAGGGTGGAGGGGATCTGAAATGGAAGAGGAAGAAGGTGAAATAAAGGGAAAAGTTGGGCAACATAGTCATTTCATATTCCCAATTAATTAGTTCCCTATGAACTTTTATTATTTGAGAATTTGAATTAGGACTTTTTTGTAGTTTTTTTGGGGTCCTTGGACCTGTTAGTGATTTTCCCAAAAAATAAAACTTTTGATTCTTTGGGAAAAAACAATAATAGAATTTTTTTTTATATATTAAGACTGTCTAAATTAAATTTTAGATGATTTAAGTAAATTCAAAATAATACTAGACCTGAATAATATTCAAAAACACTTCCATGATTTCAATTATAAAAAAATTAAATATATCAATTATATCGTTCAGTGTGTTGTAAAATACTAATTAAGGTGGATGTTCATGAGCTCCCAACTCTTAACCTTTCATTTTCTACATCCCATAACCTCTCCAATGAATGATCTTTAGGAGTTTTCATGCCCATAACTCAAAGGTTACAATGTATGCACTCATGAGGATTAAAGTTTGCCATTTACTTTGTGTAACTTTTAGTTGTGGTTGAGGGCCTATAAATCATGGTTCTGTAACCCGGACCGGACCGGCCCGGAAACCGGCGAACCGGCCGGTAGACCGGTCCAGTCCGAGTTACTATTTAAAATTTTTTTTTGATTTTTCCTTTAGATTTTCATACTATAAGTCTAAAATTTTCAATTTTTCACCGGTTTGGCTCCGGTTTGGCCCCGGTCTGACCCACTAATCCTTAACCCAGTACCCCGACCGGTTCAATACCCGGTCCGGGTTTTAATACCTTGCTGTAAATAGAGCACAATGTACTACACTTTGTTGGCATCCAAATGAATAAGAATCACTCCCTCCTTGCTCTCTATTTCTCTCTTGTAATTCTTCATTTCCTTCATCTCAATCTCTTATACTTTCTTGATTTTATAACACGTTATTAGCACGAATTCGCTCAGAAGACCTATGGTCTAGTTTTCTATCTCTTCTACTCTCTAACTTTCTCATTTACATACTTTGTTTTATATTGTTTATTCTTTATGTTATTTTATCTTTCTAGTCTACATTATCAATCTATTGTTCTATATTATTTTTATTATTTTTCTTTTACGCTATCTATTTTTATCCATCATGTTGTTATCTTTTACATATATCTGGGATAATCTAAGCCATTACATGGAATTAAATAGACTCTTTTACCGATTGTTTTATACATTGGGTTCCATGGCTAAAATTTGAGATTATATTATCCTCCGCAAGTTTTCTTTCTTTTAACTTTTATTTATCGTTTTCCATTAATCTCTTATTATGCAAAATTTATATTTATTTTTTTTATATTCTAATATTTTATGTTATTATATTATGTTATTTCATTTTATTACACTTATTTAACATTTATATTTCTTTATTTTATTTACATTTTATGTTATATATTATTGTTTGTTTCTTTATTTATTTCATCTTGGTTTTTTGTTATTTTATTTACATTTCATTTATTTATATTAATACATTATTGTTATATCATTATGGCAATCTTTTATTTTCATTTGTTTATTATATTACATTAATATATAATAGTATTATATATGAGCATGTAATATGGTCTATATGATCATGGGCTTATCTATTATTTATTTTTTATTTTGAATTTGAATTTTTTTTAAATTTATTTTCTAGTATTTTGATTTTATCGAGAGGCCAGAAGCCATAATATTCTTAATTTCGTGATTAGATGACCAGAAGTCACATCACTTTTGTACTAGCTCTTATGAGAAAGAACGCTATTGGTTTCATTAAATTGCAAGATTGACAAGAAAAATTTTGGCACTTTGATGATTTAATTGTTACAAATATCAAAGCCCTGATGGCTAAGGTTCAAATATCAAACTAAACAAAAAAAAATAGCTTTGCAAGATTTTTGCTGTGGTCCTGAAGACCAATATTTGGAGAAATTGATGATGCTATTGAAAGTAAAGAAAATATGTAAGAGTGAAAATGAACATGATCACATTGCATTTGTAGAATTGATAGTTGAAAGCTAAGAATACTTTGTCTTAGCTATTGAACTACAATCGTGGAAATAATAACATTTCTAAGGTGATCAAAATTATGAGCAAATATCATACTATGACTAGAAGTCATATGGATAGAAAAAAATGGTATAATATGACCAGAAGTCATATAGACTAATATGTACTAATTTATTAAAAATAAAGATCAAAATGGCTGTGAAGCTAAAAAGACCATGAAATATTGTGAAAAATATAAAAAATAGTTATGATGCTTAAAGCAATAAGTTATGGAGAAAGATGATCAGCTTGTATAGCCAAAAGAAATAATTGTAAGCCCTGAAGGCTATATGATTTTGATTCTTTATGTTTAAATTTAAATTGATTGTGATTAATTTGTGAGAGAGAAATTATTATTTAACATTGTGATATCAACATGAGTGATATATGAAATTAAATAGATAAAAAAGGTAATGATTGGTCATTTTAAAATTTCAGTATAGTGCCAATTTATTTACAAATTTAAACATTATTGGTAATTATTGATATATTTTGATTTTATGGCCTTTTAGGATTCTAACTACCTCATGGTTAATCCTAATAACTCCCATATCAAATGGTTTTCAGTATTTATTCATATAACCTTCAATTATAAAGTTAAGTTGTTTAATTACCTTCTTTATGTATAATTGTACAATTTATTTGTAATTTTAAGTATATTGTGTATGTGAATACTATTCATACATCAATGGAGTTTACCACCTCTATTTTCTTCTTGGGACTTGTATTTCTCTGTTACACGAAAGATTTCCCAACAAACATTCAACTCATATACCTCAACATCAAGGTACTTTCTTTCATTATTAGTCATATTTTTCATTTTAGCCTTGTTTTCCATCTCTTTTCTCTTCTTGAGCACTATTATGTTGCCTTATAAATATATATATATATATATATATATATATATATATATATATATATATATGCAATTTTTCTTAGTTCCAAACTTTTATTATTGAAAGGCATACAAATACTCTTCAATTTGTATTTTATTTTAGTATTGATAATTTATTGCCTCATTTCCCAATTCATTGTATTAACATTTCTTCTACTCCTTAGTATTTTTATATGATATTTGCAAGTTTCATACATTAATCATGATATAATATATAATATGATATATATTGGAATCAAATTAGTTTTATGTGACATTTGTGAAGAAAAAAAAAATCATATGTCATATTTGAATTAAGAAAGTGAGAATTTATTTAATTTTATGAGAAAATTCATAATGAATAGTTTATGATTTGTTAGACAAAATCATTTCCGTAATGTGCACAAATTATATAGTGCAAGTCAAATTTATGGATGATCAAACAGTAAGGAATATTTGAAAGAAGACTATGTATATCATAAGTATTTGTTATTTTATATTATAATGCATTTGTCTTTACATTTCTCTCAAATTAATTTTAGCCCCTAAACATCAGAATTCATTGCAATAAGATCTTTATGTATTTTGATTATGGATCTCCTCATATTTCTTTATGTAGTGGAAAATTCTAAACATTTCATATTTTGAACATGCATCAAAAGAGGCAAATTGAAGCATATTATTATTAATAAGTAGCAAAATTATATAAATATGCAAGAATATATGTTAGTTCCTGAAGAACATAAATATAACAAAGTCGATATAGTTCCTGAAGAACTAATATAGTTTTTCTTAAATTCTATGGGCAGAAGAAGAATTGATTAAGGAAAGTTATAACCCATAGATTTACATTAGAGTTTTACTCTATTACAGGGTTTAAATGATAGCCCAATTGACTGAAATCCATGATTAGTTGTGAGTTATGAAATACTTGAGTTTTGAAATGAAAGATATATTATTAGTTTGCTATATACAAATTTGTCTTTGAAATAAAGAAATAAAGAAAGTATATTTATATGACTCACATTTGAGGGGGAGATTGTTAGAATATACTTGTGAGTTAATATTGAAAATGTTTACTCATATACTTCCTTACAAAACCTATTGATTTCCGAAAAATGGATGTCATATTGACATTTTATATCAATACTTATGGAAATTGAAAAGTTTGTTGTTGGTTAAGCAACATGTTACAGTAAACTAGTAGTTTACTGATCCAAATAAATTTATGTTGGCATGACTTGTTTGATTCATCTGAGTCATATATAAAAGATTATATTTGACATCCACTGAAGAACTAGAAGATTTTTCATGAATAGCCAACATATTATTCAAGAATTATCATGTGCTGCTTGTTCTCAAAGAAATTTGATTATGAGAGTATCACAAGTTATGATTTGGAATGAATCTCTATATTTCTGGAAATATATCAAGCTGATATATGGGCCCATTCAAATAACATGTAAACCATAAAGTATTCAATGATTTTGACAGATGCATCTATAAGATAGTTACATGTGATATTACTATTAGTTTGCAACCTGAAGTTTGCAAGAACGTTTGAATAAATTATTATGTTAAGCGCGATTCCCAGATTATACGATTCATTCATTGAAGCCTCCATAAATAGCTAGACTAATACTTATGAGAACAAAATTTATGTTTCAGTGTTGGCATATTTGATCTTACATATTGCTACACTTATACTAGCCAACCAAATTCTCCCGATAAAATTGGCTTTTGGTCAGGAGTCAAGTATATTTCATCTTAAAAAGTTTGAATGTGCATTCCTATTGATTCACCACAATGCACATAGATGGATATTTAAAGGAAATTGAGATAAATGTTGGGTAAGAACCTCCTTATTCTTGTTTGTCTCTAAATGAAACAAAGGGATGTTTCTTCTCTTCTCTTCTTGTGTTGAATGATTTAGGAGACTTATACTCATGATTAGTTGATTGTCATTTGACAAAGTTTTCCTAACATGAGGAGGAGAAATTGTAACATCCCAAATTTTATATTTACCAAAAATATATTGTAATTATTTGAGTAATTCAATAGAATGGTGAATATTCATGGAAATTAGATCTTATGAATTTTGAAATATTCATATTCATAAGGAAATGGGCAAATAAATTCAAGAATTGAATATTCTTGGTAGAATAAATTGAGATTTGTGGAATAAAGTAAAAGCCCATATTTTTCTTTTATTGGTGGATATTTAGGAGAAGGGAAATATTTACTTGGAAGATAAATATGCCAAGTGGCATCATCTAAAGCCAAGAGATTAAATTATAATGGCTAAAGTTGGAGCACATGTTTAAATTGCAATAAAATATATTATGTTGACCAAAGGAATGAGATAATTGTAGAAAACCCAATTGTTAATTGAAGGGAATTGGTTCAATTACAATGAGACTTATGACTCAAGTTTGGAGTAGATAAGCACAAGTTGGAAGTAGATAAGGCCAAGTACACAAATGATGACAAGGGATGGCATAAAGTGGAGGGAGTATGGCATAAAGCAAGTCATCATGAAGGGAGGCATGGTGAAGGCATGGAGGGAGGCATGGTGCAAGAAAGGTGTTGCAATCTCAACCATTGATGAAATCAAGGGCTAGGAAGAAAGATGACAAGGTTAATAAAATATCTTCCCTTCCCCTTCATACACACATTTTCTCCTTCCTCATTTTCATTCAACACAAGAAGAGAAGAGAAGAGAGAGAGAGAGAGCTCTCAAGTTCTAGAGAATAGGAAGAAGAAGAAGTTTAAGGTAAAAGTGATTTCTTAGGCTTTTCTTGTGATTTTGTCTTAAATCCTTCTCTAAACCGTGATTCTTCATGCATCCATGATCTTGAAGACACATTCTTAGCTCAAGAAGAGAAAGAGGAGATTCCTAGAGAGAGAATATTCAAGATCTCAAAAGGTAACCTCACAAACCTTAGATCTAAACTAGTATGGTATTGTTGTTGAGGTTTGTGTTTGGTTTATGGGATATTTGGTTAAGTTGTAAAATTGGTAAAGCTATAACCCTAAGGGGTTATTCTGCCCAAATTTCTTTGAATCCTGATTAAGAAATGTTTATTTAAGTTAATAAAGGATTAGAAGTGGAAAAGTACAAGTTTTAGAAGCTAAAACACAAAGCTATATTTTTCTATTTTTCTCTCAATATTTCGGCCAGACCAGATCTGGTAGTAGGAGTTGGATTTTCATGAAATAAATGGTTCCATTGGACTCAGTGGGCAAAAATAGGTGGGGTTACAGTTGGTCACTTTTTCGATAGAGGCCAAAAAAACATAATTACGAAAACGCCACTGAAATCTCTAAATAGGGGCTGTCAAGGGTATTTTCGTAATTTGACAGTGAATTTGGTGATTTCGAGCCCGGAAATGGATTCCTTAGGCGAAAATATGTCAGAATAGCCTTAGTCAAAATTTTGGGAAAACGTGCCATTGGGGCCGGGTACGACGAGGCCGGGCCAGGGTCCCGGGAGCATTTTGGTAAAATTTCACCATAGACTAATATAACCACCAGAAACACTATGGAAGTGTCTAAACTCTACATTTGACGTTCTAGGACCAAGTATAGAGCCCGAGGGATTGTCACGCAAATCGAGGCATGTTATTCGAAGATTAGGGAAGGGCGATTAAGGTAGGGAACTTACCTCTCCTGCATGTATTTGATATTTGTGCTGGTGTATTGATACATGTTATTGCTTTTCCTGATGATGTGAAACATAGATGAATAATTGAAGCTCTGTTCCTGTTTATGCTATGGCCATACGTATATTGTTTGAAACATTGAGCACGCAGATATGTCATTGTGTGAGCATGAGTTATGTAATGCAAGCACGTCATGCATTAAGTACTTATCTTGCATGCATATTGGTATTGCTTTCCTACTGAGATTCCCCATAATCTCACCCTCCCCTACCAACAATTTAGACAGGAAAAGATAGAACGTATGCTGAGAACAATAAAGAGAGTATGAAGGGGATTGCGGTGGTGGAGCGAAGACGAGAAGATGTCTCCGTTTCACTGGGACGGGTTTAGACACCCACGTAGCGCTGCGATGTTACATTAATTGTAATTATCAAGTACGAACCCCTATGGGGAATTTCCGTAATCGTGCACATAATATCAGTATGTTTATGCTAGTCTTGTGTTGCCCACTGAACTGTGTATCGTTTTCCGCAAATTCCCTTAAAAGGTGAAAATAAAATGAGAGTGTGACAGAAATTAAATAGCTGGAAAAGAAAAGAAAAAGAATGCATTATCACTATCAAATATAGATCCTCGAATATAACAATATGAACCAGAAGTTCATTTGGTTTGCATTCATGAAATATTACATAAAATCTGCCAGATGCAATTACTGACCCAAATGGGAATTATTAAATCTCATATTCCAGCTATAAGTGATCTAATCAGCATAAATGAAAGTGAGACATGCCCGAAATATAAGAGAATAATCAGTTCCAAAAGAAAAAAGAAAGAAGCAAATAATCAAGATAATCATATTAAGGAGGCAGACACTCTAGAAGAGGTCAATACATAACTACTTGCAGAACCCTCAAAAGAGGTTCAGGTACCTGAAAGTAATAAAGAGATCTCAATGAATTATGTCACAACAAGAAAAATGGAACTGAAAAGATAAAGTTGTCGACAACAGTTTTAGTAATAATATCACGTGATCAAATGAGAATCTTATACATAAATATGTCGGTAAATAAAAAAAAGGTGATTGGCCAACTGAAGAAGGGGACAAGATGCAATGAAAAATGTTCTTTCAGCATGTGAAATTTATGGACATGTAGTCCAAATATGGACCTGTAGTCCAAAACATTTGAAATATTAAGTTATTTGTGATATATGAATATTTATGTGAAAATAAAGATGTTCACAAGGTTTAATGATGATTATGATGAGTTACAACATTTGGCAGTGGATACAATAATTGTTACATATATTATTAGTTTGACAGTATATGCAAACAAAATAATGTGTCTATTAGATATCATTATATATAGCATATGCATATGGATAGTGAATATTACGTGAGAGTCTTTGAAGGATCTAAAATGCCAGAAGCATATACAAGAAAATCATTCTATATATAAAATGTTGTGCGAGTTTGAAAATAATTCAAGCATATATAATTGATTGAAAAATATATTGAAAAATGAGTAATTTTACATTTTACTTGACTTGTAAATCAAGTTATCAAATGCATCAATGATTTCAAAATCACATATTTTTACTGTGGTGAATTTTCTTGTAAAGATACATTGAATTTAATGGTCCAGAAGTACCTTATACTTTATGAGAATATTTTTGTATCATGCTAATATTGTATCTATTATGATTTTATTGATAAAAATTAGTTCTTGCAAGTGCACAGTGGATAACAAAAATGAGATTTGATGTGATAGTCCTATTAATGTAATACCCCGAAATTTGGGATTGGAGGCTTGGGAATAAGCCTAAATTAAGTGGACTGCTAAGCCCCAATTTAGCAGGAGCTCAAATTTATCCCCTAATGATTTCTATATCTTTAGGGTATTAAGAAAGTAAAATGGTGAATTTTGGAGAAAGTGATTATGCTTACGTTAAAATCGCCTATGAGGTAGTGGGCTTGTCATGTGATTTTGAATGATCAAATGATGAGAAAAAATGATATTTTACAGGATGAAAGTAGACCTCCTAAGCTTTAATTTGATAGGTCATATGACTCAATTAGAGCTATACACAAAAAGATATGAATTTTTGAAGTCAGCACAGAAAAACTGTGAAATTTCTGGAATAATATGCAAAGATTTAAATTCTGAGAATTTTGTGATTCCAGAAAGCAAAATTCTATATTTTTCCTTGAAACTAGACTCAATAAGGGTTTTATAGGCTTTGGAATCACTCCAATTTGATTTTTCTAGAATTAGTTATGATTTTTCAAAATTTGGGCAAAAATCTGCCAGAGTTTTGTAAAAATCCGAAAATTGGGAAAATTAATTAATTAAATGGGATATATTATTATAAATCAGCTCCTCCTTCTTCAGCCCCATTTTTGACGTGAAAAACTTGAAACTAGTGAGAGGAAGTTGTGTCTTTTAGAGAGAGAAAAGGGGAGGAAAAAGCTTACAAAGGTAAGTGATTTCTTCGGTAAATCGGTTCCTAATGCGTATAACTCCACTCCTAAGCTACTCTCCTATGTGTTTAAGGTTTGTGAAGCTCAAAATCTCTTGTTGGAGTAGCTAGGGTTTCAGCCAAGTCAAGAAAAGCCAGAAGGAGCTTGAGGTAATTTCCAAACCTTCGTATATTGACTATTCTAACTGCTGTGGGCAATTTAATCGGGGAAATTTCGCTGGATTGCCATTGGTTGTAAAAATGGAAAATGGGTTTTCCTAGGGGTTATGCTGCCCAAATTGATACTAAATGGTATTTGTAACCTAATGGAATAGTCAATAAAGTGGTTAGGTGGGGTTACAGTTGGGCACTTTTTCAGAAAAGGCCGAGAAAGCATAATTACGAAAATGCCCCTAAAACACTGAAATATGGGCTACCAAGGGCAATTTCATCTTTTGGCAGTGAATTTGGTAATTCCGAGTCTGGAAATGGATTCCTTGGGTGAAAATATATCAGGATAGCCCAGGTTAGAATTTCGAGAAAAGTACAGCCGGACTGGGTACGATGGGGCCGGGTCCCCAGAGGTATTTTAATAATTTTTCAAGATAGACTCATATAACCCCCAGAAACACTATGGAAGTGTCTAAATGGTATATTTGACATTGTAGGATCGAATATGGAGCCCCGAGCTGTTGGCACGTAAATCGAGGAGAAAGATTGGAGGTAGGAGACTTACCTTACTTGCATGTATTTGATATCTTTGCTTGTGTAATGATGTATGTGATTGCTTTACTTGATTTTGTAGAGCATATTTGAATAAATGAAGCTCTGTTTCTGTTTTCGCTGTGGCCATAGTCTTGTTGTATGAAATATTGAGCATGCAGAAATATCATTATGGGGCATACATCTAGATAAAGCTAACATGTCATACACATAGCATCAATCATGCATGCATTATGGTATCTGTTTCCTACTGAGATTCTCTCGAATCTCACCCTCCCCTACCAACAATTTAGACAGGAGACGACAGAAGTTATGCAAACAACAATGCAGAGAACCGTACGAGGGGATTACAGTAGTGGAACGAAGACGGGAAGAAGTCTCCGTTTCACTGGAATGGGTTTAGACACCCTAGTAGCCTTGTGCGGCTACCTTAATCGTAAGTATTATATACAAACCCCTATGGGGAATTTATGTAATCATGCACTTATTATCAGTATATTCATGTTATTCCTATGTTGCCCAACGAACCATATATCATCTTCACGAATACTCTAAAAAAGGTGAAAATTAGATAAGGGTGTGACAATTAACATATTATATAATATTATTTTGTTCAAAACAAACTAAATATGTGGATGTAAGATATATTTTGATGATTTTTGTAATACCCCGAAATTTGGGATTGGAGGCTTGGGAATAAGCCTAAATTAAGTGGACTACTAAGCCCCAATTTAGTAGAAGCCCAAATTTATCCCCTAATGATTTCTATATCTTTGGGGTATTAAGAAAGTAAGATGATGAATTTTGGAGAAAGTAATTATGTTTTTGGTGAAATCGCCTATGAGGTAGTAAGCTTGTCATATTCATTTAAATGATCACATGATGAGGAAAAATTATGAAAGTTTACAGGATGAAATTATACATCCTAAGCTTTAATTTGATAGGTCATATGACTCAATTAGAGCTATACACAAAAAGATATGAATTTTTGAAGTCAGCACAGAAAAACTGTGAAAGTTCTGGAACAATATGCAAAGATTGAAATTCTGGGAATTTTGTGATTCCATTAAGCAAAAGTCTATATTTTTCCTTGAAACTAGACTCAATAAGGGTTTCATAGGCTTTGGAATCACCTCATTTCGATTTTTCTAGAATTAGTTATGATTTTTCAAAGTTTGGGCAGAAATCTGCCAAAATTTTGTAAAATCCGAAATTTTTGGAAAATTAGTAAATGAATAAAATAGAATATATAATATGATATAAGCATATTCCTTCTCCTTCTTCAGCTCATTTCTGCGTGAACTAACTGAACATAGAGAGAGGAAGTGTGGAATTTTAGAGAGAGAAAAGGGGAGGAAAAAGCTTACTAAGGTAAGTGATTTCTTCGGTAAATCGGTTCCTAATGCGTATAACTCCATTCCTAAGCTTCATTTGCATATGATTTAAGGTTTGGAGGCTCAAATTTGGAGGTTTGGCATCTAGGGTTTTCAGCCACTTTGAGAAAAGCCAGAGGGAGCTTGAGGATCGAATATGGAGTCCCGAGCTGTTGGCACGCAAATCGAGGAGAAAGATTGGAGGTAGGGACTTGCCTTATTTGCATGTATTTGATATCTCTGCTTGTGTGGTGACGTATGTGATTGCTTTACTTGATTGTGTATAGCATATTTGAATAAATGAAGCTCTGTTTCTGTTTTCGCTGTGGCCATAGTCTTGTTGTATGAAACATTGAGCATGCAGAAATGTCATTATGGGGCATACATCTAGATAAAGCTAACATGTCATACACATAGCATCAATCATGCATGCATTATGGTATCTGTTTCCTACTGAGATTCTCTCGAATCTCACCCTCCCCTACCAACAATTTAGACAGGAGACGACAGAAGTTATGCAAACAACAATGCAGAGAACCGTACGAGGGGATTACAGTAGTGGAACGAAGACGGGAAGAAGTCTCCGTTTCACTGGGATGAGTTTAGACACCCTAGTAGCCTTGTGCGGCTACCTTAATCGTAAGTATTATATACAAACCCCTATGGGGAATTTATGTAATCATGCACATATTATCAGTATAGTTATGCTATTCCTGTGTTGCCTACCGAACCGCATGTCGTTTTCCGCGAATACTCTGGTAAAGGTGAAATTAAAATAAGGGCGTGACAATTTTCAGAATAATTTTTCTTTATTGTTTTCACGATGAATAAGATAAAGGTATAATATACTGATATTTTAGCATATCCAGAAGATATGTAAGAAGAATACATCTAGCAGAATATTTGGTGACAATGTATCATTCATAGTTTGGTGGCTAAAAGAATGATATGCTCAACAATACATTAGAAGTGATGTTCTTATCAGGGAAGTAAAACTGATGTTATTATCAGGGGGAGTAAATACGATATTATCATCGTGTGAAATAGAGACCTTGCTGTACTCTTTTCCTTAACCAAGGTTTTGTCACACAGGGTCTTCCTGGTAAGGTTTTTAATGAGGCAGTTTCAATTTGTATTGTGTACTCTTTTTCCTTCACTAGGTTTTTGTCCCATTGGGTTTTTCCTAGTAAGGTTTTAATGAGGCACAATATTTTTTTATGGACATCCAAGGGGGAGTGTTGTAAAATACTAATTAAGGTGGATGTCCATGAGCTCCCAACTCTTGACCTTTCATTTTCTACATCCCATAACCTCTCCAATGAATGATCTTTAGGAGTTTTCATGTCCATAACTCAAAGGTTACAATGTATGCACTCATGAGGATTAAAGTTTGTCATTTACTTTGTGTAACTTTTAATTGTGGTTGAGGGCCTATAAATAGAACACAATGTACTACACTTTGTTGGCATCCAAATGAATAAGAATCACTCCCTCCTTGCTCTTTATTTCTCTCTTGTAATTCTTCATTTCCTTTATCTCAATCTCTTATACTTTCTTGATTTTATAACATAGTGTAATTATTTTCTCATTGATTTAGTTAATATTTTGAGTTATTTTTAATATAAAAATTCTGTGTCTAAATTTCCATATTTCGTTGTGCATAGGCTATTGCGTAATAAAGTGAAAAGAGGTTGGATGCTTCACTGTGTTGCTTCTATTTGTGGAAGAGCCTTGATTTGATGTGGCCCTGTTATTTCCAAGCAAGTGTTGGTCAAGCCTTCCTATTTATTGGAAATGAAGTCCTTTGTCCAAATAAATACATGCACGGCTACTATTTAGTAATTGTTCTTATAGTAATTTTTCTTAACTTTTCTAATATGCCTTAACGTTTGTTATAGTAATTGTAGTAGTCTTGGAGTCTTCGAAAGTTCATAAGCATAATTAACGGTGTAATTGAAAATATAGTAATTATTATTTTTAAAAAAATTAAAAATAGGTTAAAATAAGAAGTCTTAAAAATGACGTAGTTTTTGCAAGGAAAAAGACAGAAACTCTCTTGGGTGCAAAATATATGAAGTCTTTTAAAAAGATGTAATAGTTCAAAATATAAGAGGTTAATAAAGTAATTAATCATTATGCATATATAAAAATAATATTTTTAATAAGAGTAAAATATATAAATTTTATTGATAAAAATATTCTTAATTGTTATGAATTAATTAACAATGTTTTATATTTTGGCCAGAGAAATACAAATATGGAGGGAAGAAACGGTCAAACTCAAACAAGTGATGAGGACGAAAACATTGAAGCGTCAACCATTAGTTAGTAGTGTCATAGTCATTTATTCGCTTGTAAGACAAACGACAACTACTGAATCTCCAGAGACCACATTAAACGCAGTGACGTAATACGTCTATAACCGCAGTCTGTCTATGCATAACCAGCCACAGTAACCAAAAAAACAAAAAGACATTTTCCAGCAATTATGATCAACCCTTAGATACATTTATAATTACCTTGTATGTAGAGTTGGAATTCATAGGGCATATAGTGTTTTGGTCCTATTTATATATCACTTCCAGTATGTTTTACTCAAGCTAATAAAAACATTGAACTTCGTTAATTCTATCTTAAAATTCAACAATTTTTTAACTTTATCTCTATTTGATTAATATACATTATACTACCTCCGGTCTACAATATAAATCACTTCAATTAATTTATCGGAATCAGGAAATAGTAGTTAATTCATTAAATTTGTCTTAAATTCAAAAAAAAAAAAATTCTAACTTTACCCATATTAAATGAAATTTTGAAGGAGAGAAAAAAATATAATGAGCCATGTTTATACATTAACTACACAGGTAGACAAATCAACACTAATTGCTCTCAAAGTGATTTATATTATAGACCAAGCAATTCTTCTAGAAGCAATTTATATTGTGGACCAAAAGAATACCACCTAAGATAAGAGTTAACACAATAATAAAGGAAGTCAATATTGTATGTTCACATGAAAAATTTAATAGCCGTGATGACTTATAAATAGGACTGAAAAATTTCTTCTCTTTCTTCTCTATATGTAGGAGTACTAGAGGAGTATATTGCTATAAATATTGTATTTCATATCACATAAAACTTAATAAAATTGATAGGTCTCCAGCATCGTAATTAAATTGGCTAGGTTAAAGAGATCGTAGTAAAAGGGAATGTGGTGAAGCAAGGAGACAAAGAAGACAAAGGAGTAGCTCCACAAAGAAACCTATATAACATGAGCTAAGTAAAGACATAGTAAATGGCATTGCCTTATAAAGTGAGTGCAGAAATCTAAAGGGGGTTGAAGAAGGGAAAGAGAAGGGCCATATTACTAGAGATAGTGACATTGGATTCTATTAATAACTATAAAAAAAAAACAAACAAACAAACGAACAGACATACAGAGCCATAAATTAATAATCAAGTTGGTGTAGCAAAGTGACGTATGAGAAGGACAAGGGTTAAAGCCGATGGTTGATATAACATATTAGAGAAAGGTGTATTGTGAGAAAACTTGGAAGCAGAAAGCTATAACAAGAGTTATCCAAGAATGTTGCAAGTATGAGAAAGGAAACTGCCTTCATCTGAGACTTTCTTATTAGCCGCCATCATTGATCTGTCACTCAAATTTCTCATATCTCAGTCTCTCGCACAGATCTCTCTGTTTAATATACTCTCTCTGAATCTCTGATATGTGTGTGTGTGTTTGTGTGTTGTCTCTTGCGCTGGTCAAGATTCATTGTTTGACTCTGACTAAGTGTGAGTGAGAGAGAGCAGAACATTTATGTGGTCCTCTAACGTCGCTGTTATAAGGGCCTTTTATATGTCAAAACAAAAGGGACTTTTGTTTTGTGATCGAGGAGATTCTTGGTCGACTTGAACATAATAAGAATGACGATAACGAGAAGGTAAATGAAGAGATAATAGGATAATGTATTGAGGTTACGGAAATGATTGGAAGAAGGGAAAGATGTTAGTTGAGAGAATTTAGCAGGTGGCTTTGAAATATGGGAAAATCACTCTTGAGTCCAATGTAACAATTCAAACCATATAATGAAGTCCCTCAAAATCACCAAAATATATTCTAAAGTAGTGGTGGTGGTGTGGATAAAATAAACTTAGGTATAGTTAACTAGTTCAGGGTAGTTGCGAATATGTTATATTGAAGCTATTAATTCTTGTTAACTAATTGTTGCGTAGTTGTCGGTTAAACAATTCTCTTCACAACTACCTATCAAGAATTGACAACTTCAATATAGCAAATTGATAGCTGTTATTCAGAAGTTTATTGGTCATTTATAAATGAAAATGAATTGCATGCTTTGTAAACAAGTTCCCGATTGAAATTAATTAATTTTTCAATTACTTGGAAACTAATTCTAATAAGATGATTGTCAATTGAACAACTATTTAACACGAATTCATTTATATATTGATTTGCAATTGATTGAAGATCACAATAACTATAAATGCTACCTAAAACTCAAAATATATGAGTTTCTTGAAGAGTTTATTGTTGTTATAAATATCATATCTCAATCTTTTTCGTTTCTCATATTTATTATGTTAAATATAAGCAAGTATTAACCATTGGTTTATCCTAATAATTATGGCTTAAGACAGAAGTTCTCTTGTGACTAATGCTGAACTTTCCCCCCTAATTTAATAAGGCTCATAGTGGTTAATAAGAGGCAATTATGGAAATATGTTTTAAATGCATATGATTTTTTTTTTTTTTTTTGGTTTCTGCTTTTTTCTAAAATAAGAAAGAAAGAACAGATATTGCACATTTTGCTTCTTAACCTGGGACAGAACAAAGGCCCAAACAAGAACTTGGGATAGAAGAAGATTGCGGTTCGTATCAAATCAATGGGCACAGACGTATATTGGGTATTGGAAGTTGACTAAGTTGATGCTTCTTTAAATGGGCCGAGTTTGGGCTGAAGTTCAAAACCCAAAACTAGGCCCTGCTACTCTGAATTAAGAAAAAGTGGGGGGAATCCTCAATCATGGGACATACGTTTACTTCACACACACGCATAAAATCCCAGATTACTCGTATAAAAAAGGCATTTGAACGTTTAAATGACTTAAATAACATAAGGCATTGTTTTTAAAAAAAAAAATGAAAAAATACTAATTGAACTTCAAAATCTTAAATCAGTTTTGTTACATGCAAGAGTATATATATTAACTATAAGAATAAAGAAATTGACAATTCATTTTAGTAGGAAATCAATTATTTGAGATTTTGAAGTTTAAGTGTTTTTTTTTTTTTGTCTTTCTGAAATATATAGATATTTTTTTCATGAGTTTTTTATTTTTAAATGTGAGGGACAAAAAAGGCGAGAAAATTTGTGAAATTTAGGGTAAATGGTAAAGAATGTTAAATGAGAAAGACAAATGAAATTGAGGTCATATATTTAAAATAAAACAAATCTCTTAATACCAAGTTATATTTAGAACGCGAGGATATACACACATTCGAAGGCGTTGAGATAATTGCTACTCTTTTTTTCTTTCTTTCTCTCTTTCGGTTTTTTTTTTTTTTCCGGGTTTTAGCTTGTGCAATCATTATAACCTCCATAAAGAAATAGGGTTTCAAGTTGGGATGCCTCCTTTAACACATCGATTGGACCACAACTAAGTGGACTTCCTTAGGATTAAACCCTTTTTCTAAAATTATGTAACCAAAAAAAAAAAAAAACTCATCGCCTCAAACAAAAAAATATCTTGTTGCCATTTGGGTTACAAGGCACAAGATTTTACTCGTATTCTTTGAACTTCATAATATTTAGAAGGACAAAATGCATTTTCAGTTCTTCAATTTTACATAATATTTTATTTTGGTTAAAAGAAAATTATGATACTAAAAATTAAATGTTGACAAAATATTATTAAATACTGACATATTAAGTTTAATTTTTAAAGTAACAATAACTATTACGAAAAATCATCATTTAAAATCCACGGTATTTAGGTTAGAGGACAATTATCGTGACAAGAAAACCATAGTTTTGGGTGAAAAATTATAGTTTTCCACAAGCTATTTTTTCTATTTTTTCAGAAGCTGTTATTCAAAATTCATTTTTTAAAATCATTTTTTATCACCTTTTTTTTCATAAAATATTCTGCAAAAGCCAATTAAAACAAACTCAATTTAGAAGCACTGTTGGAAGTTAAAGACTAAAAGCTGATTCTAATAAGCTATCGAAGCCTTTTCTATTATCAATTGTTTCTTATTTTAAGGTGTAGAGCGTAATGAGGTTTTCACCTCTCCTAATAAGTATATTTTTCAGGATTTAAATTTACTTTTCTTCTTTATAAGGATGTGATTGTTTACTATATCAACCAACAACTTATTAATTATTGAAGCCCATTTCACCTAAATTTTGGGTTAGCTAACATTGTTGTTTGGCAACATTAACTTTACACAAAAATTTATTTTAGTCCATTAATTTTTTGTAGTGCCTATTTAGTCCTTCATCATAACATTATTAACAAAAAATACTGATATTGAAATTTTAAATGTTAAGAAAAAAAAATTAAATTAACATAGTAAATTTAATTTTTAAAATAACAATAATTATTAATTATAAGTGAGATCAATCTCACAACTTCCCAATAATCATACCCCTGGATTACAATGCGGTTGGTACCTAAAAAGCTGATGTCACCTGAACTTTCTGGCTGGCTAACATTAGTGCATTGTTTGGCACCGTCAATTCCGTGATTTTCACACAATGATCTTATTATTTATTTAAAATAGTGATTAGAATTTTCAAAAACAATTTTTAATCTTGAATTACAACATACGAAAGATAAATATGTTAGAAGAATTTTATATCAATTTACATAAATAAGAACTTTTTGAATTCAAACAAGTATTAAGCGGTGGAATCGGGCACATTGCCACGTCATAGTTAATGCACGCGCTAGTAGAGAGCGAGTGGGGAGAAGGGAAGATGAAAGAGGGCGTGAGGATTGAGAAAGGGAAAAGAAGTGGGTGTGAAACAGGAAAACAGAGAAGGACCGTTGGAGGGGGCGAAAGGCCAAGTTGCTGACAAATCTTGAGGCGAATCATACGCGGCGTGGCGCACGCGTTTAACGCGCTCCTCATAGATTCCCTTCTTTCATAAGCCCGAGGTATATTCTGTGGATATGTCACCCACAATTCATCAATCATATCACAAGCAGATTTCCCTCCAATCACACTATTCCTTGTCCCCGGCGTCTCAACCTCCTTTTTTGTCAATCCATATGGGCAAAAGTAATCCTTGTAACCATTAAGTTTTAACTCAATTATAAAGCAGTCCTTATATTTTAACTTTGGTACAAGTAGATCCCTATAGTTTTTTTTTTTTAATATAACTCAATCTCTAATTGCAACTCAGTCTATATAATTTTTAATATTTTATAGAGTAATTAATAGATTATAAAATATAAGTGCTGAATTAAAACTATATAGATTAAGTTTTATTGAGTTAAAGTATAGTGATTGAGTTACAATTGAATCAAAACTACATGATATAAAATATTGATTTTTTCAGTTTAACATTTTCAAATCCAAAAAATCCCAAATTTTAGAATTACTTCCTACAATAAAAATTTAATTTTGGAGAAAATTACTGAAATTTTCTTTAAAAAAATTTAGTATCTTTACCTAAAGGTATTAGAAAATTCTGGTGCTTTAATTCAATTATGTGCAAAAGTGCACACAGTCAAAAAAAAAAAAAAAAAGAGTCAAAGATAGGTGATACATAAATCTTTAAATAAATTTCAGGTATTTTTGAGTAATAAAATTTTTAACGAGAATTTTGTAATGTTTTTTTTTTTTTTTTGATAGAAGAGGAGAAAACATAGCCCTATCGGCTCTATTCTACTAACTCATTACAAATATATTGGTTCGCAACATCTGCCATGATCAGACTTTTGACATCATCTGGTTCTCTGTCAAGCACAAGAAAATCCACCGTCATATTCCATGCTCTTTTTGCCAAATAATCCGCCACCATATTCTCCTCCCTACAACAATGTAATATCTCGACATCCCAGTCACGTTCCAGCATCGATTGAATTTCCAAGATTAAAGTAGCATCTTGATGTTCCTCGGGAATCATTCCTTGAATAAGATCCAGTACTTGGCTGCAGTCACTCTCAACAATAATGTGCCTAAATCCTCCTTCCCAAGCTAATTTCATACCCCACAAAATTCCCCATGCCTCTGCTGTGATAACCGATCCGCTTCCAATCCTAAACATAAACCCTTGAATAAATCCATTTTTTTCATCCCTTATCACCCCACCACAGGTACAGCATCCCGTCGCTTCATTCCTGGATCCATCTGTATTAATTTTAACCATCCCAGCAGGAGGAGGTCGCCAACCCCTACTTGTTGCGGTATAAGACTTAGGTTGCATGTGGGTAGACATACCCCAAGACAAAACGGAACCAGTACGTGCCAATAACTCCTGCTTACTCCATTGTTTGTTGTTGAAGATACGGTCATTCCTTGCCAACCAAATGTGCCTGCATAGGACCGTAAACCAATGTCGAAACTCGTAGCCATACACATGATCACGACGGCGTAAACACCATGTTAACCAAATGTTTTTATCAATTGAGCCAAAGAAATGCCGATGCCATGGACTAGGTAATGACTCACTCCATATCTCTTTAACCATCACACAATCTCGAAGTACATGCATAATTGATTCAGTCTTGTCTTGACAAATAGGGCACATCTCATTTGTGTGGATTCCCCGTTGAGCTCGTGCCAAATTAGTCAGTAAACGACCATGAGCGCATAACCACAAAAACATTCTGTAACGTTGAGGGACCTTCAGCTTCCATATCAGCCTCCATCCGAATAAAGAACTATTTTCACCTTGCCCATCTATCCTTTTGTACGCGGCCTTTAGTGAAAATTTACCATCAGATGTCCATCTCCAAATAGGAAAATCACCACTAGTATTGCGGTTAATATTCACTCTTTGGATTGCAACCACGACATCTTTTGGTAATAAATGCCCAAACTTATCTAGATCCCATTGACCTGACGGAGTAATACAGTCGGCCGCCTTCCATTCCCTTATTTCGTCTGTTAATGGTTGAAGTGTCAAACTCTCCAATCTGTCAAAATGGGGAACCCATAGATCATGCCAAAAAGACACCAAAGTTCCATCAGTAATCTTCCAAGCAATACTATCAGTTACACATTCCCAATTTTGTCTAATCCCCTTCCATGTGCTTGATTCTGATCGTCTTTTTTCTACTTCTGGCACCAAATCACTGCCCGTCTTGTACTTCTCCCGAAGAAAACGAACCCACAAAGCATCTCGTTTGTGTATCAAGCTCCACCCCAATTTCATCATGTAGGCCTGATTCTGAATTCTTGCCTGTCTTAAGCCTAGTCCACCATCATTCTTCCGAGAACAAACACGACTCCAGGCCACCAAGTGTGGCTTACGACTCGTGGATGTACTTCCCCAAAGAAATTGCCTGCACTTTCTGTCAATCTCATCACAGGTACCCAAAGGGAGGGGTATAGTTTGCATTGCATAGGATGGCATAGCCGACATGACTGATGATACAAGAGTATGTCTAGCTGCCATCGATAACATGTTTGGTTTCCAGCTTGCTAGTCGAACATTCATCTTATCAAGAATAAATCTGTATGAGGACTTAGTACTTCGCCCATGCAAGATTGGCATTCCTAAATATTTTCCCAGGTTGGAGGACATGGAAAAATTCAAGAACTCACTAATGTCTTTTCTTCTCGTATTACCCACATTCTTGGAGAAGTAAATATGCGATTTTGCATTATTTACTTTCTGACCAGAAATATCACAGAAATCATCCAGTATGGCTTTCACCACCCCGGCCTGATCCATATTTGCTTCTGCAAACAGAATAAGGTCATCAGCAAAAAAGACATGAGAAATAGCCGTACCTTGCTTGGACAATTTAAAAGGTTTCCAATCTCCATCTTCTACTGCAGCCTGGATTAAATGCCCCAACCTCTCCATCATAATAACAAAGAGATACGGTGAGATAGGATCTCCTTGACGAACTCCTCTGGAAGGGAAAAAAGATTTTGTAGCACATCCATTCCAAAGTAACTGCATTTGTGGAGTAGATACACAAGCTTTTATGACGTCACAGAGATACTTAGGAATCCTCAGTTCATTCAAGCATTCGAAAAGAAAACTCCATCTGACTCGGTCATATGCTTTCTCCAAGTCAATCTTTATTGCCATAAATCCCTGCTTCTTTTTCATGCTCCGCATAGAGTGAATAATTTCCTGCACTAGAATAATATTATCAGTACTTTGGCGCCCCTTCACAAAACTACATTGGTTCGGGGCCACAACCAATGGCATAATAGATTTAAATCTATTTGAAATAACTTTTGTAACAATCTTATACACTACATTACAGAGGCTTATTGGCCGAAAATCTCGGAAAGATTGTGGATGATCAATTTTAGGAATAAGTACAATTTGAGTATCATTAATATTATGTACCCAATCTGGATTAGAAAATATCCTTTTAACCAGAGATGTCACTGAAAGACCAACCGTATCCCATTGGCTCTGATAAAAAAGAGGATTTAAACCATCTGGACCCGGAGCTTTTAGAGAACCCATATCGAACAAAGCTCGTTTAATTTCCATTTCATCAACCTGTCTTCCCAAAGCACATCTGTCAGTTGTGTTAATCTCAGGATAAGTACACCCAAACACCAAGGACCCCTGGTACGTATTCATTTCCGTATATAGATCTTCAAAAAAATTCTTGCCAAATTCTCGTATTTCTTGCTCATCATAAGACCATTCTTGAGAATCAAGTTTAAGAGCTAAGATCCGATTCCTTCTTCTTCTACCATTTGCCTTTGAATGAAAATATCTTGTATTTCGGTCTCCCTGAATATACCAAGTAGCACGAGAGTATTGGATCCACATAATTTCCTCCTGGGCCAAGATTTTCTCAAGTTCCTTCCATAATTCACATTGCAAATTCTCTAATCTCACTGAAGGCCCAACTCTGGCAATTTTGGTATTAATCCCATCAAGACGTCTATAAAGCTTGTTCTTCATATAAATTAAATTCCCAAATACGTCTTTGTTCCAAATTTTCAGCTGCTCAGTAAAATTTTCTAAAGATCCACACCAATCTTCCTTGACATCCCATTGTTGCTTAACAAAAGCCGAGAATTCATCATGCATAACCCAAGGGGCGAAGAAACGAAAAGGCCTTTGTTTATTCTCACCATGCGCTACCTTGTCAGTATTAACCAGAATGGGGCAATGATCTGATTTGTACTTTGGCAGATGAAGCACCGAAGCATTTGGAAACTGCGCATGCCATCTGCTATCTACAAATGCTCTATCGATTCTGCTTTGACTAGACGACGTTCCCCATGTAAAACGAGGACCACTAAAGCCAATATCAATTAATCCAGTATCAGTAATCCATTCCCGGAAAAATCTATCCACTCCACTGGTTTCACGAATTTTCATGCTCCATCTATCCTCAGGACACGAAACAGCATTGAAATCCCCAACTACCAACCAACCCCCACAAACAACCTCGCTAATGTCTCTTAATGAAGACCATAGCAGGCGCCTCGGGTAAATATTAGGATTTCCATAAACAATTGTAAGGGACCATTCATTATCATTTCCTGCATTAACCATTCCATGGACAAATTGCTCACCCGCAGAAATAATCGAAAAGTTACAACTTGAGTCCCAAAATAACCAAATGCCCCCACTGAATCCTCGTGCATCCACCACATGCATATTAGACCATCCAATCTTTCGAGCCAATAACTTTGCCTTTGTTCCCGCCTGTCTAGGCTCCAATAGTGCAAAAAGATTAACTCCTTGTTTATCAATAATATCACTGATTAAACGATGAGAAGAGGCACCACCGGCACCTCGAGTATTCCATGTCATAACTATCATTTAAACAAATAATCAAAGATAAAGGATCCCCAACATTAAGAAAAACACTACTGGGGCGTAGGCCCGTAAGCTCCGTCACCTGACTCCTTCATAACAACATCACCCACCTCATTTGGAAGATTGATACTAGTTGAATAGTTAATCTTTCTGCCTGCACCTGGATCAATAGGGTCAGAAGCACTATTTCTATTAGATTTTGGTGGTTGAATTTTCACACCTTCTGATTTCAAAGTCGTCCCCGAATAGGCCTTAGTTGGTTGCAATTTGGAAGATCCCGCGACACTTTTCCTTCCTTCATTAGAACCTTTTGCCAAGCCCCTAGCACTATGTACTTTTCCACTTTCTGAGATCAAACTAGAATTATCTTGGTCTACCATTTTATTCTTCACTTGTTGATAATGTTCCATTGGGTTCACCAAATCCGTCTTACGTTCCACCACATTTTCTTTAGTCCCAGAATTGATCACCACAAGCTTCTTCTTACTAGGCAAAGATCCACTTGATTTAATAATTCGGACTGATGAAGATTCTGTAGCATCATGTGCCGAATTATTAGGTGTAATGTTTTTTGAAAATTGATACAAAACGTCTTATGATCTGTTAAGCTCTATGGATAATAGTAATATCTCTTCGGACAAGACCTATTTTCATTAAATGAAATAGGAACACATTCGCCATTTTCAACTTGGACATACACTACCCCACTTTGGACATATTCGCCACTTTCAATTTGGAATTTTCCTGTCACGGGTTTTTAATATAAAATTTAGTTGTTTATTTTTAGAAGTTAAAAAAAAAATTAAATATATTATTTTAAATTATTTATTTTTATTTTTATTTTTATATTAATTTATCTAACTTATAGATTGATATATAATCTAATTATATATAACATAAATTATGATTAAATAATTTTTTTGGTTTATTAAACTCTAAAAAAAAAAGTCAATTGAATTTTAAATTAAAGACATAAGGTAATATAACTTGGCCATCAATGATTGAAAAAAACCTTTTGTTCATTGTATAAATATTATATGATGGAACTCCCATTAAGATTTTAGTATTTTACCGCTTGCAAATTTTTGGATTCGTTGTGTCTATGAAATTATAGAAAGTTGCTTATATATTATTATTCTCAGATTCTATTTCATCATATGATTTCAAAGCAGATAGATGATGAGGTTAAAAAAAAAAAAAAAACATGGATGTAAATGTCCTTGTGGCCTAGTATATGAAAATCCATGTAAGTAGCAGGTCGCCAGTTGAATCCCATTTATACCCTCACGCCCAGGTAACTTGTATTAACAAGAATACTCTCTCCGACCCAAAATATGATTAATTTTTAAGTTTTAGTGTTTGTTTGGAATGACTTATTTTTGTCCAAAACGTGTTTATAATTCGTGATTCATGGTATACGAGGTAAGTATGTGAGAGGAGTTTTTTTTCGGCTTACGTAATACGGGCTTATTTTTTAAGCTGCCGCGAAAACAAACAAGCCCTTAACCACCCCCGGAATTAAGGAAGGGCGTTAACTTATTAAACCTGTTTTATATTGAAAAAAATTTCAACTTCATCTCTTTTCAAATTGTCTCACATCTCTATTTTTTCTCAATATTTAATGTGTCTCACCAATAGATACAGGCAAAGTTGAAAAATAGGATTCCCTGCATATCTTATTACAAGTTTTAAATAAATAATTTGTATTAATCAAGAAAATAGTTAAAATTAGTTAGAGGCAATAAACATGTATTATTTTTTTAACTATATCCTTATATATAAAAAGAATAAGAGAAAATAAATGCAATAAATACAATAACAAGGGGTAAAATTGGAAAAGAGGCAATGATTTATTTTTTTAGAAATGAAAACTGAAAGTCAATGGCTCAATAGAGCCTTACAACAAGATACTACTTCTGTTCCATATTATAAAAAACAACCACCAAACATGCTCTATTCTAAATTATAAGAAAGTTTAGAGAATGTTTTTTTTTTTTTTTACTTCTTAGATTCTCATTTACCCTTCTTTAATTACCCTTATTTTTTTGCCAAAGGAAAATCATTTCATTAAATTAAACTTAGGTACCAGATCAAAAGTATCAATATACAACATATTATATACATAATGATAAAAAGCTATGTTGTTGTAAGAAAATCAATTTGGGTTTCTCAAAACAGTTCTTGTGTCCTTCTCCAGCAGCTTTCTTAAGTGTGTCGGTGGTCTTGCATGTAATATCTCAATTTTTGATTAAGGGCTAATCATGATTATTGTGGATAATTATGAATTTAATTGGAATTATTATGCGTTTTATGGTAATATTAATTAATATGTCATAATTAGTGAAAAATTGGAAGAATGGAATTTTTGGCCATGAGTTGGTAATTAAGGGAGAAATTAATTACTAACTAAGAGAAAAAATGAGAAGTGTGATTAAATGGCTAATGGAGGGATTAGATAAGTTAATTGGGTGCTTTTTATATGAGAGCCAATGGGAGGAAGACATGTGGTAAATGTGGGTATGAGAGAGTATGTGTATATGAGAAAGTCAACAAGGGAATTTTACATGTTTTTCTCTCTCCTTCCTCTCCTCTCTTGTTCGACTGGTGGCATTGGAGGGAGTAGCATCATCATTGTTTTCCTTCTTCCTCCACACTCCATCTCTCTTCTCTCACTTCTTTCTTCCATTTTCGACAGCCATTGTGGGCAAGAGAGAGGAAGAAAAGCTGTTGATTTGGGTAAGTAAATGCCCTCCATTGCTCAAACACCATTTATTAAAGTTGTTCCATGAGTGATAAGCTTCATTTTGGTGGTTGTAGCTTGTCCATTGCTGGGGGTTGTGATCACACGAAAATCTGGTTGTTGGAGAATCAAAGAGTGTTTTTAGAGAAGTTGAAGAGGTGTGTGAAACCAATCTATCTATCTAAGTTTCATGCCATTTGAAATAGTTTATAATTTCTGGAAATTTTGGCTTGAATCCGAAAATGAGAGCCACTGTTCATTTGGTATGTTTTTAGCATGAGAATGGTATCTTGGAATGAGTTTAGGATAGATTGATTGGTGATTGAAATGTGATGTTTGGATGAGATTGGTATTTTGTTGATTTAGTTGCCCAAAACCTAAAGCATGATAATGGAATAGGATTTTGATGATTCTGATGATCCCATTAAATTTATTGAGTGTTTTCTGTGGGGGATGGCTTTAGGTAAAGTTTTGTGTCCATAGGGATCAATTGGGCAAGTGTTAGGAAGTTTGGTCTGTTTCTGCATTTTCTGGTTCTGATAGAATCACTCGAGTGATTTGGGATTCACTCGAGTGAGGGATGATGATCACTCGGGTAGGGATGAACAATGCTCGAGTGCTATGCGTATCTTCTATTTCTCTTCAGTTTTTCTGTTGTGCTTTCTAGAAAATCCAAGAGTGCATAGTCTCACTCACGAGTGAGGGATGAATATCACTCGAGTGACTGATGTATTTGACACCAAGGACTTGCCTCTCAGGTTGTCACTCACGGTTATGGTGCAAGAGTGTGCCTTCTCACTTGCGGGTATGGGGTATCCGCTCGAGTGAGCTGAGTTGTGCTCGAGTGCAGTGAGCCATTTGGGCTACTGCCATTTCTTTTGTGCTCTCGGGTATGCACTCCCTGTCTCTCACCCTCTGGTGCCCGAGTACAGACCGTACCATCACTCGAGTGAGGTTTCCTTCACTCGAGTATCCGTACAATTTCACTCAAGTAAGGCCATCTTCACTTGAATGACTCAGTAGAAAATGTCAGTTTGTGTTTCCAAAAAGGGGATCTTTGAGATAGTTCTTCCAACCCCTTAGGGCTATGGTTAGAGGTTTTCTTGAGTACTAAAAGAGCAATAATGATAATCAATTAAGTGTTATGAAGATATTGAGAATTGGAATAGAGAAATAACTCTTCGTCCCTAATTATGATTCTAAGATACAATATTTGTCCGACGCGGGAGAGACCGGTGCCAAGGAACGCCCGGAAGGACTCAGGTAGTGACTCTTCTCTCATGTTATGTATGATACTTGGTATGCATGTTTATCATTGTGAATGTGTTATCGGCCATAGGGTATTACAGCGCGAGCAGTTCAACGTGAGCCGTCGTAGGGGGCAATGCTTATGATACCTACCCCAGCCGTTGTATCTGCCGCTGTAAGTGCCGAGGCTACGTTATGGAATCGTGGATTCCTGTTTGAGTATCCAGCCTGTGGGGCTGTGTTGTGAAATGTTTTATATAGATCCCAGCTGTGGTGATATATGTGGATGTGGATGTGCAATACAACAAGCAGTTCAACGTGAGCCGTCGTAGGGGGCAACGCCCATGATACATACCCCGGCTGTTATAACTGTTGTTGTGATTGCTGTGTGTTGTATGGATGATTTACTTTAATGCTTTGATGTTGTGCATATTATGAGTGATTTGTTACTACGGAGATTCTTTAGAATCTCACTCTCCCAAAAACACAATTTTTAGACAAGGCTGAAGGATCCAAGGGCAAGCGAGCGACGAAGAGCAGTTAGAGCTCCAGTTTAGGAGTTTATTTTGATTAATGGTTATCAATGTAAAATTCATTGGATATTTTGTGGTAAATAGTTGTATATTTTGGAAGTATAGTGTAGTTTTGTGTAATCCCCAAGATAAGGGAAAAGAATTATTGGCTTTATGCCTTTGTATAATCCCTTTACTAATTAATGGAACCAGAGTGTGTCGGAAATTTGCATTATACTTTGATATGTATGAATGAAATCGACCTGTACAGGCCATTTATGTTGAAATGTGAGTAAGATACCATTATGGAATAGATGTTGTAAAATTTTTTTGAATACCCTGATTTTGGGAACTTTACTTCCTTTAAGTCCCAAATCGTCTATGGTCTCTAATTCCACATTAACCATGTGTTTATAAACTTAAATCTCGGCCTTAATCATGAAGGGGGTTACATCGCAACCCAATCTGAAGGGCATGACCCACCAATTGCAGCTTGAGCAACTCAATCAGCTACTAAATTTGCATTCCTGGGAATCCAATTCCAAGAATGGTTCCTAATTAGTTTCCTTGAATACTAAATGTTTTCAAGGATATTCAAACTTCTCCAATCATCTGGAGTAGTGTCTTCTGACATTTAATTAGGACTTGGTTGTCAGACTCAAAGATAACATCTATAAGTTGATTTACATAGGCATAATTGACAGCATCAAGAAAAGCATAACTCTTAGTCATTAAGATCGACCCAGCATCTACAATTCTTGCGGCTCCATCTAGCAACCAACAGTTTAAGTCTTTAACTACGAAGACTATTGCTACCCTATTATTGAAAGAAGACATTGCACAATCAGTATTAATCTTGATAAAATTAGCTTCAGGTGCCTTACATACACTTTGTTCAAGTCCGCTTTTGCTTCTCTGATTTGATGGTGTGTCGTGCACATTGCTCCATCCTTTTGCTTCCCAAAATTCATGTAACAGTCTATTCACCTGGGAGAAAGTAAACACAGAGTCATAAGTAACATTCTCATAGATAAAGGCATTCCAAGTCTTCCATATTTGCCACAAAATCATTGCTATCAAAGCTTTTTTCCAAGGGGATAATTTTAGTTCATAGAACCATATTGACACCCACTGTTGTATATTTAAATGTTCAAACTCCTCTGTCTTAAAAGAAAAAGGGATGCCAAACCATGTTTTTTTAGCCCATTCACACATAAAGAACAGATATTCAGTTGTTTTTGTTTTTTCTTTGCAAATTAGACAAATTTCCGCCGCACAACTTTTCCTTTTCCACAGATTATAACATGTTGGTAAAGCAACACACATCAATCTCCACATAAATGTTCTAACTTTTGGTGGAATCTTGAGATGCCAAATTTCCTTCCACATAAGCCTTTAATCATTTCCAGATGTTGATGGGATATCTTCATTCCTCCTCAAAACATTCTTTTTTGCACACTTGTACCGTTTTTTGACTAAATAAACACTCCTCTTTCCCCCAGTACAGAGCCATCTATCATCCCGATTCCTAGGGGCCACAATGGTTTTCCTCACTACCTCTCTTTCTACCTCTGTAATCCACCCTTCAATAGCTAGCAAATTCCAGCTTCCCTCCCATAATAAATCTGACACTTTTAGTTCCAAAAGATCCTCATGGGGACACGATGAGATTAGCTTTTTCCTCGGCAAATCTCTCAGCCCTGCCATACCCTTGTGCTCTCCCCATTCCCAATGCTAAGCATTACTTGATCTTCCAAGACTCTCTTACCCGCCAGAATACTCACCTATAACCATGAAGAAGAACTTCCTTTGCTTGCCTCCAAAAAAGTAAGTACCTAGCTTTAAGTAGCTTTAAGGATTTTAACCTATATCTGATTAGGATTTTGAAGAATTCTCCATCCTAACTTTGCAATTAAAGCCAAATTAACAGCCTTAAAATCCTTAAATCCTAGTCCCTCTTCTATTCTACGGCTTTTCATTTTTTCCACAAATACCTAGTATATTTTCCTCCTGCCTTCTTCAAAGTTCCACCAAAATTTAGAGATTATACCATCTAATCTTTTCAGCACATTTTTTGGGAATAGGAAACTCGACATTGAGTACACAGGAATAGAATTCGTAACGGATTTGACTAGCACCTCACGCCCTGCAGTAGATAAAAAATTTTTCCTCCATCCTTGCACTCTCTTCTCCACTCAATCCAAGAAAAAGTTTAAGGCTTGGGATTTTGATCTACCCCAAATAATAGGTAAACCCAAATAATTATCAGGGATGTCAACTGCATGAATCTGAAAAGTATGACCAATTTTTTCCTTTAACACCTCAGGAGTATTCTTTGAGAAGTACAAGCAGGACTTACCTATATTGATAGCTTGCCCCAAGGCTTTGCAGTATTCATTGATTATATTTTTCAGATTCCTACAATTGTCCAAATTTGCTTGGAGCAAAAATATCAAGTCATCGGCGAAAAAGCTATGTGTAATCTCCAGACATCCCCTAGCCAAGGAAATTCCTTTCACTAGTCTGCTACTTTTTCCTTTTCAATCAGCTTAGATAAGACATTATTGATTAGTATAAATAAGCAAGGAGAAAGGGGATCTCCTTGCCTCAGTCCCCTTCTTGACAGCACGTTCGATAATCTTTTTCCAGACAACATAACCAAGAAGTTACAGAATTTAGGTACTATATTACCCTGTTCACCCATGCTTTACAAAACCCCATTTTCAAAAGAGTAGCACACAAAAAATCCCACTCCACTCTATCGTATGTTTACTCATATCTAATTTGAGTGCTACCTCACATCTTTTCATATGATGAAATACTTCATGCACAACTATTATATTATCTTGGATCAATCTACTTAGGATAAAACCCCTCTGACTCTCATCAATAGCCTTTCCTAATAGTGGTCTGAGCTATTTGCTAGGATTTTTGAAAAAATTTTGTATGAAAAATTACACAGGCTAATAGGTCTATAATCATTTACATTTTTAGGGCAATCTACCTTAAGAATCATCACTAGATCATTCTCATTGATTTCATTCAGTGGAGACCAATTATGGAAAATTTTTTTGACAAGAATGCATACCTGTTCTCTAATGACATCCCAGGCTTTTTGGTGGAATAGTCTAGTGAAGCCATCAGGTCCCAATGCCTTTTGTCCACCCAGCTAAAGGACTACTTGCCTTACCTCCTCTCTTGTAATCCCCTTCATTAGATCTCTGTTATCCTCAGTGGAGATAATTTGTCCAATGTTGTCCAGTACTCTCGAGAAATCCCTATCACCTACAGATGCAAACAAGGAGTTATAGAATTGAGCAAAATGTTCCACAATCTCTTTCTCATCCTCTAACCATTCATCCTCCCCCTCCCCTTTTACCCTTGTAATTTTATTTCTACACCTTCTCCTTATAGTGGTTATATAGAAGAATTTTGAATTATTATCACCACATTTCAACCATTCCACCCTGCCTTTTAATCTTAGTATATCTCTTCTTGCTCCTATAGCTCCCCCACCTTCTTCTTTAATTCAGCTAACTCCTTTGTCGTACCTTCATTCCAGTTGGAGTCTAGGCAATCATGAATCCTTTTAACAACAGTATTAATCTGTGTCTACCAGTTTTTGAATTCCCTATTGCTCCAAACAGCTAAGGCTTCTCTCAATACATTCAAGGTTTTCAAAAACTCTGATAACTCCTTCCATCCCCATTAGCCTTCCAATTTTCTTTTATCAATCCCATTAGGTTCGAATGTGTCAGCCATCTCACATCAAATCTAAACAATAGAGGTATTTTTTGCTTCAGTATGTTCAAAATCTATAAAATTTGGGCAATGATCAGATCCAATTGCTTTTAGTACTAATCATTAACCCTTTTGAAAACGAGCCCGCCAGCTTGGATTGAAGACCGCTCGATTTAATCTTTTCTCTAATACACTCTCCTTCCTGCACTCCCTTCTCCCTTCCTTATCCAATGAGTATAACAACTCATTAAAATCGCACAAAACAATTCATGGGATATTGGAGCCTGGGTTCAGCTTCTGAAGTTCATTCCACCATGTATACTTTCTTGCTAAATCATTTGGCCCATAAACTAGAGTAATATTGCCCATGTATCGCCCTCCCATATTGACTTCTTCAAGATGAATTATGTACCGGCTAGTGAAACTAACTTTTAACTGCACTCCCTCCTTCCACCAGATTGATAATCCCACCGATCTCCCCACCAGATCAAAGTAATCCCTAAATTCAAACTTCAATTTTCTTCTGATTCTCTCAATTTTCTCCCTTCTCATTTTTGTTTCAGACAGAAAAGAATTTGTGGCTTTAGCTTCCCGCATTGGAACTTTAGATTTCGAGATGTTAGGGTAGTTCCAAGCCCCTAATAATTCCAACCTAGGCAATTCATGGCTCTATGGTGGTTGTATTAGGCTAGCCACCTCGCCTTTCAAACATATTAGCTTCTGCCCCCTTCTCCTTTTCCCATTCTAGTTTCCTCATACTTCAAACTATCACATATTATCATCTATGTTTCTAGTTCCATAATTAAGAACAGTTGCTTTCTCTCCTTTTTCCTTGCTCTCACCAATTCTTTCACCTTACATGCAAACTTGAAATGTAAATTACCATCATACCTATAGTTAAAGTCTTTTGAGCCATCCGTATATGCCATTTTCTTCAACTCCATTTCATCTTTCTCTCTAACTCCTGTACTTTTTAGAGAATCTTGCTTGTAATCCCTTCTTCTTTTGTTCAGAGGTGTTTGCGGATCATCATCAGCTTTTCGCTTTAGAGACACGTCCCAAAGGCCTATAGCAATTTCTCCAATAACATTAGTTTGAAATGGCACAATTGCCACTTCTTCCTTCATATTATCCTCTTCCTCATCTGCCAACTCGACCTAATACTTAATTTGAAACTTTAGCAATTTCTCTCATATGGCCTTTAATACACCATTAGACCAGTCCAATTTCTTTATCATTTCATCTAATCCATTCTCATGGTTATTCTCCATTTCAATATGGGCCTTCCACTTTTGGGCTAGCTTACAATCTTGGCCTACTTGAATCTTCTGAGGATTAATAATAATATCTCTTTTCTTTATTTCCCCATACACTAAGTCATCACATTCATTAAATGAGAGTGGCTAATGTTGATTCTTGCATTGCTTCTTTCTTCCATTTTCTGACCCCTCGAGCTCTCACCAACCTCCTTGGAGCAGTGTACCCATTTTGTCTCCCCATGAAAATACTCATTGCCTTTGTTTTCCCCATGCACCACCCTATTCACCATTGACCTAACTGAAAATTGATTCACCGGTTGTGGCATCTCGTTTCTCAGAGCTTGGGTACACAGGATGGCATCATATCCTCTTGCAACCCCATTAACAATGAACTCCACCATCTCCTCTTCACACACTTTGCTCCCATGCCCCAATTTACCACAGTTGAAGTAGAATCTTACCAATTTTTCATACTTAATTTGAATCCAGACATCGTCTAAATTCTTCGGTCTAAGAGCGAGGAATCCAGGCATCAATGATTTTTCAACATCTACCTCTACTCGTGCCCTACCAAAATTCCTATTCACAAAGCGACGATCTTCTGGCTCCTCCACTTCAATAACCCTTCCTACCATATTTGTCATCATCCTAATATTTGTGCCCATTCTTCCTTCTAGAGGAAGGTTATGGAATTAAACCCAAAACTCACACGAACTTATCACAATATCATTCTCACTTAGAAAAGGTCTTCTTCTTTGCAAACTCAACATATGTTTCAGAAGGTCCAAGGATTCTCTTTCAAAACCCTTTTTGCTTCCTTAACTTTCTTAAATGTGAAGGTGAATAGGTTGAAACCAGTCATTTTGACATCTACTCCACTGTCCGCTTTCCACGATGCTACCACCGAATCTCTCACTGTGGCATATCTAATTCTAGAGCTCGTTAAAACTTTCCCTATCAACTTTTGCTCTTCCATTTCTCTATTTCCTTGTTGTCTCTATTACAACTGAATATCCAGTCTTCGCCTTGCCATTCTTTCGATGTTCACGTATTTCCTAACCACTGGTCTTTTTGACTTGTCTAAACCACCACCAACACATCTGCCGATCACACCACACAAGTGAAAGCAAAAAACCTTAGCAGACTCTCACTTGGAAGAAAACCCATCCTGTATTTCACTTAATAGTTTACTACTGTACTTGGCTTTAATTATCTTTATTTAATGTAATATCCCAAAAAGTGATTAAGGGCTAATGACTTCAAAAGTGGATGTAATTATTGTTGAATAAACACTTTTGGAGAATGTGTGATAGGAATTTGGTGGTTTTAGTGATTCCAATGGTTTTCTTGTGAAAAATTGTGTGGGAATAGGTTTGATTATTGATTTTTGAGTCATTGGACACATTGGTTGAAAATTTGAAAACTGTTAAGTGTAATTCTATGTAGGATAGTCAGTTTGTATGGATATTTTGAATGGGAAAATGGTGTCTAAAAATTATGAAACTTTCCAGTCTTAAAGTTCACATCCCAAGCTTCAAAATGGACATATAATTTGTGTCATTTTGTTTTGTGAGCTAGGAGATGTGACTATCCAAAGTTTGGGATGGAAATTGAACTCTGTTTTAGGGCAGCAATTTGGCTTTAAATACCTTTCATTTGGCTTTAGAATCACCTTATTTTGAGTTTTCTAGAATTAGTTATGATTTTTTAAAGTTTAGTCAGAAAATCTGTCAGAAAATCCGAAAATGTCAATTTTGGAATTATGACATCATCATAAGGGAATAATGACATAAGCATAATATAACATATCATCTTCATCCAAGCTTCAAAACCGTCAGTTTATTCAGCTGAACAAGAGAAAAAATGTTTGAGATTTCTAGAGAGAGAAAGGAGAAGATAACTCACAAGGTAAGCCGATTTCTCCAATGATCTAGCTCCTAACGTGTATAACTCCGATCCTAAGCTACTCCTTTATATTCTTTAAGGTTTGGAAGCTCCTCCTTTGGTGTTAAAACAGCTAGGGTTTCATCCAAGACAAGAAAAAGCTAGTGGGGGGTTGAGGTAACTTCCAAACTCTTGTATATTGACTGTTCTGGCTGTTGTGGACAATTTAATCAGTGAAATTTTACCGGATTGTCATTGGTTTCAAAAATGGAAATGGGTGTGTGGGGCTGTTATGCTACCCAAATTGGTACTGAATGGTAGTTGTAACCTAATGGAATAGTCAATAAAGTAGTTAGGAGTAGAAAGGAACGCGTTTACAGAGCCGAAATCAAAAAACCCCAATTTTCCCCGGAATACTTGAGAATTTCGGCCAACTCTAGAAATGGGTCTTCGAGTTGGATTTTTAATGATTTGATGGTTTCATTGAGTTCAAGAGCAAAATTTAGGTGGGGTTACAGTTGGTCACTTTTTCGGAAAAGGCTGAAAAAGCATAATTACGAAAGCGCCCCTAAAACCCTTAAAGTGGGGCTGCCAAGGGTAAATTTGTAGTTTGACATTGAATTTGATAATTCCGAGTCCGAAAATGGATTCCTTGGGTGAAAATATGTTAGGATAGCCCAGGTTAGAATTTTGGGAAAAGTGCAACTGGATCGGGTACGGCAGGCCCGGGCTGGGTCCCTGGGGCATTTTTATAAATTTTCATTATGGACTCATATAACCCTCAGAAACACTATGGAAGTGTCTAAATGGTGCATTTGGAATTGTAGGATTCGACATTTACCCTGATCGTGCACGACCTGTGCCAGAGCACATTCGGAAAGAACCAGGTAGTGACTCTTCTCTTATGCTATGTGTAAAGTATTGTATGTATGTTTGTCATACATTGTAATACATTGTGATGCTTTGAGATCACAGCGAAAGCTGACGCATAGTGTTTACAGCCATGAGTGTTGTCGTATGTGGCATGAGCCATATATCATTGTGATGCTGCTTAACATGATCATATATGCTATGCGTTTATACACTGTATGAGTGATTTGTTACTATAGAGATTCTTTTGAATCTCATTCTTTCCATTGACTAACATTTCAGACAGGGCAAGTGGCTCAAAGGAGAAATGAACCACCAGGAGCGGCTAAGATCTTATAGAGATGTATTGTTAGATTGTTGGATATCTATTTTGGACTTGGGATTACTGTTTATTTTTGAAATGTAGATATTACGTTGATGTTGCTCATGTAATCCCCTAGTTGGAACTTACAACCCTTAGTTTATACATGTATGAAACCCGGGAGTTGCCGGGAATTTGGCTATGCACTCTGATATGTATGAATGTGATTGAATTGCGCAGAGTAATTAGATTCGGAAGATGAATCTGAGACCATGTTGAACGAATTTTAGAAAAGAGATTTGAGAAAAACGTATTCGTTGGTCTCTAATTCCTTTAAATTAAGTATTTTCGAATTTTAATTACGGTTATCAAGGTAGGGGATTACATTTAATGTCAAATATAATAAGTTTTCACAACCGCCAAAGATCTATTACTTCTACCATATTTATTGTTTTATTCTTCCTCTTTTACAATTCTCCTTATTATAATAAATTTCTTATTCTCTCTCTTATTTCCTACTCTTTATAAATAAGGGTATTTTAGTCAAAAAGGGTTATAATTTTGACACAGTTATTGTTCTTAACTGTCACTTCAAACTGCGAGATTCGGTTAAGCATTTCTTATAATAAGGAATGGGAGAGTAAAAACAAAATATAAACACTACATTTAGATGTAACAAATGTTTAGAAAAACATAAAATGAAGCTTACATTTTAAGACACACTCATCTACAAACTTAAAACGTATATTAAATTAGAGACATAAACCTTCCCTCTTGTTCTTTCAAACCAAACACACCCTAAGGAAGGAGGGAGTAGTAATTAATGATCAATGACTATTCTTTTCCTTGAGACGTGTTATATTTTGATCATTTGATGGAGCATGAATGTATTACATAGAAAACATAATAAATGACAAATATAAAAAACAAGATCATGAAAGAAATTAATGACAAGGAAAAAGAAAGTGGGGGAGAGAGAGAGAGACAGAGAGTATTGGAAGCTTATCTGATGAGGTGAAAGTAAAGTGGATATGAACAAGAGGGTGAAGAATAAGAAAACCGATGACGCATTGCCAGCCGATCTGAGAGCCCGCAGTGTAAAAGCGAATCAAAACGTGGAATATTCAACTTTCTCTCTCCCTCCCTCACACTAAGAAAATTATTATTACAGTAATTGTTTTTAAATATCCATCAAAGATTCGTTTTTGTACGCGACGCCACGACCTTGATATTTTCCTGACTTCTTCTACACCCTCCGATCCTCCTCTTCCCTCTTCCCCTTCCCTCATATTCCCTCTCTTCCATTCCAAATTTTTTAATTTCATCTCTTCGTTCCCAAGTTTTTATTATTCCCAAGTTTTGATTCTCCTTAGATCCCATAATATTCTCTCTCTTTCACAGAAGAACCCTTCTTCTTCGGTTGTTGTTAAGTGGGTCGGATCTACCTATGCTTCCACTAAACGCCATTCTTATATATTCCTTCTCCTTCCTTCTCCCTCAGATTTCCCTCTCACGCTTCTGATCTTCTTCCTTCAGAACAAGGTTTAGGTTTTTTGTTTCTGAGAATCAACCAAAAAAAAATGCAGCGTCAGAAAATGGGGTTTCGAGAATACGTTGAAGCGTTAGAAGAAGAACGCCAGAAAATTCTGGTGTTCTCTAGAGAACTTCCACTTTCACTTGATCTTGTCTCGCAAGGTACAACACCATCCCTAAATCCATTACTGATTATTTGAAAATTTTTGTTGTTGTTTGATTTTGATTTTGATTCTGATTCTGAGTTTTGTGGTTCTTTTTTTTTTTTTTTTTTTGTTTAGCCATTGATGCTTATAGGCAACAACTTTCTGGAACGACGGAGTACAATGTTCAGGGACAATCGGACTGTTCGGAGCAGACGTCAATGGAAGAAGGACCTGTTCTTGAAGAGTTTATTCCGATCAAGAAAAGAGATTCCCCTGATTGTGACGACGAAGAAGACGAAGATGAACAACATTCGCATAAGCATAAGATTCTCAAGGACAACAATAATAAGAACTCTGATAAGAGGAAATCCGACTGGCTCAGATCTGTCCAGCTCTGGAATCCAGATCCCCCAACTAAAGAGGTATTCTAGAAATTTCTTCTCAGGACCCCAAAAAAAAAAAAAAAAACAAATCCGCTTGATATGAAATTTGGCTGTGCTGGAATCTGATCAGTTTGGGAAGTGAATTGAATTGAAATGAATTAAATCTGTGTTTGTGCAGGATTTGCCCAGAAAAGCGACGGTAGTGGAAGTGAAGAGAAATGGAGGTGCGTTCCAGCCATTTCACAGAGAGGACAATAATAATGTTGGAAAGACGAACAATAACGACAACAACGACACATCGGCAGCTAAATCTGCATCTCCGGCTGCCGTGCCTGCAATGAGCTCCACCGCCGGCGGCGGAGGCGGAAGCAAGAGATCGGAGGAGAAAGACGGGCAGGGTCAGAGGAAGCAACGGCGGTGCTGGTCACCGGAATTACACAAACGCTTCTTACAAGCCCTTCAACAACTCGGCGGTCCAGATGGTGCGTGTCTTTTCTTAATTACTTCGCATACCCAAATTTTCATTGTTATTACTATTTGACCAAAAAAAAATTCTAATTCATGTTTTCTGTCCCTGTTTGTTTCATCAGCTGCAACTCCAAAGCAGATCAGAGAGCTCATGAAGGTGGATGGCCTCACAAACGATGAAGTCAAAAGCCACTTGCAGGTTCGTCTCTGTGATTTCTTATCTCAGTATCTGAAGATTTTCATATATCTGAAGATGTTTTTGTATGAATTGAATCATTTGAAGGAATTAATCTGAAAGTTTGTTCTTGTTTTTTCAGAAATTTCGTTTGCACACAAGAAGACCAAGTCCTATGATTCACAACAATGCTACATCACAAACAGCTCCGTTTGTTCTTGTTGGGAACATATTTGTGCAGCCACCAGAATATGCAGCGGCAGTGGCAACTTCAACAGCATCAGGCGATATGACCACAGTGACTACACCGACTGGAATTTATGCGCCGGTGGCGGCTCATCCTCCGATGCGAGTGGCGGTGCCGCCTGTTGATAAGAAGGCTCAGGTGAAGCAATTGGAGCAGTCTCATTCAGATGAAGAGAGGATGAATCATGGTAGTGAAGGAGCTGTTCATTCAAATTCTTCTCCTGATTCATCATCTTCCACACACACTACTTCTCATTCTCATGGATATTGAGTTTTGAGATCATGAAGATAACTGTGCAGTAAAAGAAGGGGGAAATCAAATTTTGTAATCAGAGAGAACTTTGATCTGTGATATTATTGTCTTTGTTCTGGTTGGGGTTTTAAATTATAGAGGTGAAAATACAGGGTGACAGTTTTGTTGTGCAATGTGTAAGCTACGTAAAATTAGAATACATATTATCAGAACTCAGAACTGTGTTATATTATATCATCTTTTGAAAATTTCCAACTGTTCTTCTCTCTTTATGATCGTTTTTGCATTGGCTCATTTATTTATTTCTTATTTCAATTCAGCCATTTCGTTAATCAACTGAAATTTCAAGTTGAGTTTGCCCTGTTTTCTTTTTCATGTATTGCGATAAAGCAGCATCTAGATCAATTCATACAAAGTGAAAAAATAACTCAGCCATGACTTCCCCTTGATAAAAAGAAGAGAATTCCACTTGGCTCTAAAATTGGAAAATAGAAGAATGTAATTAAGGGTTAGCACTACTCCTTCTCATCCTTATTATTGGAATCCTTCAAGTTTCAACTAATTCACAAATACAAAAATTCACAGCTTATAAAACATAAACAACCCATATGCTGAAGTTATGACTTACGAGGTGTTTGGTATCAATTGAGCCAAATAGCTCCAACTTTGTGTGAAACAACAATAACAACAAAGCCTTATCCTATTAAAACTGTGGTTAGCTATATTGATCATATGATGTCATTGTGCTTTATCGAAAACTATAAATTTAAATAAATTATTAACAAATAAGTCACGTTTTATAACTTTTTTGGGTGTTCGCTTTGGTCTTCATCTGTCTCTTTAGAAGACTCTAACTCTATACTGTTTGATTAATTCTTCTCACCGGTGCACGCAATGGCCTTCATTAAACGTGTCCAAACCACCTCAGATAGTTTTCTACCATTTTCTCTTCAATATAAAACATTTAAAGTAATATTTATTTTAAAGGAGATTTTTTTTTCATGTCAATTTTAAAGGTGAACTAAAAGATTGGGTGGATTGTAAGTTGGGTGAGAAGTAAAAAGCATGGTATGCAAAACCGGGCCGCACCGGCCGGTTCAAACCGGAAACCGGTGAACCGATCGCCAGACTGGTCCAGTTGAGGGCTAGAGAACCGGTTCAACTGACCCGGTTGACCCAGGGGTCGACCCGGTCAAACCGGTGTGAATCGGGTGACTCGAGTTACCCCCTTTTTTATTTTACTTTTTTATGCTCCAAACTATGCCGTTTTGGATTTTTTTTTTAAAAAAAAAAAAAACTTATTTTCCCAAATTTTTTGATTTGTAAGGAGCCTTAAAAAGATTGTGGAATACTTTTGTCATTCGTGGGAGAAAAATTCTTATATACTTAATTATATTATTTGGGTATTAGGTTTATGAATTTATATTGGATTATTAGTTAGAAAACAACTCTTATATAATTTTTTGACTAGTATATATAAATATTTAAATTATATATATATATATATATATTTTTAATTGATCTCGATCTGAACCATTAACCCTTACCATACAATCCCATTTCTAGTAGCTTAATAAAAAGTAGTAATTAGGTGGGGGCAAGGGGAATAAAGGCATAGTGGGTGGAATCTGGAGAGAATATCCAAAGAGAATATACAATGAACCCAAAAATACGGGTGGGGATTGGATGCACTGAACAGGACAAACAAGTTGCTTCTCCTCCTTCATTAGCCTTACATTATCTTCAATATATATTCAACAGTGCTAGCTTCTTTTTTATTGATCCAAGTGTAATATTCACATCATCGACGTGATCATATTTATTGGTTGATTTTGTCCAATTTTATTTTTTTTATAATAATTTCTGAACATTAAATGCTTCTTTAGTTTTCTCTTTCAAACTTGAAATCTGAAGCTCTTTAGATTAACTGATTTCATTTTTTCATGTAGCCTCAACTCTCTACCGGCAAACTTGTTAGATTTTCAATTAAATAAAGAAGTAGATTGGTAGGACAATTGGTTAAATCAAATATCTTTATTTACTTAATAAACCATTTTTATTTAATGGGTTAAATTCTTCCGCCCGGCACAAGGTCATCCGTCTTGTTATCCTTGAAAGCGCCATTGTAATATCCCAAATTTTATATTCACCAAATATATTGTAATTATTCAAAAAATTCAATAAAATGGTGAATATCCATGGGAAAAATGAGCAAATTAGTTCAAGAAAGGAATTAGATTTCAATGGTAATAGCAAAGCCATAATTTTGCCAACTTAGCCAAGATTAACTATTTTCCAATTAATTAAAGTTAATTTCAATTGATCAAGGAAAATAAAGGAAAATGTATAATTGAAATATTTTTTTATGGAATAAATCAAGAATTTTGAAATTAGAGGGAATTATACATTATTCATTAAATTGCATTATGGAAATGTGGAAACAATTTTATTTCCCTTTTCTTCCCTATTTCGTCTAATTGCTACAAGAACATAGTCATGATGATAATGGTACACCACTTGAATACAAGGTTGAGTGTACACTACATGAAGGCACAGTTGAATGTATGATGGGAATTAGATGGAGTAAACCAAATTCATTACTTGAGTCCATAGTTGAGTGCAAGTTTGGATTTAGTCGGAGGAAACTAACTTGGTTAGTAAGCATGAGAGGGGGACAGTTTTGTGAGGCTAACCAAGGGAGAAAAACTAGTTCAATGTTAAGGGAAGCCAAATGGAGTAATTATGGCCTAAATAAGAAGGTGGTATGAGTGGAAGTATGGGTCTTGACAAGTGTCACAATAAGACTTCATCTTGAAAATCAAGGGCTAAGAGGAGAGAGGAGGCATTTTAATTAAAACACATTTTCCTTCTCTTCCCATGCACATTTTCGGCCAAGAGACAAGAAAGAAGAGAGAGAGAGAGAGAGAGAGAGAGAGAGCTTGAAGAACATAAGAGTTTTAGAGAGAAGGAAGAAGAAATCTAAGTAAGAAGTTGGTTTCTTAAGCTTTTCTTTGAATCTTTGCATGAAAACCCTTCTTTAAACCTTTCTCTTCATGGAATCTATGATCTTGAAGACACATTTTTGAGCTCAAGGAGAGAGAGGGGAGATGCCTAGAGAGAAGATTCAAGATCTCAAGAGGTAACCTCACAAACCTTAGATCCATTCTTTTATGAAGTTGTTGTTGAGGTTTGTGTTTGGTTTTGTGATTTTTGTCAAGTTTGTGAATTCGGAAAGCCCCAGCCCTAAGGGGTTATGCTGCCCAAATTTCTTTGAATCATGGTTAAGATTTGTTTAAATGAGTTAATAAAGGATTAGAAGTGGAAAAGTACAAGTTTTGGAAGCTAAAACATAAAAGAGTATCTTTCCATTTTCTTTCAAAAGTTTCAACCATCATTGTTCTGGGGGAAGGATCTGGATTTTTCAAAAATAAATGGTTCCATTGGATTCAATAGGCAAAAAAAGGTGGGATCACAGTTGGTCACTTTTTTGGAAAAGGCCGAAAATGCGTAATTACGTAAACGTCCCTAAAATCCCTAAACTGGGGCTGTCAAGGGTATTTTCGTAACTAGACACTGAATTTGGTGATTTCGAGCCCAGAAATGGATTCCTTGGGCAAAAATATATTGGGATAGCCCTAGTCAAAATTTTGGAAAAACGTGTCATCGGGCCGGGTACGGAGGGGCCGAGCCAGGGTTCTGAGAGCATTTTGGTGAATTTTTATCATAGACTAATAGAACCACAAGGAACACTATGGGAGAGTCTAAAATGATACTTGGATAGGTTATAACCTATTTCTTGTACATTTAATATTATAGGATCGAGTCGAAAGCCGGAACGGTACGTTTTACGAGACACATTAGAAAGGGATTGATAAGACTTTGAGGTAGGGACTACCATCCTTCATACACTATGTGAATAATTGTATGTATTTGTTACTGTATTTCTTGATATGATTGCATGCTAGAGGCACAATACCTAGTTGTGGTCGGTACCTAACAACGGTATATCGAAAAATCCTAGTTGTGGTTCGGTGCCCAGCCAAAGTGTATCAAAAATCCTAGCTGTAGTAGACGACTCAGCTGAGGTAATTATATGTGAATCAAATTGAATTTTCATTTTTGCCTAATATGGTGCATTGCATATTTAATTTTCATATTTTATGTGTCGATCATATGTTCCTACAGGGATTCTTCGAAATCTCACCCTATTTTTAAAATAAACATCTCAGCAGGTGCCAGTGGGACTAAAGGCAAAGGCGTAGACGCCGAGAAGTGATGGGCACATGTCTCAAAGCAAGGTCAAGGCTGGTGGTTATAATTAGTTTATGTTTAAGATATTTTGGGGAATCCTGTAAACATTAGAATTTCAGTTGTATTTATGTATTTCGTTGACGAACGACATTGGGATTGTAAACGAATACTTTTATCAGTATAATTGTACTTTTCTGTATGCCTATGAAATCTTGTCTTTATTACTCTTCGATTATCAAAATGGAAATGGGTGCTAACATTTTTGGTATCAGAGCTAATAAACGATTATGGCATTATCAAAATTATATACTGATATGGTTTTGTTTGCATGGTGACAGGATATCATGGATGGTCAAAGTGAGCATACAATCGTGGTTGGCAGAGACAGCGAGACAATGGTGAACCAGCGTGTTTCGTATAGAGCGCCAATGATTAATTACTTTAGATACAGTGGTATGCGTATATGCTACATAACACAAAAGAGCGTGCTGAGACTGCCTGTATACTATCCAGAGCTGAGGCCGGTGTCACCTAGAGTTACAGAGGTTGGCGAGACCGGAGGTGCGCCGAAGGAGTATGATTCTGATAACGACCCGGAGGAGAATCCGTTGGATGAGACGAGTGACTGCAAGTTTCAAACAGATCTCATACTTGTGTTGTATAACTTACGGTCGATACCTGCAAGGTCGATACATTAGAGTGGTACTGGAGCATAACACTCTCCACAGCCAGTATCTTATGTTCTTGATCGGCGTGGGAGCAATGTATAGGCTTCAGACGGAGCTGGGAATAGGGTTCACGAACAAGGTCGGGGTATATACTACTATGGGTTTCTTCCCGGACACATAATTCTAGAACAGACAGAAGAACCTCATCATGGAGAGGGGTCTGAGTAGGAACTTTTGGGAGTTCCTGGATCACGTGAACACCCTTGTAGCAGATCATATGTAGATCTATTGGCGTGGGACCCGCATGGTATATTTTGGTGACCAGAGCTGACCAACACGTATTACGAGTTAAGGGTAGTCAGGCAGAACCGACAAACATAGAAAGTGTTTGCCAGAGTCGGTAGTTTTTGAGAAGGTACAGAGAAAGTTCATGAACTTGATATTTTGGATATGTAAAAGGCAATATGTCATGTACAGAAGTATGTAGGATGTATGATATTTTTGTTTCTCGTTAACTACTGTAATTAGTTGTGATATGCTATGTATGACATATATGTACCCTGAATTTTATGAAATGACAAAAATGCCCTTGCTCTTGTATCAAAATTTACTCTTTAAATTTCATGTAGAGTAAATCATGGAAATGGTACAAGCTGAAGAAGGTGATAGAGGTCGAGGCTGAGGATGAGGTAGACATGGTAACAATGAGGAAGAACCAAGGTCTGACCCTATCCAACAGTGAATCCTGTATATGTTGGAACAACAACAACAACAAACAATGAATGAAATAAGAGTTGATCTTCAGGGAGTGCAGCAAAGGCAGGATCATTTGGAGAATCGTATGGATGAGTTTATGTGAGGAAATTATGAAGAAATATATAAGAAACCTCCACTAGAAAATTTATCATCGGAGCCTGAGGTGAATATTCAGACTTGGCTGAGTAGATTCAGTAAACAACAGCCACCTATGTTCAGAGGAAAGTTCGATCCTCAGATGGCAGAAAACTGGTTGGCTCGTTTAGACAAAATCTTTGATCTGCTGTAATGTCTAGATAAAGTGAAGGCCTGGTTAGCCATATACAAGCTGGAAGGTAATGCGGATCACTGGTGGAAAGGTATGGATCTTATTCTGAAGGGGAGGAATGTTTCTATCACATGGGAGTTATTCCAGGAGAAGTTCAACGAGAAGTATTTTCCCCTGACTGTCAGAAGAGAAAAGGAGAAAGAATTCCTCTGTATTAAACAATAAGACCGAGAGAGCTTTGATGACTATTTGGCCCGATATATCCAATTGTCGTGATACTTGTCACATCACAAGCTAAATGATAATGAAGAGTGGAACACAGACATGATGATTGAAGGGGTTGACACCCGAGCTCAAAGAGAAGTTGATTTCCCAACATTTCACCCAATTCAGCAAAGCAGTCGAAGAATGCAGATACAATGAAAAGCGTATGTCGAACCTGGCAACACGGATTGGGAATCGAGGTGTTTCTAGAAGTGGTAGCTCAACACATAAGAGGAAGGATTAGGGTAGACCTGCTAGAGGAAATATGAAGAGGCCGAATCAGACAAGAGGCCGTGGAAGCCAAGGATCCTTAGGAAGTCGAACGTGTTGGTTTTGTCATAAGCTATTCCATCTTGGTAAGGCTTGTAATGGTGCATCACTACCACCGAAAACTAATCCCAACAAACCATTGACGTGTTATAACTACGGAAGGACAGGACACATGTCCAAGAACTGCCCACAGAAGCAGCAATTGGCAAAGACAAGACCTAGAGCTTCAGGCAAGGTCTATACATTAACACAAGAAGAAGCCAGAAAGTCTCCAAAACTAATTCAAGGTATGGTTTCTCTGAACGGCAGTTTAGTGCATGTTATGCATGATTCTGGTGCAAGCTATTCATTCATTGCATATGACTGCGTGAGACGGTTACATTTACCTGTGCATAGATCCCCATATAATTTAGTTGTATCTACAACTATGGGCATACGAATTGTGACGACAGACATTTGTCTAAATTGCATGGTAAATGCCGAGGGGCACGAATCTATTGTAAATTTGATTTTTTTGTCACTGCAAGGATTGAAAGTAATTTTGGGGATTTGACTGGTTGACGAAGAATGGTGTGTTATTGGATTGTAAACAGAAGAGAGTTATATATCTGAATCCATAATCGCAAGCTGATACAAAAATCACTCTTTGTAATGTCCCAAATTTTGATTAAGGGCTAATGATAATTATTGAGAATAATTTGTGAATTAAATCTGAGTTATTATGTGTTATGTGGCAATTTTAATTAATATGTCATAATCAAAGAGAAATTAAAAGAATAGCCATAAGTTAGTGATTAATGAAAGAAATTAATTACTAACTAAGAGAAAATATATGTGTAACTAAATGGCTAATGGGATGGTTAGAGTAACTAATTGGTTACTTACTTTATGAGAGCCAACGAGGTTGAAACATGTGGCAAGTTTGGATAAAGAGAGAGTGGTTGGAGAAAAGTCAATTGGGCATTGTTTAAGTATATTTTCTCTCTCTTTCCCTCTTATTTTCGCTGACATGAGGCATGGGAATGCAAAGAGTGATCATTTCATCTTCTCCAACACTCTTCTCTCTCATTTTCTCTCTCTTTTTTGTGCTGCCATGGGAGCTCAAGCAAGAAGGAGAAAAGCTTGAGATTTAAGGTAAGAAGATAACCTATAATGCCAAAACTCCCTTTTATAAAGTTGTTTCTTGTGTTGAGAGCTTCAATTTCATGGTTTTAGATTTTCCATTTTGTGGTGTTTGAATACTCAAGGAAATCTAGAGGTTGGAAAACCAAGGAACTCCTTTGGGAAAAGTTGTAGAGGTTAGTAAGACAAACCTTTCTATGTAAGTTTTATATCTATTGATTGAGTTTGGAATTTCTAAGATTTTGGCTTGATTTTCGAAAATGAGGGTCATTGTGTGTATGACATATGGTTGTCATGGATTTGGTGTCATGAGAAGTGTTTTGGATAGATAGAATTTATTTGGTGAGTAAATTATGGATTTTGAGTTTTTGGAAAAGTGCATTGTGTTGTTATTTGGTGTTATATCTTGTGAAAGCAATGTGAAATTGGTCATTTTGATGTCTCCATTGACTTCCTTGTGAAACTTTGTATGGGAATAAGTTTTGGATTGGATTTTGAAACTATTGGAGACATAGTCGCAAAATTGGAAAATTCTGAAAATTTGTTAAGTGGAAATTATTGTGCAAGTGGCCAATTTTGCATGATAATTTGAAATAGAAAATGGTTTTAGAATGAGGTAAAACTTTCCAGTTATGTATTTCACATTTCAAGCTTTCCATTGATATAAAGTTTGGCCAATTCTGAGTTCTGTACTGAAAGTTATGATTTTCTAAAGTTTGGGATTAAAATTATAATCTGTTTTGGAGCAGTGTTAGATTTCGTGTAATTCTGGATTTCTGTGGTTATGGACAGGCTTGATTCATATTTTTCCTATGTAGAGGACTTAAATACCTTTCAATAGGCTTTGGGATGACCTCATTTCAATTTTTTTTTAGAATTAGTTATGATTTTTGGAAGTTCAGCCCATAAACTGAAATTTTCTTGGCCGCAGCCAAAAACTCTCTTACCTGATTTTGGCCTCAGCCAAAAGTACTTGGCTGTAGCCCAAAATTTTTTACCTATTTTATGTCACGGCCAACATCCAAAAATCAGAACTTTTCGCTATTATAAGGTGGGCTTTGAGATAGTACTTTCCAACCCTTTAGGGCTATTGTCAGGGCGTTTCATAGGTACTTAAGGGACTTTAATGATAACCAAATCTAAGGGTTTTGAAGTCATCCTTAATATTGATTATAGGATTTGACAATTGCCCGAAGTGTAGAGGCATATGCTTAAACAAGAACGGAAAGAGCAAGGTAGTGACACTTTATCCTATATCATGTTTAATGCATTGCTCGTATGTATTTATCATTGAATGATGCTGATTGGGTCTGTGGTGAGTAGCCCGACCTTGAATGTTACTGCTATCGTTTGTGGCGATTAGCCTAACCTTGAACGTTGCTGATTGGGTTTGTGGTGGTTAGCCCAACCTTGAATATTGCCGATTGGTCCGTGGCGTGTAGCCCGGCCTTGAATGAATGATGGAGTCATGACGGGTAGCCTAGCTTTGAATGCTGTGTAGCTGAATTGTAATATATACTTACATGCTTTGTTTAATTATACATCATATACGTAAACTGTTACTACTAGGATTCTTTTGAATCTCACTCTTTCCAATTAACAATTTTTAAACAGGGCTAGTGGTTCTAAGGAGAAGCAGATGACGAAGGGCGGATAGAGCTCCGAGCTTGTAGTTTAATTATTCTAGTTTTTTGGTTATCATTATGGATAAATGTATATATTGAAGATAATGGATAGTTTTATGTAATCCCCTAGAATGGGAAGTTGATTATTGGCATTTGTGCCCTGTAAACCCTCATTTGATTAATAGAACCTAAGTGTGTCAGGAATTTACTGTGTACTTTGATATTGATGAATGGAATCAATTCATATAGGCTATTTGTATACTGAAATGTGAATATGAGATCGTTGTTGATCAGGTTTTAGAAAATTTTTTGTAATCCCTGTTTCTGAGATATTTACTTTTAAATAAGTCATAAATCATCTTATGATTTCTAATTCAACATGATTATGTTTATTAATCACTAATCTCGGCCTTGATCGTAAAGGGAGTTACACTCTTAACCTTCTCTCCGCGGCTAAGGTTGAGAGATATTTGCAGAAGGGTTGTTAGGGGTATATGGTATTTTTCTCTATGCAATCAGAGGTCGGTGTAGCCTTGGAAAGTATCCCTGTAGTGAGTGAGTTTCCTGATATTTTTCTGGAGGATATCAGTGGATTACCTCCAGATAGGGAAGTGGAGTTCTCGATTGATTTGAGGCCTGGAGCAGGTCCAATTTTCAAAACCCCATACCGTATGGTTCCAAGTGAAATGGCGGAGCTAAAGAAGCAGATCGAGGAACTACTTGAGAAAGGGTTCATACGACCTAGTGCATCACCCTGGGGTGCTCCAGTACTTTTCATAAAGAAGAAACACAGAAGCCTGCGTCTCTGTATCAATTACTGAGAGCTGAATAAGGTGACCGTTTAAAATAAGTATCCACTCCCTAGAATTGACAATTTGCTCGATCAATTGTCTAGTTCTTGTATATTCTCAAAGATGGATTTACGATTGGGATACCATCAATTGAGGGTAAAAGCAGAAGATGTATCGAAGACTGCTTTTAGAACCAAATATAGGCATTACGAGTTCCTAGTTATGCCATTTGGGCTGACCAATGCACCTGCTATGTTCATAGACTACATGAATCGAATCTTCCGTCCGTACTTGGACTAGTTTGTAGTAGTCTTTATAGATGATATACTGGTGTATTCTTGAAGTAGAGCTGAACACGAACAGCATCTGAGAACTATGTTAAATGTATTACGGGATAGGCAACTCTATGCCAAGCTAAGTAAGTGTGAATTCTGGATTTCAAAGGTAAAGTTTATGGGTCACGTTGTCTCACAGCAAGGGGTCTTTGTTGATCCTAGTAAGGTGGAAGCATTACTAAATTGGAAGAGACCAGAAACGATATTTGAAGTACATAGTTTTCTGAGGCTGGCTGGTTATTATTGAAGGTTTGTACATAATTTCTCCAGAATCGCATTATTGATGACAAAATTGACGAGAAAAGCTCAACATTTTGTGTGGGATGAAAATTGTGAAAAGAGCTTCATAGAGTTGAAGCAAAGGTTAACTACAACGCTAGTGTTAATGATCCCAGATCCGTCGCTTTCGTATGTCGTTTATACATATGCCAGTAGGCATGGATTGGATTGGGATGCGTATTAATATAGCATGGCCGAGTGGTGACCTATGCATCTCGACAATTGAAACCTCATGAATCGAATTATACCACCCACGATCTTGAGTTAGCGGCAATTGTATTCGCTTTAAAAATCTAGAGACACTATCTCTGTGGTGAGACTGTAGAGTTGTACGGCCGAGTGGTGGCCTATGCATCTCAATAATTGAAACCTCATGAATTGAATTATCCCACCCACAATCTTGAGTTAGCGGCAATTGTATTCACTTTAAAAATCTAGAGACACTATCTCTATGGTGAGACTATAGAGTTGTACTACAACCACAAGAGCTTGAAATACTTGTATGATCAGAAAGTGCTCAACATGAGATAGAGCATATGGATGGAGTTGCTGAAAGACTATGATTTAGAAATCAAGTATCATCCCGGTAAGGCTAATGTCGTCACTGATGCATTAAGCCGTAAATCAGTGTAGGTGGTAGCTATGATGATCTATGAGCAGAAACTAATCGAGGATTTCAGAGACTTAAATCTGTCTAGTCAAATTCTGTTAGGTGGTGGGGTAAGTCAAGTGTACAATGATTTGAGGTTGGCAATTGAAGAGGCCCAACTTTATGATGATGAAGCACTATCTATCAGATATATGATTGATAAAGGGTGAAACTCAGGATTTTGACTTGTCACCTTGCAAATTAGTCAGGTACAAGAAGCGAATTTATGTTTAACTGCAACCAGAACTGAAACGACAAATCCTAGAGGAGGCACATAAGAGTAAGTACACTCTACATCCAGGAGCTATAAAGATGTACCATGACATGAAGGCTTAATACTATTGGCCAGGGATGAAAAGAGAGGTGACCGAGTTTGTTGCTCGTAGCTTGACATGTCAGAAAGTGAAATTTGAACATCAACGACCATCGAGGCTTTTGAAGAATCTCGAGATACCTGAGTGGAAGTGGGAAAGCGTTACTATGGATTTTGTGACAGGATTGCCTAAGGTCAGAAACAATGACGCTATATGGGTGATAGTTGATAGATTCACAAAGACAGCTTACTTCCTATCAATTAGTATTCACTATTCTCTTAACAGACTAACAGAGATCTACATTAAGGATATTGTGAGATTATATGGTCTTTCAAAGAACATTATCTCCGATCGAGATCCAAGGTTCACTTCTAAGTTTTGGAAGGCGGTACATGAAGCTTTGGGTACCAAGCCCCGATTCAGCACAGCATATCAACCTCAAACAGATGGGCAGACAGAACGAACAATTCAAACCCTTGAGGACATACTAAGGGCATGTGTGCTTGATTATAAAGGTAGCTGGGACAAATTCCTTCCGTTGTCAGTGTTTGCCTACAACAACAATTATCATTCGAGTATCCAGATGGCTCTGTATGAGGCACTCTATAGGAGGAAGTGTTAGTCGCCAGTATGCTGGACTGAGTTGTCTGAGAGGGAATTGCTAGGGCCAGATCTTGTTGATCAAATGACGGAGTAGATAAAGTTTATCAAATAGAGGTTGCTAGCTGCTCAGAGTCGACAGAAAAGTTATGCATATAAGAGGCGAAAACCTCTAGAATTTGAAACTGGTGACCATGTGTTCATGAAAGTATCACCTGTTACGGGTATTGGTAGAGCATTGAAAGTAAAGAAGTTGCAACTAAGGTATATTAGTCCATTCGAGATCTTAGAGAAGATTTTTGGCCTGTAGCATACCGTATCACTTTACCACCGAATCTGAGCAGGCTACATGATGTTCTCTATGTTTCTCAGATGAAGAAGTATCAACCTGATCCAGAACATGTAATAGAGTATGAAGATGTGGAAATGCATGAAGATTTGACTTATGAAGTCATGCCTGATCGAATTATTGATCGGCAGGAAAAGCAACTCAGAAACAAGAGCATTCTGTTTGTCAAAGTCGTCTGGAAAGGGTTATCGCTCAGACAGGCTACCTGGGAAACAGAAGAAAGTATGAAGAAACGTTACCCAAAAGTCATGAATGTATAAGTGTAGCAAATTTTGAGGACGAAATTTAATTAAGTGGGGGAGAACTGTAACATCCCAAATTTTATATTCACCAAATATATTGTAATTATTCAAAAAAATTCAATAAAATGGTGAATATTCATGGGAAAACTGAGCAAATTAATTCAAGAAAGGAATTAGATTTCAATGGTAATAGCAAAGCCATAATTTTGCCAACTTAGCCAAGATTAACTATTTTCCAATTAATTGAAGTATATTTCAATTGATCAAGGAAAATAAAGGAAAATGTATAATTGGAATATTTTTTATGGAATAAATCAAGAATTTTGAAATTAGAGGGAATTATACATGATTCATTAAATTGCATTATGGAAATGTGGAAACAATTTTGAAATTAGAGGGAATTTTTGAAGTTGATGCAGAAAATCTGGAAAGTTTCTGGAGCAACGATCAAAGATTGAAAATCTGGGAATAATATGATCCTATTAAGTAAAATCCCATATTTTTCCTTGGAACTAGACTCAATAAGGGTTCCATAGGCTTTGGAATCGCATTAAAATGATGTCTACAAAATTAGTTATGATTTTTCAAAGTTAAGGCAGAAAATCTGCCAGAATTGGCATTATTCCGAAAATTTAAGAAATAAAGTAATCTTCCTTTTTCTCTTAATTATTTTAGAAATTAAGGGATGAAGGAGGAGAAGACAAGTGTCAAAATCCAATGAGAAGGTATGGCATAAAGAAGAGGGAAAGTGTAATCCAAGAAGCAAGATGAAGGTGATGTTGACAAAACTACATGCACAACTCAATGATGGCAAAGTTGGAGTGCACACTAGGTGAAAGTCATATGCATGGTGGTCATAATGAGAGAGTATGGTGGGAGGCATGGTTGGAGGGATGGTGTACATGAGAGGTGGAGGAATCTCAACCACTGGTTAGATCAAGGGCTAGGAATAAAGATGACAAGATATTTTATGAAGCTTGGCTTCATCTTTCTTGCCCATTTTCGTTCAAGCCAAGGAAAGGAGAGAAAGAGAGAGTTTGAGAAAGCTTTATGCTCTAAGAGAGAAGGAAGAGGAGAAAGACTAAGGTAAGTTATGATTTCTTAAGGTTTCTTCTTCTAATCTTCCATAAATCTCTTCTCTAATCTCTTCCTCTCCATAAAATTTATGGTTTAGCAAGCAAATCTTGAGCCCAAAGAGAAAGAGAGAGGAGGACTTCTAGAGAAAGGAAAAGAACTCAAGAAGGTAACTTCACAAATCCTAAGATTATGTTAGATGTGGTTGTTGTTGATGATTATGGTTGGATTTGGTTATTTTGTTAAGTTTGTAAATTTGGAAAGTCCTAATCCTAAGGGGTTATGCTGCCTAAATTTCTTTAAATCATGATTAAGAAGTGTTTAAATAAGTTAATCAAAGATTAGAAATGGAAAAGTACAAGTTTTGGGAGCTAAAACACAAAACCCCATTTTTTCCATTTTTCCTTAATATTTCGGCCAGAACCAGAACTGGTACAAGGAGTTGGATTTTCATGAAATAAATGGTTCCATTGGATTCAGTGGGCAAAAATAGGTGGGGTTACAGTTGGGCACTTTTTCGGTAGAGGCCGAAAAAGCATAATTACGAAAACGCCACTGAAATCCCTAAATAGGAGCTGTCAAGAGTATTTTCGTAATTTGACAATGAATTTGGTGATTTTCGAGCCCGGAAATGGATTTCTTGGGCGAAAATAAGTCAAAATAGCTTTGGTCAAAATTTTGGGAAAACGTGCCATCGGGCCGGGTTCTCGGGGGCATTTTTGTAAATTTTCACCATAGACTAATATAACCACAATAAACACTATGGAAGAGTCTAAAATGATACTTGGATAGGTTATGACCTATTTCTGGTACATTTAATATTTTAGGACCGAGTCGGACGCCGAGACAGCACGCTTTACGAGACACTATTAAATAAGGAATATTAAAGCTTTGAAGTAGGGACATTATCCTTCATACACTATACCATAAGTTATGCGATTGTGTGGATGCCATTGTTTTGTAAATGCACTTTATTAATTAACATGATTTGCCTAGAGAAGGGCAATTAGTGCCAGAGGTGCACTTACACTGGGAGTTGGCAGAAATCCAACCGGTGTAGATTGTGGGGCTGGGCCCTACTCATATATACATGACGATGATGTGTTTATATTGTTCATTAATTTGTGCATACCTTGGCGCATGTCATTTATTTTTCGCATTTTCTATGAACGATATTATGTTTCTATGGGATTCTTCGGAATCTCACCCTATTTTTAAACAAATACCTCAGCGGATACCAGTGGGCCAAAGGACAAAGACGTTGACGTTGAAAAGTGAGCGGCGCGTGTCTCGAGGCGAGGATATGAACGTGGTTATGCCTTAGTTTATGCCTTAATATTTTGGATAATTTGTAAATATTAAAACTTCCGCTGTATTTTCTGTTTCCGTCCACGAGCAATATCGGAATTGTAAACGAACGACGTTGGGATTGTAAACGAATATTTTTATCAGTATAATTGTACTTTTCTGTATGCTCATTGAATTTTGTCTTTATTACTCTTCGATTATCAAAATGGAAACGGGTGTTGACACTCAGCAGGTGCTAGTGGGACGAAAGGCAAAGGCGTAGACACCGAGAAGTGATGGGCACATGTCTCGAGGCAAGGTCAAGGCTAGTGGTTATAATTATTTTATGTTTAAGATATTTTAAGGAATCCTGTAAACATTAGAATTTTCGCTGTATTTCTGTATTTCGTTGACGAACGATGTTGGGATTGTAAACGAATACTTTTATCAGTATAATTATACTTTTCTTTATGCGTACAAAATGTTGTATTTATTATTCTTCGATTATCGAAATAGAAGCGGATGTTGACACCTCTGCTTCTCTCTCCCATCCCCAACATTACAACATCCCACCCTCATTTTATATCATTCATATCATCAACGCCTTGTCAAATTCCGATTCCAATCCTATTTATCAAACACTTATAGTATATTTTATCGAAATTAATAAAAAGCTTAAATCTTGTTAGCTCTGTTTTAAAATTTAGCAACTTCTCAACTTTACCCTCATTTAAAATGAAGACATGAGTGAAAATTGAAAAGACAAAAAAAAATCAAAAGTAAAATTATGCATTCATATAATACTTTAAGAAAATAATTTATCATAAGGATTAAAAAAAAATAAGTTTTCTATCAACCTTAAAAAGAGGACTAGAGGAGTGGTAAATTACTGCTTCCTGGTTATAAATATATGATGTTTGAACTAATTAAGTTAGTTTTTGTTTTAAATGAAAATTTTCAACTTCCTCTGGCTCTCATATTTATTATCAATCAACAAGAATAGTTTTTAATTTAAATAATTAAAAGAAGATATATTTAAAAAAACAACAACACATTTTTTTTCATAAAATGACTAACTAAACTATTTTCTCTTAATCTGTGTAAATTAACTATCAAGTTTTTATATTTATAATTGGAGAGAGTGCATTTTTTTAGTTAGGAGTAAAGAAACAATATGGGGATATATTTGCTATATACATATAAAAGTTAGTAATTAAACTCTTAGCCACTTGTTTAAGCTATAGTTGAAAAAATAGTTGAAAACGGACTTTTATCATTTTTGAAACAAAATTATAGAACTATCATAAATTAATATCACCCATATTCTTTTGCTTGTCTTTCATCCCAATAATGTCAATTCTCATTCACAACCTTTCACCAAAATATCAGTTTGGTTCATCCCATTTTTGCTAAATGCCAAATAAATGTTGAGGGGTGAAATCCTAGAATGAAAGATTCCTTAAAATCTTCTACATATGAATTTGTTTTGAGAACGACTCAGACCGCAGAGAATGGCTCCGCTCAATTTCTTTGGGAAAATTGCATTTGGTACTGAGTAAGAAAAAATACGATAAAATGATCCCTTAAAATCTTAAAATTACATTTAAGTCTTGTGAAACTTTTTTACGATAAATTCCAATTCCATCGACAAGTTTATAGGTGTCCACTGATAAGTTAGAGGCGTCCATTAACAAGTTCATAGGCTCTTACATTGACAAGTTCATGGGTATCTGACAATTGAAATTTATTGTAAAAAAGTTTCACGGGATTTAAATATAATTTTGAGATTTCAAGAGACATGTTGTCGTATTTTCTTTTACTTGGGAGCTAAATACAATTTGCCCAATTTCGTTTTGTCTTTTTTTTTGCCATTAATTTCTTTTTGTCTTTACTTGAACATGCAAATTGCTCCCCAAAGTTTCATAATCCACCTCAATGTCATCAATTAATTAATATTATAAAACTATTTCAATTTTTCCTCTGAAAGTGATATTTTTTTGGTTCTTCACAATAAAAGTATGCATAATGTATCTATAATTTTATATAATTATCTTCTTTAATTCTCCTATTTTCTTTCCTCCTTGATTATTGTTGAGGGAGTATTAATATAGGTAAATTAAGAAAAAATTGACAAATATGAAAAATATGTTTTATATTTATGATAAAATCAACTCCTCAAATACATCTTATATTAATAAAGACTGGATGGAGTATACTTTAATGTTACACAAAGTATTTTAAAGAGATCATGTTATGTATGTTATACTTCCTCCGGTCCTAAATATAGGACAAAGTTTGTAGTGCAAATTTGCACTACAAACTTTGTCCTATATTTAGGATCGGAGATAATAATTTATTTAGTCTCTTTTATCCAAATTAGATAAACATGTTTTACATTAAAAGCACTCCTTCTTATTCTTAATGTAAGAGCTGGCAATATGGTTTGCTTTGGTCATAAAAGTAAAATCTCAATTTACTTTGTTTACAAAATTTATACTATTTTTTCCCAAATTCTTCCTAATGATTGCACATATTAAAAGATTTTCTATCAAAGAGATAGCTTCCAATGCAAATAATTAAAATAGGTATTTTCAAAAAATCAACACATATTTTTTATAAATAACCAATTTAAATAATTTTGTTAATCTCTGTCAGAGTGAGTATATATTTATGATGATGGCATCAAATTCTATGCAAATCACATGTATATACTTTAGTTTTAATGAATTTAATTTTTCATTTAAAGGGAGACTATTTTAGAATAAATAGAATTTACAAGAACAGACTTTATATTTAAATTTAAAATAAATAATAAAAAATTTGAATATCTATATGGGACATAGTTTGAGAAATCATCACAATTTATAATTTCTGCGAAATACTATGTGGGTATTTCTTCCCTTACACGCGCGCCTAATTTTTTACCGAGGATAAGCTTTAACGCAATCGTACCGTTGCTGCTGATCTCAAGCTCACGGGTATAAATCTTAAAAATAATCTCTTCTTTGTAGAGGTAGGCAGTGTAGATGTATCTCTTCTCAGATCCCCTTGTCAGACAGTTTGGTTGTGTTCCACTGCTCATCTTTTTCTCTCAAAACTACACCGTGAGGTAAAATGATGAGCTGGATTTTTTTTTTTAAATGATGTCTAGTATTTTTATAGATGTATCTAGTATTTTAAAATATTTTTTAAGTAACATACAGCATTTTAAAATAATTTTTAGTGCTTTTAACCACTTAAAATATTTTTTTAGTTATACCCAGTGTGTTAGCAGACTTTGCAATTCAACCTTTAATGTATTTTTTTAGATCCAAAAATCACTTTAAAATATTAGATACTACTGAAAAAATTTTAAAAGGTTAAAAGCATCAAAAAATATTTTTAAGTGATTTTTGGAGCTGAAAAAATATGTTAAGGGTAAAATTGCAATCAATTTGATAACACACTGAGTATAATTGAAAAAATATTTTAAATGGTTAAAAGCATTAAAAATTATTTTAGGATACTGCATGTCACTTAAAAAATATTTAAGATACTAAATACATCCAGAAAAATGCTTCAAAATACTAAATATCATTTGGAAAAAAAAATCCAGCTCCATCATTTTACCCCCAAAACTACACCAAAACAGTGTAGTTTGGGGAGAAAAGGATGGGCAACAGACAACAGTCAGATCCTTGTCAGACCTTACCTAATAAGAGCCTTATGTATTATGCTGCCCTTTTTGCACTAATTCTGATTCTAATTACAAGACTCAATTAATTTTTTTGGGAATATTAAGAAAATTAATTAAATTACTTTATAATATTTATATTTATCATTTTTTTTTCAAACTAATTTTTCTGATTTATAAATTAACATATAATTATATATAATATATAATATAATAATGTCACTTATTTAGTTTTCTTAATCTCTCTAAAAAAAGTCAAATATATATATATATATATATTTTATAATATAAAATACACCGAACATGGAGTGTAGAGAAATACAAGGCGGCACTTGCAATTGCGTACAACACACTCTATTCGGGGCTTTGTCTGGTAGTACAATGCCACTTACAATTATATCTTAATCTGATGTTTGATTGATGGTTATATGAATTTTTAATCCGCATTAAAATATTCTTAAATCTTTTTTGCGATATATTTGAAATATTTTTTATTAATAATTTAGTATGTATTTGATCAGGTTGTAGAATCCGGACCAGACCGGCCGGTCTAGCCTTGAAACCAGCAAACCCGTCAGTAGACAGGTTTGGTCCAGGTTCCTATTTTAAAAAAATTTAATTTTTTTTAGAATTTCATATTAATAAGTCTAAAATTTTCAATTTCTCACTGGTTTAACTCAAATTTGGTCCTGATCTAACCTACTAACCCTTAACCTAATACCCCGACCGGTTCAATACCCGATCCGGATTTTAATAGCTTCGTATTTGAAAGTTCGTTAAATTTAACCAAAATATGATTTTGACTAAAATAATATGAGAGTCCTTTTTATTTTGCAACTTGTTAGTTGTAAAATTGATGTTACAACATGTTACTAAACAAGTTGCGAAACTTTTATTTGATGTAAACCAGAGATGGCCCCGGTACTTTATTTATAATTTAATCAATAAGTTATTGAACTTATGATGTAAATGAATGAAGTCAGTTAACTTGATTGGGTGGTGTATGTAATTTAAATTTTTTTATTTAAAAAGTAAAAAAGAAGGATATGATCGAATGGAAAATATTATAAGACTTTTAAAATTATAAATAAAAATAACGAGTTCCATGCAACAATTACAGACATTTTTAAGAAATTTGTGATTCAGCTTGTTTATCTTTATAGTTGCTTATTTATTTATTTGCTTTACTGCTTTATTTATCGATCTTAGCAATTTTTAACCGAGTTAACAAAATCATGTTATTTTTCAAGATCTAAAAAGACTTTTCTTACAGAGTTGTGCCTTGGCTCCCTTTTGAATTCACGAAGACTCAGTTAATTAATTTTTCAAAGTCAACAATATCCTCAAAAGATTCTCTTTTGAAAAATTTTTGCTAAAAAATTTTCGAAGTGACCATTATAGGAAAATAAACAGTATTATATGTACCGTTCAATTTCTAGACTATATGCGGTGCACAAGACGCCACTTGTGATGATACTATGATAGGCTTCTCTCATTTTGTGGATAAATTAAGGAGGCAGAGAGGGTTTTTTTCCCATTTATAAGTCATATAATTAAGTTTTTTTTACGCAAATATACAACTTTATCCTTTTTTTTCAATTATTATTACGGAGACTTTGAAGTTTTAGAGTAAAAATTGTCTCAAGGGTTAAGGGTTTTTTGTTTTTGTTTTAGAAGTTGTTATGATGAAGTAATTTTGTCATGAAAGTGCTTTGAAGTGTAATGTCAAGTTTTTAAATCGTTGCAATTTTTTCTTAGTCATTATCCTAATTAAGTTTGATCAATAGTTGATCGAATATGCTGAGCTGGCAGTTTACGTGTCATCCAAGTCATTTTTATTTTAGGTTTATGTGTAAATTTGCCCCGAAATTTTTTACTCAAGGGCAATATTGCTTTAAAAGTTTTCAAATCATAACAATTTTACCTTGAATGTTATCTAGATTAAGTTTACCCCTTAGTTAACCAAATATGCTTATTTGGTAAGTGCATATATCATCCCTTTCAATTTTTCAAAGTTAGATTTAAAAATAAGTAAAAAAAATTAAAATCAAAGAGGTAAAAACATCTTATGCGATGGAGAGAAAATCAAAGAGGTACTTACCTATCTTAGCATCATTGGGCTACGGGCCTACTGTGACAGAGAGTTTTTGATGGCCTTGTTCTCGATAATCACTCTTAATGTGTTATGCACCTAATGATTGAGTCTTTTTCCTAATTGTTCTTTGGCGAGTGTGAGCTCCTCCTTCATATGTAACTTCTTCTTCAACAATTTCATTCACACTGCTAGCTCAATATATTTAGTTAACTAACAGTCAAACTTAACCTAGATAACTGTCAAAGCGACATTCCTATGATTTAAAAACTTTTAAGCAGCATTGCTCTTAAATATGAACTTTTGCAGCAAATTTGCACCAAAAACCAAAACAAAAATAACATGGGTGACACATAGACTGCCAACTCAACAAATTTGATCAACTAACAGTTAAACTTAATTAGGATAATAACCAAGATAAAATTGCCCCACCTACAACTTCTTTAACTCGAGCCCTAAATTAAATATAGGCAACAGTTTTGTTAACATTCAAACTATCCAGATGGTAACTTTCTTTATCCATATGCATTACTTCATCATGATAATATATTCACTCCATTTCTAATTTATAAATAATTTTCTCTCTCATGGAGTTAATTCTATATATAAACAATAATTTTGCTTTGTCTAAAAATTTAGTCAATTTTTTCATTTTCCCTCAATTAATTGCATGTCTCTTTTATCTCTTTTTTTCTCTCATTGTCTCCCATCTTTTTTCCTACTTATTCCCTTTCCCACTCATAATCTTCATAAATAAGGGTATATATATTTGAAGAAAAATATATCTCTTACATGTTTATTGTTTTTAATTAATTTTAACTACCAATTTATTTTACGTAATTAAGGTTATTGTTGCTTAATAAAAGAGCTGGAGAGTATTGTTTTAGAAAGGAATAATAGTTATAGTAAGTGGTCCCGGTGAGAAACTCTAAATAAAGAAATTTATTCATGAGTCTGGGCGCAAAAAACTCAAAAGTTACGGACCTGGCAGGTATATAAAAAATTTTCAACGAGAACAATAAATTCATATTTGAAAGTTTGGTGAAATTCCATTAATTGATCACCAACCATCTAATACTTTTTCGTGTGTGAAGGGTCTGATTTTTTATAGGAAAAATTGTGAAAAAATACTTCATTGATAATTTATTTATCAAATGGGATATTTACATGCAGAATATCTTTCAAGTGCGTAGAATATCTTTTTCTGTGTGTAAAATATCTTCCCTATATGTGTGTAAAAATCTTCCCCTGTTTACACAAAATCTTCCCTCATATGCACAATATCTTCCCTTAATATATAGATATCTTCTCAGGTCTCATTTAGCAATTAAGTTACCAATAAAATCTTTTTTTAATAATTCTCCCTTTTTTATATAATGCTCATATCAAACTACAAGTTTTAATCGTTAGGCTTCATTCTTTTTATAACATGGTTCTTATAATTGAAAAAAATTTGGACCGATTCACCTTTTGGAGGCCAAAACCCAAAATTTGAAAGTTAGGGATCCAAGACAAAATGATGGTAAATTTAAAGGATCAATGGTTATTTTATTTCTTTTATTTAAATTAAAGTTTAGACTTATTTGACTATTTAATGAGTTTTTCCCAACTTTACCGCACTCTTTCCCGTTACTTTTTCTTCATCTCTTTTACTATTTATTATCTCTCTCATTTAATTTTTTATAAACAACGATGAATTTAAAAAAAAAAAAGTATACATAACTTACATATTTATTATTTTTAATTAATTTTAACTGATTTTCTAATAAAAATAAATCAGTTATTCTAACCTTATATTTAAATCAGATGGAATATTTACCATCATGCTTCAGGATTATTAAAAAGTAATTAATAATAATTATTTTTGTTATTATTTATTTTTTTTTATAAAGTGTTGTTGTTGTTATTTCTAAGTTGATGCTAAAGACTAGTAATGAAAATTTAATACCTGACCTTAACCTTTTTTTTTTTTTTTTTTTTTTGAATTGGAAAAAGTATTTCTTTAACTTCATGCTTTTTCATATAAGATTTCATTTTAAACACTTAATTTTATACAGCGTCGTTCAATCCTTTAATTTAATATTATTAACAAAAAAATGTCAATATTAAAACTTTAAATGTTCAGAAAATATTTACAAAATCCAACATATTAAATTTAATTTTACTAAAATTGAAAAGATAATTTAAAAATTAAGGAACAAACTGAAATATTGTATAATGTCATTCAACAAATTATTCACTTTTGTGCTCCAACCCTAAATGAAGTTCTCTAATAATGTGTTTGTTTGGAATGGTTTATTTTTGGGTAATAAGTGCTTATAAATGTAATTCACGGTATACGAAATAAGTATGTGAGAGGAGTGTTATCTCAATTTACGTAATAAAGATTTATTATCCAAAAATAAGTTATATCAGGCAATCACACTCACACATGCACGCATGCGCGTCCACCATCTTGTGCAAGAAATGTTCATGGACCTGACCATATATTTTCAACTAATATGGTCAAAACTTTCAATTACCAAATTATATTGCGTGTTAGGTATAGCTACTTTCAATTTAATAACATATTATTCGTTCTCGTCTCCCCCATGCATTCCATACATAAATTATTACTCCTTATCTTAAAATATCTTTTTAATAAAACAGGTTAAAATATCTTAGAATTCACGATTCATGATTATTTCTAATAATCATCTTCTCAAGGAAGTTATCACTTTATTATACAAGAGTTGTTATGGAAAACATTAAAAATTATTATTTCCTTGAAGATGATAGTGATTTTAATTTTTGGCTAAATTACACCAACCCTCTTAAATTTTGAACCGGATACAAATGCCTTAACTCCTACAATTTTAATAAAACGAACCCCATAAACTTTTAAGTTTGAACAGATAACCTGAACCTTCAATTACATACCTCTCTTGTTTTATTTATAAGTAGGAAATTTTTTTTTTATCATATCTATAAATTATATAATTAAATTTTTTATATGAATGTACAATTTCACTTTTCATTTATCATCGTATAAACTTACTCTTAAAGGCAAGTGTCAACACCTGTTTCCATTTTGATATACACAGAGTAATAGAGACCAAGTTCCATAGGCATACAGAAGAGTACATATATACTGATAAAAGTATTTGTTTACAGTCAAAAGCCAACCATACAGAATGTGACAATATACACCACTATTACAAAATATCCAAAAGTATTTTAGATATAGACTATCTATAACCACGAACTTTGTATTTGCCTCGAGGCACATGCCAGTCACTTCCCTTGGTCTACATTCTTGCCTTTTGATCCACTGGCGCCCGCTGAGATGTTTGGTTTAGAAAAAAGAGGTGAGATTCTGAAGAATCCCAGTAGAAACATGCTATCGTTCATAGAAAATGCGAAAAGTAAATATGATATATGCCATGTATGCACCAATTAATGAACAATATAAACATATCATCTGCATGTATACATGAGTAGGGCCCAGCCCCACTAATCTGCACCGGTTGGTCTTCCGCCAACTCCAGTGTAAGTGCCTCTAGCACTACTGGCCCCTCTCTGGGCAAAACATGTTGATTAATAAAGCGCATTTACAAATAATGGCATCCATACAATCATAAAACTATGGCATGATGTATGAAGGATAATGTCCCTACCTCGAAGTTCTATCGACCCCTTTTTGTGTGCCTCGTGAAACGTGTTGATTTTCGGCTCCCGATTCGGTCCTAAAATATTAAATGTACAAGAAATAGGTCATAACCTATCCAAGTATCATTTTAGACTTTTCCATAGTGTTTCTTGTGATTATATTAGCCTATGGTGAAAATTTACCAAAATGCCCCTGGGACCCCTGCCCCGCATACTCGGCCCGATGGCACGTTTTCCCAAATTTTTGACTAGGGCTATCCTGACGTATTTTCGTCCAAGGAATCCATTTCTGAACTCAAAATTATCAAATTCAATGTTAAATTACGAAATTGCCCTTGGCAGCCCTACTTTTAGGGTTTTAGGGGTGTTTCCGTAATTATGATTTCTCAGCCTTTTCTGAAAAAGTGCCCAACTGTAACCTCACCTATTTTTGGCCACTGAATCCAATGGAATCATCAAATCATTAAAAATCCAACTCCTACCCCTAGATCTAGCCCTGACCAAAATTATGGAGTCCTCTTATCTTTTTAATCCAATTTCTTCTCTTATTTTTCTTTGGCCAATTTCCATCTATTTTTGGACCAAATATTTTCTCTAATATTCCTTCATTTTTGGACCTTAATATTGGGCTTTTTAAATTACCCAAATTAATTCCATAATTATTTTTGCCCAATTTCCATGAAATTGAACATTTATGAAATTCATAAATTCCAAATTCATGAATATTCACCATTTTATTGAACTTCCCAAATAATTATAATATATTTGGTGAATATAAAATTTGGGGTGTTACAGTTCTCCCCCACTTAAACAAATTTCGTTCTCGAAATTTGCTACACTTATTCTGCCAAACATTCCGGGTAACATTTTTTTTTACACTTTCCTCTGTTTCCCACGTAGCTTCTCTGGGTGATAACCCTTTCCAAACAATCTTGATGAATGGAATACTCTTATTCCTGAGATGCTTCTCCTGTCGATCAATGATTCGGTCAGGCATGACTTCGCAAGTCAAATCTTCACGCATTTCCATGTCTTCATACTCTATGACATGTTCTGGAGCAGGTTGGTACTTTTTCAATTGGAAAACATGGAAAACATCATGTAGCCTGCTCAGATTCGGTGGCAAAGCGATATGGTACTCACTTTGAGGTTTATCTCCTCTTTTATGCATTAATAATGTCAGGATGATTAAATAGGAGTCCCACAGGAATCTCCATAATACCTGACTGCACCTAAAATATGTGTTTCTCTATGCTAGACTTTGGCCCAATTTTCTATGCCATATAAAATCTTATAAAAAAAACCCCTTTTAATATGGAACTCATTACAACGCACCATCTTTGAGAGCCAACGCTCCTGTAGCTCTATTCTACAATTCAATGTTACGGCGACTGCACTTTAGGGTTAGTCGTCACGGTGGCTGCACTCGCGGGTTTATCGTCACAGTGGCTGCACTCTAGGGTTTATCGTCACGGTGGCTGCACTCTAGGGTTCTGTACTCGGTGCTTCACACAGCTGCCCATACACCTGGTCAGCCCCCCTCCAGTCAGAACTTTCCTTATGTAGCCCTTTCCATTCAGATTTCATCGTAGGTAGCCCTCTCTGATCAGATTTCACCGTAAGTAGCCCTCTCCGATCAGATTTCACCGTAGGTAGCCCTCTCCGATCATATTTCACCATAGGTAGCTCTTCTCCGTTCAGAACTTTCAATCTTTATAGTTGTAGTACAATTCCATAACTATGCTATGAAGGCAACATTTCCAGATTCCAAAGCAAACTTTATTACCATCTACTCAAGATTATGGATGGGATAGTTCAATTCTTGAAGCTTCAGCTGACATGATGCATACGCTCTTACTCGGCTTGCATCAATTCTCATCTCAATCTATTCCTGCTTGCATCTGGGACTCAATTCCCTTCCTAATCCATACCATCTGGCATTAGTGAAGACAACAATAGCCCACTATAGATCTGGGATTATCAATATTGGTACTTTGATAAATTTTTTGTTTCAGCTCTCTGAAGCTCCTCTCACAATCATCATCACATGCATAATGTTGAGTTCTAGGAAATTTCGATATAAACATCTCATCCTTTTTATTGTCACACCCCGCACTTCCCCCGCACTTCCTTAATCCAGGGACTACAAGCAGACTACGAGCGTGGACTCACCAGGATATCTGCGGCCCCTCCAACTCAACCACATTTTTTTTGCCTCCCGTAGCCTCAAACACATGACCCTGAGGGCATAAGATTGCGGTCCTGAACAAGGCTACTATTATTGAGCTACTCATAATAATCAACTGGACTCAGAACACTACATATCACAACCACAGTTTTTAGCCTTCTCAGTTCAGTACTGCTTCCACTTTACCAGGGTCCACCAGGATCCCTTGTTGAGCGACTATGTGGCCCATAAATCTTGCCTCTGCAAGCCAGTCAAATTGGCATATTGCCTATCCCGTAATACGTTTAACACAATTTTTAGATGCTTTTCGCGTTCAGCCTTACTCCATGAGTGTATCAGTACATAATCAATGAAGACTACAACGAATTGATCCAAGTATGGACTAGAGATTCAATTCATGTAGTCCATGAACACAATAGGCGCATTAGTAAACCCGAATGGCATCACTAGGAACTCGTAATGCCCATATCTGGTTCTAGAAGCAATCTTTGCTACATCCTCTGCTTTTACCCTCACTGATGGTATCCCGATCGCAAGTCGATCTTTGACAATACATAGGAACCAGACATTTGATCGAGCAAATCTCAATTCTAAGGAACAGATACTTGTTCATTACGATCACCTTGTTCAACTCTAAGTAATCGATACAGAGATGCAAGCTTCTGTCTTTCTTCTTTACGAGGAGCACTGGAGCACTCCAGGGTGATACGCTAGGTCGTATGAACCCTTCCTCAGGTAGTTCCTCGATCTGCTTCTTTAGCTCTGCTATCTCGCTTGGTACAATACGATATAGGGTTTTAGAAATTGGACTTGCTCCAGGCCTCAAATCAATCGAGAAATCCACTTCCCCAACTACGGTCGATTTGTGCCCCTCAGTATTTACCACGCAATTTAAACAAACTTCGACCATCACAATTTGAATGCCCTTAGGGATAGATACAACTAAATTGTATGGGGATTTATGCATCGATAAACATAATCATCTCACGTAGTTGTATGTAATGAATGAATGGCTTGCACCAAAATCATACATAACATATACTAAGATGCCGTTCAAAGAAGTCGTACCTTGAATCAGCTCCGGAGACTTCCTGGCTTCTTCCTGTGTCAGTGTATAGACCCTGCCAGAAGCTCTGGGTCTCGTCTCCTGCTGCTGCTACTTTTGTGGACAATCCCTGACCATATGTCCTGGCTTATTACACACAAAACAGACAGGTAGTCTACTCGGGTCTGACCTAAACGGAATTCCACTGCAAGATCTACCAGGGTGAATTAGCTTCTGGCAGCGCCAACAAGTCCTGCTTCCAGAAGAACTCTGGCTTCCTCGGCCCCCAGATTGATTTGGCCTCTTAGGATCCCCTCCGAAATATCCACTCTAATCCTTTCGCTTTTGTGCGGAGCTACCGCTTTCAAAACCACTACGATTCCCAGTCTCTGTTAACCAACTTGTCAGACGTTTCTCGATGTATCGGCACTCCTCTGTCGCTTTGCTAAATTCGGTGAAGTGTTGGGAGATTAGCCTCTCCTTGAACTCAGGTCTCAACCCCTCTATCATCATATCTGAATTGCACTCATCATTGTCGTTCAGCTTGGCATATGACGAGTAGCATGATAGTTGGATATACCGGGCCAGATAGTCATCAAAACTCTCTCGATCGTGCTGCTTGATGCTGAGGAGCTCTTTCTCTTTCTCTCTCTTAATAGTCGGAGGAAAGTACTTCTTGTTAAATTCCTCTTGGAACAGTTCCCATATGATAGGAACATTCTTCCCCTTCAGAATGAGGTTCATGCCTTTCCACCAGCTATCGGCATGACCTTCCAGATTGTATACGGCTAACCGAGCTTTCACCTCATCTGGACATTGCAACATATCAAAGATCTTGTCCAAACGAGCTAACCAGTCTTCTGCTTGTTGAGGATCAAATTTCCCTTTGAACATAAGTGGCTGCTGTTTACTAACTCTACTCAGCCAAGCTTGGATATCCACCTCAGGCTCTGGTGGTAGATTTTCTAGTGGAGGTTCTTCATGAATTTCTTCATAATTCCCCCACATGAACTTATCCATGCGATTCTCCAGGTGATCCTGCCTCTGCTGTACCCCCTGGAGTCAACTCTTATCTCATTCATGGTTTGTTGTTGTAGTTCCAATAAATCCAGGATTCGCTGCTGGATAGGGTCAGGTCTTGGTTCTCCCTCGTTGGTACCATGTCTACCACGCCCTCGGCCTCGGCCTCTACCGCCTTCTCCTGGTTGTATCATCTTCATAACTCACTATTTCCCTGTCGTCATGCAAACAAAAACATATCAGTATACTATTCTAATAATGCCAGAACCGCTTATTAAGCTCTGCCAGAACCGCTGATGGGCTCTAATACCAAAAATGTCAACACCCGTTTCTATTTTGATATACACAGAGTAATAAAGACCAAGTTCCATAGGCATACAGAAGAGTACATATATACTGATAAAAGTATTTGTTTACAGTCAAAAGCCAACCATACAGAATGCGACAATATACACCACTATTACAAAATATCCAAAAGTATTTTAGACATAGACTATCTATAACCACGAACTTTGTATTTGCCTCGAGGCACATGCCAGTCACTTCCCTTGGTCTACATTCTTGCCTTTTGATCCACTGGCGCCCGTTGAGATGTTTGGTTTAGAAAAAAGGGGTGAGATTCTGAAGAATCCCAGTAGAAACATGCTATCGTTCACAAAAAATGCGAAAAGTAAATATGATATATGCCATGTATGCACCAATTAATGAACAATATAAACATATCATCTGCATGTATACATGAGTAGGGCCCAGCCCCACTAATCTGCACCGGTTGGTCTTCCGCCAACTCCAGTGTAAGTGCCTCTAGCACTACTGGTCTCTGGGCAAAACATGTTGATTAATAAAGCGCATTTACAAACAATGACATCCACACAATCATAAAACTATGGCATGATGTATGAAGGATAATGTCCCTACCTCGAAGTTCTATCGACCCCTTTTTGTGTGCCTCGTGAAATGTGTTGACTTTCGGCTCCCGATTCGGTCCTAAAATATTAAATGTACAAGAAATAGGTCATAACCTATCCAAGTATCATTTTAGACTCTTCCATAGTGTTTCTTGTGGTTATATTAGCCTATGGTGAAAATTTACCAAAATGCCCCCGGGACCCTGGCCCGATGGCACGTTTTCCCAAATTTTTGACTAGGGCTATCCTAACGTATTTTCGTCCAAGGAATCCATTTCTGAACTCAAAATTATCAAATTCTATGTCAAATTATGAAATTGCCCTTGGCAGCCCTACTTTTAGGGTTTTAGGGGCGTTTCCGTAATTATACTTTCTCAGCCTTTTCTGAAAAAGTGCCCAACTGTAACCCCACCTATTTTTGGCCACTGAATCCAATGGAATCATCAAATCATTGAAAATCCAACTCCTACCCCTAGATCTAGCCCTGACAGAAATTATGGAGTTCTCCGGGCAAAATCGATGTTTTGTGATTTTGGCTCCGTAAATGCGTTCCTTTCTACTCCTAATCACTTTATTAACCATCTAATTGAGTTATAAAAACCATTTGAACTAAAATTGGGCAGCATAAACCTTAGGCACACACTTTTCCAAAATTTAAAACCAATGACAATCCGACGAAATTTCACCAATTAAATTACCCACAGCAGCCAGAATAGACAATATATGAAGGTTTGGAAGTTACCTCAAGCTCCCACAAGCTTTTCCCAAAAATGGCTGAAAACCATAACTTTTAGAACACCAAATTTGAGCTTTCCAAACCTTAAAGAACAAAGAGGAGTAGCTTAGGATCGGGGTTATACGCGGTAGGAGCGAAATCGTCGGAGAAATCGGCTTACCTTGTGAGATTTCTTCTTCTCTCTCTCTCCAAACCTCAACGTCTCTCACACTATGTTTCAGGTCTGTTTCTCGAGGAAATAGCAGCTGAATGAGAAAGATGAACTTATATTCTAATATCTCATAATATTATAATAATTTGTTTAATTTTCCAAAATTACTAAAATCCAATTTTATATACATAACTTCCTACATTCACGTAACCATGCCATCATATCCAACCAATATTTCTTTCTTTATGCCACATGTAGGAGACACATAGGGGTCCCTCTCTATGGTCTCAATTGGCTTCACAACTTGTCCAGGTTACGTATACACGTAATGTAACATCCCAAATTTTATTCACCAAGAATATATTGTAATTATTATATATATTCAATGAAATGGTGAATATTTAAGGCCAAAAGAATTAAATATTGAAAATTGAAGGTGGAACAGTGTTTTCAGTGAAATCGCCTACGAGGCAGTGAGATTGTCATATAGTTTTGGAAGAACAAATGATGACCAAAAATTATGAAATTTTATAGAGTGAAAGTAGACATCCTAAGCTTTAATTTGATAGGTCATATGACTCAATTGAAGCTATGTACCAAAAGATATGAATTTTTGAAGTTGATCCAGAAAATCTGGAAAGTTTCTGGAGCAGCAATCAAAGATTGAAAATCTGGGAATAATATGATCCTATTAAGTAAAATCCCATATTTTTCCTTGGAACTAGACTCAATAAGGGTTCCATAGGCTTTAGAATCACATTAAAATTATATCTACAAAATTAGTTATGATTTTTCAAAGTTAAGGCAGAAAATCTGCCAGAATTGGCATTATTCCGAAAATTGAAAATGAAATGTGTTAGAAATGGATTAATGAAATTAAAATGCCAAGTGTCATGAACATATAAGGAGATAAGACCCAAGTACACACATGATCACAAGGGATGGCATAAGGTTGAGTGAGTTGGTAGGTTAATGTTGAGTGTAAGAATGGAAAGAAAAGCTTGAGTGTAGGAGTGGAGTACTTGGGTGGTTGGAAGAGGACACATGATTGCATGAAGAGTGTGAACATAGGAAAAGAAGCATGGACTAATGGAGAAAAGAGAGGGAGAGGGACGGATTTCTTGGAGCAAGAAAGGGAAGACATTGACTCAACTTAATGGGAATAAAGTGTAGAAATTATGAAGAGAAGAGTGTGACAAGTGTCACATTAGAAGCCCTTGATCAAATCAATGGCCAAGATGAAAGATGACAAGATTAGTACATATTTTCCCTTCCTCTTTCATGCACCTCACGCACAAGCCATAGAGAAAAGAGGAAAAAGTGAGTTGGTGGGGTTCTTGAAGCTAAAGAGAGAGAGGAAGAAAAATCAAGGTAAGAGCTTATGTTCCAAGGTGATTTAAGCTTCTTATTTTGTGTAGTTCATTCTCTAATCTCTTATTCTTCATGGAAATCATGAATTAGCAAGCTAATCTTCAAGGTTGGGAAGAGAGAGAGGACGTCCTAGAGAGAGAAACACCAAGGATCAAGAGGTAATCTCCAAAATCTCAACTTCTTTGTGTATTGAAGTTGTTGTTGGTGATTGTTGTTTGATTTATGTGATTTTTGGTTAAGTTGTAAAATTGGAAAAGCCATAATCCTAAGGGGTTATGCTGCCCAAAATCCTTTAAATCATGATTATGAAGTTTTTAAATGAATTAATCAAGGATTAGAAGTGGAAAAGTACAAGTTTTGGAAGCTAAAACACAAAGCTTCATTTTTCTATTTTCCCTTCAATATTTCGGCCAGACCAGAACTGGTACAAGGAGTTGGATTTTAATGAAATAAATGGTTCCATTGGACTCAGTGGGCAAAAATAGGTGGGGTTACAGTTGGACACTTTTTCGGTAGAGGCCGAAAAAGCATATTTACGAAAACGCCACTGAAATCCCTAAACAGGGGCTGTCAAGGGTATTTTCGTAATTTGACAGTGAATTTGGTGATTTCGAGCCCGGAAATGGATTCCTTGGGCGAAAATAAGTCAGAATAGCTTTGGTCAAAATTTTGGGAAAACGTGCCATCAGGCCGGGTACGGCGGGGCCGGGCCGGGTTCCCGGGGGCATTTTTGTAAATTTTCACCATAGACTAATATAACCACAATAAACACTATGGAAGATATAAAATGATACTTGGATAGGTTATAACCTATTTCTGGTACATTTAATATTTTAGGACCGATTTGGAGGCCGGATACGACACGTTCTTCGAGGCACACTTAAAAGAGGATTATAAAGCTTTGAGGTAGGGACATTATCCTTCATACACTATGCCATAAGTTATGTGATTGTGTGGATGCCATTGTTTTGTAAATGCACTTATTAATAACATGATTTGCCTAGAGAGAGGTTGTTAGTGCCAGAGGTGCACTTACACTGGGAGTTGGCAGAAGACCAACCGGTGTAGATTGTGGGGCTGGGCCCTACTCATGTATACATGACGATGATGTGTTTATATTGTTCATTAATTTGTGCATACTTTGGCGCATGACATATTTACTTTTCGCATTTTCTATGAACGATATTATGTCTCTACGGAGATTCTTCGGAATCTCACCCTATTTTTAAACAAATACCTCAGCAAGTACCAGTAGGCCAAAGGGCAAAGATGTTGACGCCGAAAAGTGAGTGGCACGTGTCTCGAGGCGCATACAAGATCGTGGTCATAATTAGTCTAATTTGTGATATTATGGTGAAATTTGTAAATATTAAAACTTCCGCTGTATTTTCCGTTTCCGTCGATGAACAATATCAGAATTGTGAATGAATATTTTTATCAGTATAATTGTACTTTTCTGTATGCCTATTGAATTCCGTCTTTATTACTCTTCGATTATCGAAATGGAAATGGGTGTTGACACGTAAAGTCTCAATTTTGGTCAAAATTGCACTTTTTGCTCAAATTTTTCATAAATTCATATTAAATTGACCAAAATATTAAAAATATATTTTTAAACTTTATTTTCCTTAATTAATTGAAATTAACTTCAATTAATTGAAAAATAATTTATTTTGTGCTATTTTGGCAAAATTACGATTTTGTCATTATCTTTCTAATCCAATTTCTTCTCTTATTTTTCTTTGACCAATTTCCATCTATTTTTGGACCAAATATTTTCTCTAATATTCCTTAATTTTTGGACCTTAATATTGGACTTTTTAAATTACCCAAATTAATTCCATAATTATTTTTGCCCAATTTCCATGAAATTGAACATTTATGAAATTCATAAATTCCAAATTCATGAATATTCACCATTTTATTGAACTTCCCAAATAATTATAATATATTTGGTGAATATAAAATTTGGGGTGTTATAGTAAACGTATATATTAAAGGGTTAAAGTGCAATTTTATTCCAGAAGTGACACTCAAGAGCGCTGGTATCTATAAGTTTTTCAAAGAGCAATTTCAATATAAATTGTTAAAAAAGGAGCAAATTAGCCGTACCCATTAAAAAATTAAATTTAATTGTTAAAAAATTGACGTTGACCATAAAAATTTTAAATAGTAAGGGGCAAATGTTTTGGTAATTTTCAAAGCGAAATTGCTCCTTAAAAAATTTCTAAATATTCAGTGCTTTTGAATGGTTACTTTGGGGGGAAATTGCACCTTAACCTTATATTAAAATTTAATTAAAGTTTTCTTGTGGTTTTGATGAAATACATTATAAGTCACTTATAAAAAGAACTAAAAAAATACCCTTCAAACTTTATTTTTGTGTCCATATAAGCCCCTTAAACATTGAGACCTATATAAATAACCCTTAAAATTTCAGCTGCATGTAAATAAGTAACGAATAAAACTAGTAGAAGGGGTTATCTTTTAAGTACAAAACTTATATCCAGTGCTTTATACCCAATTCCTTCCGTCTTCCAATAAAAAAATGACAGCTGGATATTTTTTTTTTTTGAATTAGTAGGACAAGAGTTAACTCTTGAGTTGTGTCATATTGACACTACAAACCAAAAGAGGTGATATTACAGCTGGATATTTTTAACAAATCATCAATAACTCTGTCAATTGAAGTTTGGGGGTTGTTTATAATTTAGCTTTATCTTTTTAAAAAAATAGTGCTAACAACTTTAATTCTTAAAAATAATTATAACTTTTAAAGTATTTTAATATGATTTTTTAATGATAAGCCCTTATTAGATATGTAATTTTCCTTATGTGTCACATTCTATATTGTTAGGTAAATTTTTTTTTTACATAGTTAGGTAAATTCAATCTATAAATATATGGATAAGAAAATCAAACCAATCAGAAACAGTCGTCCAATCATCAATCAGTGAAATGATAAATTAATTTTTCTCTAGATTCTATTTCTCGAACGACTTTTTTTTAATGTCTAATCAAGTATCGCAATTTTTTAAGTCCATCATATTATTTTAGTCAACTATTCTTTCTCTTCCTATTGAAAGATAACCCAAAAAAAAAAAAAAAAATGTCGACATTCACAGCTGTCTGCGGATAATATTCTTTCTTATCACATGGATAAACCATGTATATCCTCTCTAATTAATTTATTGATGCAAGTTTTTAATAATATAATTAATTAATGTCAACGTCTACCTATAAGTGATATTATCCGAAACCGTGACCTAATTAAAGTCTTCACCAAATATTCTTTCATTTCCTTGTGGATCACTTTATTTGTCCCCCAATTCTATTTTACAAATAATGTTTTTTTGCCCAATTCTATTTTACAAATAATATTGTATAAGCTCTGGGAAACATATTTGCATATACTTCTTTAGAGAGTGACCACAAGAGAAAATCAAATTTATAAGGACATAAATTTTGAAAAACGTAGATTATTATTGACGGTTCAACTTCAATATCTCAATATTACAAATATTTTAACTATCAGAATTTTTAAAGTAAGGGGTGTTATTATCTTTTATCTATAAAATTTATTTTCATTATAATCCTTGGTCCTGCAATAAAATTTTAAAAATATTTTTATTCCTGACTGAAATAAATTTGGTCATGTGGTTATTTAATGAAATTTTCCCAAAAAAAGAAATTAGATCAGATACATAGTAAGTTCATTAATATTTTCTGTCGCCATGTTTTTTCCAATGAAATTAATTTTTCATGCAGTGTACTGTGTGAATTTTTTTTATTATTTATGTTTTATGTAGAAATTAAGTTTACTCATTTCAAGAAAATAACTGAATCTATTTTTTTCCCCACAAATCAAACTCTTATTTTCGTATATATAAAGCTTTTATATATATATATATATATATATATTTATATGTTCTATTTGGTTCATTTAAGTATTGAATATTATATAAAAAAAACTAAATCAAACTGAATTAACTTATTTATTATAAAAATATTGATCAAAACTAGTTCTAACAAAATAAAATCAAATTTGTAGGGCTTCATTTCTAATTTCAGTTCGGACTATCTTATCTCTATATTGATATTTAACTAAAATATGGGTAGTTTTTACTTTTTTTTAAAAAAAAAATTCATTCTTCATATTAAGATAGCACTCCTTTGCGCCATGCCCCTTGCCATCTTCATTTTTTACTATTTCTTATCATATTAAAATGCAAGTCCTCTACTTCCTACAAAATTAGAAATAAGCAGTGTTCGTCATTTATAAATAGAATGGCTTTATATTATTTTTCCTATATTATTTATAAATATATGAATTCTAATAAATATATAATGTAAAATTTATAATAAATTATACTATTGATAAAGGATTCTTTTTATATATTATACTCATTGTATTAACGAGATACTTTAGTGATATTAATTGGCTTAAGGGGAATGTATTCGATTTTCTAAGACAAAGTTGAAAATTTAAATTTTTTAAATGAAGAAATACTTTAAAAAGAGTGATAATCAATTGGGTTCAATGATACTTATGGCTTAATAATATGGAACATCATGTTATATTGTATACAAAATGGGGAAAATCTATCCTTCTTTAAAATTTGCATGGGGGAGAAAGATATGAATTCAATTGTTGGCAAGGGGGAAAAAACCGAATTCGAGTACAGGTATTTTTTATCTATGAAACCTTGTAAAGTACTAATATTTTCTATCTATAAAAACATATATACTAGATCTTCCTGACTAATAAATTTTTTAAGGGTAAAAGTACAATTTTAATAACAATATTTTCTCTCAGGGGCATCTGGCATCATAAAGTTTTTTAGGGTAGTAAAATACACATAAAATTTATAAAATGGAGCAATTTTACCAAAACCGTTAACTTGAAGGAAACGGACGTCATATGTGGGTCCCACACATATTTTTTTAAAGTGAAAGTGCACTTTTAACAACAATGTTCTATCTTAGGGGCATCTGGCACTATAAAGTTTTTTAGAGTGCTAAAATACACATAAAGTTTATAAAGTGGAGCAATTTTACCAAACCGTTAACTTGAAGGAAACGGACGTTATATGCGGGTCTCACACATTTTGTTTTAAAAAAAGCAATTGCTTCTTGCTCCTTCTCTCGAGTGGATAATTCCACAAAGAGCAGTAGATAATAATGTTTACATCGTGCTCAATGTTCCATCTGAAAAACATGGTTTGAAAGCCTTTTTCAACGAATATCACAATTTGCAGAACAAACCTGATAGCTTTTAACTTTATTTTTTACTGACGTATACAAATTATTAACGTTGTTGGGGAAAAAAAGTTTACCTGTTTCAGTAATGGGAAAGATGGAACTAGGCGGGCGAATAGTTAAAGATTTCAAAGGAAGTGCTGCATGTTACAAACAAGATTGGGTAAGAAATTGTAGAGGGGAGCAGGAGCAAGAAGCAGTAAATTCACTATGTGAGACCTGCATATAATATCCGTTTTCTTCAAGTTAATGGTTTGGTAAAATTACTCCACTTTATAAACTTTATGTGTATTTTAACACCCTAAAAAACTTTATGGTGTCAGATGCCCTTGAGATAGAACATTGTTGTTAAAATTGCACCTTCACCATTTTTTTAAAAAAATAAGTGTGGGACTCACATATAACGTCCGTTTCCTTCAAATAAACGGTTTTAGTAAAATTGCTTCACTTTATAAACTTTATGTGTATTTTAGCACCCTAAAAAACTTTATGGTGCCAGATACCCCTGAGATAGAACATTGTTGTTAAAATTGCACCTTCACCCATTTTTTAAACATGGACTTTTAACTGATTTTTCATTAAAAAAATGCCTACTTAATTTAACTATGAAATAAAAAGAGGCAAACTTATAAAGGGAAAATCCCAGAAAAATTCGATTAAAATAGGGAAAAGATAAATCAGAGAGTCCAATATCACAAATCTTAAATTAGACCTACAGGAGGAATTTAAGATTTGCAAATGTTTTCAAATGATCAAAATGCCTTTGACAACATTTGAGGCCTTTCAGTTGTCAATATGTATACTGAAGTTGTTAATTACAATGTTTAAATTGTTATTCTTTATATGTAAATTGATTAGCATTACAATTGACAACTTTATTATACATATTGACAACTTAAACTCTCTAAATACCAACAATTTTATAGGTAATATTTCGAAACTACACATGTTAGACATCACTGATTACTTATGTACAAAGAATAATAACTTAAGAATCATAATCAACAAATTTAATATATATATATTGAGACCTTGAGCTCCCCAAGTACCAATAACCGTATAGGTAACACTTTGAAGCTACACATGTCAGACATCGCTGACTGTTTATGTATAGAAAATAACATTTTAAGAATCACAATTAACAATTTTAATATATATATATATATATTGATAACTTGAGCTCTTCAAATATTATTAGGGGCAAATTGTTCATTTAAAAATATTTGTCAATCCCAGATTCCTCCAACAGTTCTGATTTGATATTGGTAATATTGGATTTCTGATTTGTTTTTTCCCCTAATTTTCAAGAATTTTTCTGAAATTTTCTCAAATTATAAAATGAGTAGGGTACTACTCCTATTCTTTTTTTTTTTTTTCAAAAAAAAAAAAAGTGCATGATTGGTCATGACGATTGGTGTTGAGATGAAAGGTACGTGGAGAATCCGAGGCTCCACTTCCCAGTTCCCAGCTGGGCAAACTTATCAACAACGATGATCTGTGATCAATAAATAGTAAAATACGAACTGGCGCATAACAACAAAAAACTGCACAGTACGTGTTGTCAACTTCGAATAAAAAAAAAAAAAAACCCCTCATCTTCACAACAATATCTTTTTTTTTTTTGCCAAACATGGTCCCAACAATATCAAAGAAAACAAAGTTGTCATATATTAAGAAAGCTCTATATATATATATATATATATATTATGGGCGTTGCAACTTTGGACCACTTGAGAATATTCGAGGGCTAACGAGGCATAATACTGGGCTCAAATTTTGATGTTCAATTATGTGCTGAATGTTCTGGTATATTCTCTTTTCTTTACATTATCTTCTCATCGAGATTCCATATTATTTATCAACTTACACTATTTTTGGGGTGGTTGTTTGAGCATTTGTGAGAGTGGGGTCCTATTCAACTGCCACACACGCACACATATTGAAACCTCCTTGTGTATGTAACATCATTGATTAAAAAAAAGCCGTTATTTATGTGTTGTTTGGAATAGAGATTTATAGAGGAGGGAAAATTTATATAAATTGAATTTTTAAAAAAAATAGAGAAGTGAAATTATTATTAAGAAATAAGTCAATTCAAAAATCCCCTTAGGATATTTCTCAGATCAAGCAACCCTTAGGGATATTCTTGAGAAATAAAAAAAATATAAAGTTTGTAAATTAAGGGGGGGAAACTATATATGTTGGAAGTGTTTCCTTTTAATTTGGGATTTGGCATGATTCAAATCTAAATAAATCAGCTCAGGCCAAAAAAAAAAAAAAAATCTAAGTTGATCAGCAATATGGAATACTTCCTCATATACACTTTCTAGAAGAAATTTTTTATTCATAATATAAATCATTTTGTGGGTTATTAATGAAATTTTTCAGACGTTACCCCCTTTATAATTTATTAGGAGAAGATTTGAAATCTAATGTAGTATTTATCTATATGTTCTTAAATAATATGGGCAAAGTTGACAAAATGTTTCATATGTATTCAGACAAAGTTAACCAATCAACCACGACCTCTTTGGTTATGATAAGGTAGTGAGAGGTGGCAAGCAAGGAACGAAAAATCAGACCGGGTAATGAACCGGTCACATCACAAGTTCAAGGGTTAATGGGTTAACCGGGGTCTAATCGGTAGTTAAACCGGTCATATTAAAATATTATAATTTATTAGTGACAATACATATTAATATATTTTTAAACTTCTATAGATAAAAATGAAGATTTTTAGAAAAAAAAATGCTTAAAATCTATTAGTATTAGTTATAATGCCTATACTTATACCATGATATCTCATTTCTATAATTATTATATCTTTTTAAATAATTTTTTTCATTATCTTCTTCATTTTTTTAGATTTGCTATTTCTTTACCTACTTTTCTCTTCATTTTGGTCTTCAACCTTCCATTTTCCCCTAAAAAATCACAAAATAAAAATTTGAAAAAAAGAAAGAAAGAAAGAAAGAAAGAAACCGGTTCAACTGATTGAACCACCAGTTTCATCAGTTTTGACCAGTCCAACCGATTTCAAACCGGTTCAACCGTTTCATAGTTTAACCATCAAATCAGACCGAATCACTAACCGTTCCCGGTTCAACCAGTCGAACCAGCCGGTCCAATCCGGTCTTTTGTTCTATGGTGGCAATGACTTACAGATGAACAAAAAAAAAAGCATACTCTTCGGTCCTTAATATAATACATATTTGGGGAGTTGGTATTGATTATAAATATAAAATATAATGTTATATTTATCAATTTTTTCTTAATTTACTCATATTGTTGCTCTCTCAATAATAATTAAGGAGGAGAGGAGATGGAAGAATTAAAGAAGATGACTATGATATTTCAGAAAATACATATCATATTAACTAACTTAATTAGCTTCCTTAATCTAATTAAATTAGATAAATATATCTTATATTAACGACCTGACGGGAGTATTATGAATGGTTTGTCTTTTCCGAGGGAGGTATCATAAGCTATAAATATAGTTGCAATACGCATACCCACAATTCTGGTGAATCATGGCCTAATAAGGGCAATGATTAAAATTGTACCTAAACAAAATGAAATTGGAGCAATTGAAGTGGCACTTTTGTAATGTACAAAATTTATGTTTTGTCATCACATGTTGGTTTAGTTGATAATTATGATATATATTTCATAATTCATAATGATATAGGATTTGTATCTCATTATTGATATAATGATCTCATTGATGAATAATATATAATTATCTTCACAAGTGTTCACTGAAAACTTTTTATTAAAAACTTGTGTTCTTGTTCAGCGGATCATCAACTAGAAGATACGAGTTAATTTCAATTCCTCTCAATATCGTTCATAAAACAATCGTTTGATCAAGTGATGAGAATAATAATACAAATATATGGTAATAGTAAAAATAATGTATATGCATGGTTTATGATTCTCTGAAAATTAAAATTTAGATCACTTACACACACCCAATTACACAATGAGTAGTGAAGAATCTTTTCAAGTTGATGAATGAAGCATATACAAATTAATCAATAATCATATAAATATTATTCTATACTAGATGCCATGACTTGATCCTTATATGAAGATTGACTTGACCAAATGGTTTTTTTTTTTTTTTTTTTTTTTTGCACGTGTTTGTAGACACACACATATTTGGCTTTTCAGGGAATAGAAGGCCAAGTGACTCTTTAGGTTTCTTAGAGATATATATAGAAATTCGTATATAGAAGAAACAATTAATATGGAAACAAAGTGCTAATTAGGGTTTATGAATTTGTCATTATGGGTTGGGCGATAAGGAATATTCTTCCCAAAATATATAAAATAAAAAAGAACTCAAGACCAAAACTATTACAATAATTAATGATTAATATTTCTGTTAAAAAAATTAATAATTAATATTTAACATTAATACAGATTTCCCAGGTCGGAGACACGTGTGTATACATAATATATGCGTGGACATATTATACATAGGACATCTCCATACAACGTGAATTTTACGAGAATCTTGCATTGATCTTGTCTCTTTCGTATTCTTTTGCTTAATTGTTATTATGTCTGGCGTGTGTTTGGATTAGCTTTTTTTAATAGTTTTTACGACTTACGAGGTAAGTGTGTGAGAGGAGTTTTATCTCGGGTTGCGTAAACCATAGTTTAAAACCATGATTTTGGTGCTTGCCAAACACAACCTAGTATACATTCTTGTTTTTCTAGTCATATTCATATAATATTATATATATATATATATATAACATATGATTTCCTATTATTCTGACTTTTAATTTGTTTAACTCTCATCCCATTCCTTTGATTAAGACTATATATAATCAATACTATGTTTATATGTGTATATACAACTGGTATATATATTGTTGGCAAACTGTGTGTGTGTGTGTGTGTCAATTTCATGACTTGTTGAAGGTTAAAAAAAATCATGACTTGTTGTGAAAGATAAGTGGTGAATCATTACTCCAATAATCAACTTTAAAGATGATTAACCCCGTGGGCCAAATATATAATCCTTTTTTTTTAAATGAAATCCTAGCCAAATCAGGATAAATATAAATAAAAAATTCCTGATCAGAAGGGAAGCCTCCCATTGGTGTTCATCAATAAATGAAACCCCATGTGGTTGAGGTTTCGTTGTCATTCTTGACGAAGACACAACAATTAATTATTTACAAATTATAATGTGTGTGTGTGTGTGTGTGTGTAGAGAGAGAGGGAGAGGGAGAGCACTATATAGAAGCATCGAGATCTTTGCATGATATTGATAAAAATTGAAAAACCAAGATTTTCAGCAGCCTCCAAAGGACTTTAATTTAATCCAGATACATATTCTATTTTTGAATTATTAATTTATGTCTTAATTATATTATTGACAAGGGTGCTTGCAAACAAAAATGTAAATTAAACCAAAACCTGAAGAGTGGTTGAAAGGTGAAACCTACCACACATTTATGGAAATTAAAGAACCTATTATAAATACTCAGCACCAACCATATTCATAACATGAATTAGTACAGTCATTTTTTATGGTACTATTTCATTCCAAATATGTCTTCTTTATCATAAAATTTTTGTTCTAAAATTGGGAATCTAGGAAAAAAAAAAGATATCAATATATGCCAACAACAATTATTATCGACATAAGAATTTTGTTGTTGAATCTATGATTGAGTGATTATTGTGGCTGCATAACCAAAGTTTGAACATGATACTATTGGTTAAGTTGCCACACGTTTAGTCTATCCAAACGCATAGTGTTGTCTTTAAATTTTCATGTAACAAAAAATATGTAGTTTTCAAATCATCAATTTAATATTTCTTTTTTATTGAGAAAGTTTTCAATAATAAAACTTATCCTTCCCAATTATAGAATTCAAATTATGCCCTCCCAAAAAAATAAAGAAAGAAAGAAAGACATCCACACACACGGAATTGATGTGTCTGCAAATTCTATGGGAATATACCCTTTAATTTAGATGGTACCATTTTGCCAACTTGTTCAAGTGCTTTTAAAAAAAAAATTTAATGAAATTTTGTAAATTGTGGTTGAAAGAAAAAAATATTCTAGCTACTTTTGAATCATAGTGCACTTCATGGAATAATAATATTCTACTATATCCTGTCTTAAATATAAGATATAATTGACTTTTTTTTGGAGAGATTAAATAAGCTAAATAAATTACTTAATTATATCATATATTATGTATGATTAAATTATATATAAGTTTATAAGTCAGAGAAATTAGTTTGGAGGAAAAACGATAAATATAAATACTCTAAAGTGATTTAATTAGTTCCCTTAATCTTTTTAAAAAAATCAATTAAGTCTTATATTTAAGGCTTGAGGTAATTTATATTTTTACATAGGTGCCTTGATATTTTGTGAAACTCTCCCCCTGCCCCCGATTTTAAACATAATAGTATGGATTTTGAATTTGAAGGAGAGATCCTATCACATGGTTTCTTCTGAATTATGATATTTGTCCCCACAAATGGGCCACTCCCTAATTAATGAGCCCACTCATTTAGACTTTTCCATTTATTACAAACTTAAATTTGAAGAATATATAATTTAATTCCCTATCGGTTTGGTATGGAGGGGAGGGAGAAAAAATTTTAATGAGCTTGATTTGAAAAAATTGCAGAACTGAGGTTAAGAACTTATAATTAATTTTTCTCACTCTTTAATTTCACATATTTTTTAATTAAAATTTCACAACCCCACTTCCCTATTTCTTTTAAATTGAACCCATTGAAATTTCTCCTCACCCCATTCCCCTGGCACCAAACAGACCCTAAAAATAACTACTCGTATCATATGCAACAGTAACAAAGTAACTGGGCATTGTTGGGCCTGTGGCCTTTTTATTTGGCCCGGTATTTACTGGGCCTATCATCTTTTTAGCCCAATACCACGGAGCAACCCTTTTATAGACAAAATCTTCCAAGTGTTTTCAACACTTAGAACGTATTTTAGCAAAAAGCAAATTAGGCCTTCATGGTGTGGGAAAAAGGAACCCCTCTTCCCAGTTCAAATGCCAGTACTAGCAACTAGCAAGTAGAACCACGAGAAAGATGCAAGCAATAATAGTATACTTTATTTTTGTTAAAAAAATACAAATATAGGGAGGGAAAAAGTCATTTGTACAATTTAAAATGTCATTTTTACCCTTGACTTAAAATTAAAAAAAACAAAACAAAAAATAGTTATTACTCAGTAATGCGATAACAAGGACATAATAGATATTGCATACCTCAATCTTTGCTCAATGGAATCTTTTTTCATTTCCATTGAAGTAAAGTAACCATTACCAAATGGAGCCTGAGGTGTTAAAACAGATTGTGTGTGTGGTATTGTTGCCTTTTTCGGAGAACCAATGGCCTTTCAGTTACAGACAGAACAAAAACCAGAGAAGTTTTAATACCTGACATTATATTTTAATTACGCAATAAACAGTGCCTTTGTTGCATAATACTACGTATTTGACTATCAGCTAGCTATAATTATCCTCACGTTACAGGTTTGGGCAAGAAGAAAACATTACTGTAGGCTTGAATTTGCTGATATTTCTAATGGAACTCCAGGGGTGGGTTCTAGAACCTCCGCGGCTGGCAACTCTTTCGACAAGAGCTCCTGCATAATATTTAACCATTTTCAAAAATAGATGACTATTTGACATGTGCCAAAAGGAAGAAGACAATTTTTGAAAGCAATAATGACTACATCAAAAATGACAAAGCTTAAAGCTGTTGTTCATTGGAGGATGCAAGAACTCCCACAAACCAACCAATGAATTGAGAGTTAATTGCATCCTTGTTATTGTGGGAATGAAAAATTTCATAATGATCATTGAATATGTAAGAGAACTAAATTATTATAATCCAGAAATGTGCAGTGGAAGCATCAAATAAATACTATGCTATAATTTACTAATACAAAACTTGATACACGCAAGCAGGGTTAGGTTCAAATGGCAAAATATAGCCGAGTTCAAGAAAGAATGAAGGTAGGTACATAGAAAATTGAGTTTAAGCTCAAAGTTAAATGGAACTCTTAGCTCTAATGCTAAGAAAACCAGAGTTTTGAATGAAGGAGAAACTGTAGACAAGTAATCAAATCTGACATTTTAAGCAAATGGGGAAAAAAATCTTTTGGAAAATTTAATAAAATCTGAACAAGCATAGGAAGGTGAGTTATAATAAAAAAAAATTTTTTGGCCAATGAATTCTAGTGAGCTTTCTTAAATGGCCTTGGCCTTGTCACAAACTTGAGCGGTTTCTTATTCCCAGAGCAAAAGAAGTACCTTTCCCTATCTTTTTGAAAGGAAACAATAAAGCTTCTACTTTGCATGAACAAAAGAAACGATAAAGCGTTAGCGAAATAGCTCAAACCTTAAATGATTCCACTGTTCCTTCTGCCCGAACTAAGCTTGCAAGAAGCCCTTTGCTATCTAGGTCTCCATTTTTCATTGGCACAATGAACCTATAACACAAAGGAAAAAAGATTACTCTCTCTCTCTCTCTCTCTCACACACACACACAAAAACACACTTAGAGATGAGAGAACTAAGAGATAAAGCTATGCTCCTGATATGAAACTAATAGTTGATCAGAATCACCTATTTCAACTAAAGATCAAACCTGTGATACTTTAAGTGTTTCAGGCCAAAAAAGACCTAAAAATTTATATTCACCAGATACCGCCAATGTTATTGTTTAATGGAAGGTAAAGAAAAAATCCTAATGAATGATTCAGTATTGTCATCAAATGAATTAAAAAGACCAACAGTTGAGTCAAGTGGAATAGACTTCACGCCCCATCAGCAAGGTCTTAAGCTTTCATTATTTTGGATATGAAAATTCAAGTTGTGAGAGCTCCTCCTATTTGGCCTTTATTGTAGCTCAAATCCAGATTGATAGTACTAAATACTGGATAATTCTCACAAAAAAGGACCCATTTGCCCTTAAAAGAACAGTTGGATTATTGTCTTCTAGGGGAAAAAAAATTACTTGGCTTGAAGCAACTTTGCTAGTTTCACAGCATCTTCCTGCCCGGAAACCAAAGTGAATTTAGGCAGAAGTTGCTTTATAACTGGTGTGATCACAATATCTACTTGTTCCTTCTCAATGAAGCTCTGATTGTATACACAGTGGGGTTCATAGTAAAGAGTCAATTGACCTTGTGGGGATTCAACAATATACCTGCAGCAAATGAAGCACCCAATAACTTTCCTGAAGGTATTCAAGTGAAAATATAAAGAGATTAGATCTATACATAAGTTTGGAAGAGCAAAAAAGTTCTGAAAAACTTCACCCGTTCTCAGGGCGTTGCCAAGGAGGTCCAAGAACTGGCCCTGCAGTAGCCTTGACTCTGATCGTGGCATCATTACTTGCTTCAATATCAGAGGTCTGTCCAGGTTCTAAATACGTTACCTGAAAATAACTAGATGCAAATGTAAGTGGTAAAGAGGGATTTTGCAAACAACTCCAGTAAATCATATATAATTAGTTAAGAGATAGATGAAAGCATGCTAAAAATAAAAAAGATAAATAGCAATAGGCAGAATTTAGGTTGGAAGTTCAACGAACAAAAAACCCAGATAAAGGGCCCGTTTGATACGTTGGAATTGATTTTGATGAAAATGGATATGGATATGGATATGGAAATGGAAATGGGGACTAAAAGTATGTTTGATATGTCATGGAAATGAGATCTAATTTTTGTATAAAAATACCAAAATATCCTTCAATTTTTTTTTTTATGGTAGTGGAGGGTAATAGATGGAAATGATCACATGGAATTGTAAATCTGAGGTATTTTGATGAAATTGATTGGGTGGAATTGAGTCTATTTGGCTTCCACATTGAATTGAAAAATTTTCCAATTCCATCATACCAAACAAGCATCATGATGGAATTGATCCTCAATTCCATTTCCATCACCCCTAATTCCATCATACCAAACAGGGCCAAAGGGTTGGGAGGATGAAGAAACAACTACATGATCAGAGGAAAAAAGAACCCAGGAACATGTGATGTGGTGCACAGATAGAAAGCAAATAGCACAAGACAATTGTATGTTTTTGGAAGAAACTTATCCACGAAGTGCTGTTGTTCAGATATGATAAATTGATAACAGAAAGGGGACTGAATTAAGCCAAGAAAATTGCCGTGTTAAGTTCACAAAAGAGAATCAAATCAACACTATCATGAGATGCAATGGGCCACCAATCTCCCTTTAACTACTTTCCTAGACAGACAAAAAAAAAAGGCCTTACAGGGTAGGGAAGTAAAGAATAATTATGGTTTCTGAATAATCTAGATCTTCATTGAGCCTTAATGATACTTCATTGATAAGCACTCTCTCTGACCACAGAAATATTGAACATAAAATTCTACAAGGAATAACATGGTTAACATAGCTAGTAAAATAAGCTACAGATTCCATTCCTAGAACATATGTACTTGTGTTTTCAGCACCACAAGAAGTAAAATATACCATAAATCATGAATATATAACACACTTACATTTTTGAAAAGAGGATCCAGCAATTCCTTGGCATTGGGAGTTGCTATGGTTCTAAGGTTTGGAAATTTTTCTGAGAGGGGTCTTAAGGTCTTCAAATGGCAGTGATCATCGATGCTTTGTGTGATGAGTAAACAATTGATTTCAGGAAGATCACTAAGCTGCACTATAGTAATAAATCAGTTAGAGCAAGCTCACCTAGGAAAGAAGCTAAACAAAGAAGTCATCAGCAACCATCTAGCATTTATCAAAATATACCTGCAATTTTTTGAGAACCTTCTTAGCAGCATCATATAGCCAGGGAATTCCAAAATCCAAGTTGCCCACCAAAATTGGATCAACCAATATGTTTACACCGCCTACATTCCACAACCAACTATTTCCCTAAAAAAAAATACTTCACCCATGTCAAATAGAACTCCAAGTTGTTAAATTCATGATATATTTAGAGCAAGATCAAGAACCAGTAATCCACCTCCAAGTATGTCAATTTGAAGGCATCAGTAGCAGAGAAACTCGATCCAACCGCATTTTCTTCGGATACAACAGCAGAAAGAACCCTATCCCACCTGCTCAAAAGCTGCCTGGTTATAACTTTCAAAGGTGCCTAACTATGTAATATAAAAGCCTAGGTTAGCTTTTATGTGATTGATGATGATTATCCAAAGATTTGATTTTCGATAGGATACAATGACATCGTGCATTTCATGTTGTAACCAACCTCACCTACCAAGATAAAGTTTGTTGTTGTTGACGAGAATAACGTCCATGACCAAAATCTCAGCATGAACGGTTAGACTTAATACGGGGAAGAGAGAAAAGGAATGAATTGAGAAATATTGTATTGAATTCTTTTTGTAATGTACGCCCAACAGCAATACATATACAATATTGCGCTTCGTAAATAACTTGCCAGTTGTTAGAGGTGGAAATAGGTTAGGCTTTAGCTAAGTAGGCCTGGGCTTGCGATAGAAATCTAAAGCCTGAGCTTGGGCCTGAGCTTGTATATAGGCTTTGTTTTAGATCTGAGCCTGAGCCTGCGCCTTCAAAAGGTCTGAAGCCCATTTAAAAGCCTACTTAAAATGTAGGCCTTTAAATAAGCTTAAAGTCTATACAATTTATCAAGCCTATTTAAATGCCTACGTTATGTCTTGAAAAAGTTTAGGGATTCATTCTCATATGAAATAAAAGAGTTAGTAAAAGAAAGAAAAGAACACCTAGTGACAAAAATTGCCTGAGCAAGTAGGAATAAGAAAAATCAATCATTTATTGACCAAGGAGATATATTTTTTAAAATCAACCAAGCACAAGTGGCATGTAAAACTAGATTTTACCTCTTGTTTTTCTTGCAGAAAATTAGACAAATTCCTCCTATTGGGATCATTTTCATTTGGGAATCACTAAAATAAACTTACTGCAATTATTATATTGCATCAAATGACATAAATCAAGGGAGAGGTAGTGAGCTAGCATTGTTATCTCGAGCGACAAAAAAGAAAAGAAGCAGATATGATCAATTGATGAATGAAAAGGTTAAGCTCATTGATAAATGATGAAATGTGAACCTTATAGTTAAGACTAAGTTATTAATTTTATAAATAATTTATAAAACTATTTTAGATTAAATTATATATAATCATGCATAATAATACATTTTTTTAAAAGAAAAAACTAAATAGGCTAGGCCTGTAGGCTATGTCTTATGAAAATAGGCCTATTTACCTAAATAGGCTTGACAATAAGTTTAAGCCTGAGCCTGGTCTATTTACTAAATAAGCTAGGCTAGGCTTAAAGTAGGCTAACCCGTAGACCTATTTCCACCACTATCAGTCACCCTAATGTTAACTAATTTCTGTTATTCTATCCCAACTCTTAATCAACAAATTATACGCTAATAAGACTCATTTCGTTTCAATCCCAAAAACTAGCGAGCATACGATTTAAGCCTAAAAAGTAACAAGCGTATTTAGGACACTTAACATTTCAAGAAACTAAACTGTTAAGTTTACTAATTACACCAATCAAACAGACACACGGACTAAACTTTGTCAAGGCCTTTAAAGCCTTAAATGAAATTTCCGGGATATCAACACAGATATCAGAAGAACAAATTTCGTTTTCTGAAAAAAAAAAATGGATGGAATTTGAATTTGGATATTGAAAAAAATGACCGGTACTGCTGACCTTTAACATTCCTAATTTTCAGGGATGATTAGACTTATTTAGTTCCATTCTCCAATAATTGATAAACCCACGAGTTGAACTTTAAAGAATTACTTATATACGTCGCTAACTATAAAATCACTGATGAGCAGTAAGAAGAATTTCCTAGTTTTCGAATGGTTTGAATTAGCCTAACAACTCGAGAAATCAAATTACTCAGCTGAATCTAATTAAATATAAGGAATCAGAAAGAAACACAGACTAACCTGGAAGTCGATGACCTTAAAGCCTTCGGATTTGCACAAACCGAATCGCGAAGACTTGAGATCAAAGGGGTAGATGAGGAAAAGGTGGTGGAGGGTCTTGTGGAGTGAAATGGTGTGCTCAAACGAAGCGAATTGCAGTGTATAGTGGAAGCCATAGCTGCTAACTAGCGAAGACTAAGCGCCACCGTCAATCAGTTGGCTTTGAATTCGCTCAATCGATGATTTATATCTGAATATCAATGAGCCACTTGTCTCATGCAGACCCGCTATTTTCTGGAGATGCAGTGTTGTGTTGGCAATGTCTCCTAGCAGCCTGGGGTTCTCAATTGAATTCTCATTGCTTCAATATATAACTAACAAGTCAGGCAAAAAAATGTGTATGTTTGTTTGAACGTTTGGCGGCAGATATCGGACTTTAACAGTGATACATTGAGATTGAACAGTGAATTGGATACATTTAAGTGTTTGGTTTGACGATGTGATATAAGTTGAAAAAAGTAAAAAGCATCCGAAAGTCATAAGTTGAAGAATGAAGCTTATATTGACTTATGGCAGCCCATTTGATCATTAATGTGTCATTAATTATTTTTTGAGGATATTTGGAGATCAATAAGGTACTCAAAATCATTTCTAATTACAAATTTTTTTTTTTGAAAATATTCTAAATAATTTTCTCTTTCTTTAGATAGTAATCTTCTGCTAATTCGAGAATACTTTGGGATAAGAGTTTAGGCAAGTTTTGAGTTTTGTTAATATATGAATGTAGAAATGTAGAGAATAATTAATAATTAATTTTAATCAGTTTAGATTTATTATTTAGTTGTTTTATGATTTTATATCAATTTTTTTATCAACATATCATAAATTAGTTTCTATATAGTGTTTTTATCCATTAAATTTAGTTTAAATAATTTATTTGGCTTATTGGAGGTATTATTGAGGTTTTAATTGGTTTATTTTGTTAGATTTTGAGCTGTGAAAATATGAGTTAGGATTTAATATTTAAATTAGAGTTTGATATAATTTATAAGATTTAAGCTTAAGGTGCACAGTAGAAAAGACTTTTGGAGTGTACCAATTTAAATTAGAGTTTGATATAATTTTATTAAAATTATAACATTACCAAATTTTCAAAGTTAATTTTTGAGAAAATTGTGAAAAAATCCCTTCGTGTGTAGATATCTTCCCAGGTCCCATTGGCAATTAAGTTGCCAATGAGGACTTTTTTTCACAATTATCCCTTCATTTTTTCATTTTTCATAATTTTTTCAATTTTTTTCTCTTAATTAATATAAAAGTCACTTATGCAAAAGTCAAACCAAACATCATTCACTTTTATATAAGTTACTTTAAGTTACTTATCCAATCGCTAATCCAAACACTCATCATTTTACCCAATCTAACTTTTTTCCAATCTTAAGATTTCATAAGTTTAAGTAAAAATAAGTTACTTATCCAATCGCCAAAACAAACACACCCATATAACTAACAAGTAAAATTACCGATAAGTCTCATCAAGAAAATTAAGGGAAAATCCATTATAAAGAATTTTAAAAAAACTAAAAGATAAAAAAAAGTGCTTCAAATATTTATAATACTAGAGAAGTGTTAATGCCTTATTTGTCCTTTTTGGAAAAAAAAATTACACAAATGCCCTTGACAAAAACATCTTCATCCTTCGACAAAATCATCTTATCCTTCAATAATGGCGACATTGGCCTCAGAGCAATGACGACTATTTCTTTAGTAACGGCGGTCTTTAGATCTTTGATCTCTACCACCATATGCAGCTCCCCCATCAATTAGGGCTTACATCTTTTGCAATTTCTCCAGCTCCCACATCAACATCGATCTTTGTATTTGTCGCCCCATCTTCTACAATATTTCAAAACCGACTTAATTTGCCCTATCTATTTGTCAGCCCATTTTAGAATTATGGACTGGGCATATTGGAAAATATCTTTGAAGAAGAAGTTGACAACGATGACAAGTTCTTATGCTGCCAATCAACGGCGGCATCATTCTAGAACTTGACCCACCTCGGTGTTCTTCCTCTTGTGACAATTCTCGGGTCTAAGCTCCTTCTCGAGAAGTTGGTTGAAGAACACATGGGTTTCTTGTAACCCTCTGCCAATCATAGGCCAAGATTAAGTTGATAATCAAGTAATTAAGGTTGAATTAGAGACCATAAACGATTTTGGGACTAAAACAAAATAAAATTTCCCAAAATTAGGGTTTTCAAAAACTTTTCAAAAACCTATTCATAATGGTCTCATATTCATATCACGAATACATAAATGGCCTTTATCAGTTGATTTCATTCATAAATATCAGAGTACAGTGCAAATTCCTGACACACTCGGGTTCCATTAATTAATAAAGGGATTGTATAAGGCACAAAGCCAATACTTCTTTTCCCTTATCTTGGGGATTACACAAAACTATTCAAATATCACCATTTCATATACAAGCAATTTCCAACAAAACATTCATATAATATACATGATAACCAAATAATCAAAACAACTCCCAATCCGGAGTTCTACCCGCTCTTTGTCACCCGCTTTCCTTTTGATCCTTCGGCTCTGTCTAAAAGTTGTTTTGGGAGAGTGAGATTTTAAAGAATCCCCGTAGTAACAAATCACTCATAGTATGCATAAAAATAAGGCATGAAAGCAAATCATAACCCACATATAGAAACTACAACGACAGTTACAACGGCAAGGGCAGGTATGACTTGCGTCACCCTTACGTTTGCTCACGCTGAAGTGCTCACACTGTATAGCATTACAACACAGTTCACAACAATATATTTCACCACAGCTGGGATTCATATAAAGTATTTTACAATACACAGCCACACTGGCCGGATTCACAAAGCAGTTTCTCAAAGATCCATGTCTATTGCAATGGCAGTTCAACGGTCGGGGTATGTGTGATAAGCATCAACCTTCTACGACGGCTCCCGCTGAAGTGTTCACGCTGCAATGGACCATGGCACATTTTCATTCACATTTCACAAACACACAATGATCAATCATGCATACCAGACATCATACACAACATGAGAGAAAAGTCACTACCTGCTCATTCCTTCCGTGCACGCTCTGGCACTGGTCCCTCCCAAGCAGGGCAAATGTCGTATCCTATAATTCATAATTGTTAGAGCAAGCGTTTCACCCAAGAGGGGGGTGAATTGGGTGATCTTAAAAATTTCGTTGCAAATATAAAATTTGACGTTGAAATTAAAACATGAAAGAGTAAGGAGAAATATCACCGAAGTGTACACCGGGAGTTATACTGGTTGGGCCACAACCACTTTGACCTACGTCCAGTCCTCAGAGCTTCTCTGAGAGTTTCACTATAACTTCCAAGATTCAGTGGGTTCTTGGCACCTCAGTACAAGCAAGTTCCTACACCTAGACACTCGCTCCCCCTTACAAGTTGTAATTCAATCCCAACTCAAGGTTCCACAACCTTAAGTTACCTCAACAACAAATATTGAGTTTGAATGAAATATCTCTCTCACAGAGTAAATAAGAATCACTGAAGCATAGAATCATAAGTACAATGAAAACAGAGTAATGAACTTGATGATATGTTCGTTAGTGTGTTCTTGTGTATATCTCTGTTAAGATGTTCACATATATATAGATACGTTGGTAATGATTGCTGGAACATATTTCTTCATGTCCGTTGGAGCGTGCGCAGCCATTATTGACTTTTCCAGTGTTTGAAAAACATACGTTGCGGTAGGTGACGGTCGATGACATTTGAGCGTTGCTTTTGACTTTCCTTATTTGGTAAGATCTCTTCATAGTTTATCTGTTGAAATACTAAGAATACTAATATAATGAAAAGTTAATCAAATAGGAAACAAATCAATGACCGTTGGAATGATTTCAAACTTTTTGGGTTTGCTTACTCGAGTAGCTACTCGAGTATCACATGAAGTTTACTCGAGTACTTACTCGAGTATCATCGGGAAAACTTTGATCAACTGCAAGTCAACAGACAAATTTAAGAATACTCGGGTAGTGCATGGAATAATCAATTTTTAAACCTTTGGAAATGTATGTTTACTCGGGTACCTACTCGAGTAATGAACTCACAACTTTATGAGTTACTCGGGTACCAACTCGAGTAAACCTTCAAATAAACTTTTGGTTACTCGATGCTTTACTCCAGTAATGTTGGCAGGATCTCAAGGCCGAGAGCACTTACCTTGTTACTCGGATACGGACTCGAGTAATGCATTCATTTTTGCATAGGTTACTCGGGTACCACCTCGAGTAAATGTACTTTTTGTGCTTGTCTTACCTGGGTAATGACCTGAGGTTTTCCTTGAAAAATCTCTGCATACTCGGGTACCTACTCGAGGAATCCACTTAAAATAGAACATTAAATACTTGCATACTAGAGTAATCACTCGAGGAAAATGAGATAAAAAGAAATCAAGTTAATCGGGTACCACCTTCAAGTTTTCACTTACTTCAATGCGTTACTCGAGTAATGTTGCAGTGGTACAAAATGCCGAGAGCAACACATTTTCAGAAACAGAGTTACTCGAGTACTTACTCGAGTATCATTGGCAACCTGAAGGCAACTGGAAGTTTTTCACATGGTTACTCGAGTAGCTCCTCGAGTAACATTGGCAGGCCGAGAGCAACTCCAAGTTCTTTACCTGGTTACTCAAGTAGCTCCTCGAGTAACATTGGCAGGCCGAGAGCAACTTAAAAATACTTACACTATTACTCGAGTACCTACTCGAGTAACGTTGGCAGGTTACCGGAAGGTGCCTCTGGTTACTTCAAGTTTTGGCTCATTACTCGAGTACCGCCTCGAGTAATTCCTTAGAAAACTTGCTTCTGATCAAGTTTCTCAGCTTTTTCTCTTGGCCTTTCTTCATTACTCCAATGCTTACTTCAAGTGAGGCTTATCCCTGTTATTCCTTTGCTCAAACTTATTTATTAATCATTTCCTTTTCAAACCATTCTTTTGTTATCATCAAAACATGAGATCTAACAATAATGAGTGACAAAGTATTATTCTCTATCTAATACTCAAGTACTTCTTAACACTTAATTTGGTTATCATTATTGTTCTTTTAGAGTCATTAAATACCCTTAACAAAACTCCTAAAGGGTTGGAAGAACTATCCCAAATATCCCATTTTGGAAGCACAAAAATTGATTTTTCATTGCTGCACTCGAGTAAAGATGGCCTTACTCGAGTGTTGGTACGGACACTCGAGTGAAGAAGGCCTCACTCGAGTGATGGTACAGTCTGCACTCAAGTGCAAGAAAGTGAAGACAGAAAGTGTTTGCTCGAGAGCACAAGAAACTTTTTAGAGAAAAGAAGCACTTGAGTGAAAACTCCAGCACTCGAGTGACAGCTTAACACTCGCAAGTGTTAAAGGCAACTCTTGAATCTTGGACACGAGTGACAATCTGAGACGAGAGTTCATGGTATCGAATACACCCGCACTCGCGTGAGAGGAGACTCACCGGAGTGAGAACCTATAACACTTGCAAGTGAGGCAACGCTCTTGCCTCTACACACGAAAGTGCAACACAGAAACTGAAGCAGAAAAGGAAATTACATTATCGCACTCGAGTGAACTCATCCTCACTCGAGTGATATTCATTCCGCACTCGAGTGAGCCCCATATCACTAGAGTGATACGCATCAGAAACCAGAAATGCAGAAAATTTGACAACACTTTCCAAAAGTTTCCCAAGAGTTTCCAATAGACCCAAAACCTCAACCAAAGCTACTCCCACACAAAAACACCCAAGGAATTCATGGAATCATCATAATTACCAAAATTCTATTCCATTATCATGCATTGGTTTTGAGCAACACAAACATCAAAATTCCAAAATCATCCAAACTTCACAATTTAACCACCAATCAATTCTATATATCCAAAATACCTCTCAAGATACCAATTTCATGCCAAAAGCATACCAAATACCCAATGACACTCATTTTCAAATTCAATGCCATAAATACCAAAAATTCCAAACTTCATCAAATGACATGAAACATAGATAGAAAGGCTTGTTTCACTCACCTCTTCAACTTTTCAAAAGACATTTCTTGATTTTCCAACTACTAGATTTTCGTGATTCCTCAAATCACCACCAATGGAGAAACTACAACCATCAAATTGAAGCTCTCACTCCAAGGAACAACATTAATGAAGTGAACTTTGACATGAGAGGTCATTTACTTACCTTTCCTCAAGCTTTTTCCTTTCTTTCTTGAGCAACAATGGCTGCTGGTTTGGAGAGAGAAGAGTGAAGGAGATGAAGAATGATGATCCTTCCACACTCCCATGCTTCTTCATCGAAAAGAGAGGAGGGAAGAGAGAGAAAATATTAAAATATGCGGATTTTGACTTTCCCTTCCTCTCTCATCATACCCACTTAACGCATGTCAAATTGCTATTGGCTCACCCAAAATAAGTCACCAATTAGGTACTCTAATCCCTTCATTAGTAATTTAATCACATATCTCATTTTTCTCTTAGCTAGTAATTAATTCCTCTATTAATCACTAACTAATGGCCCAACAATTTCATTCTTTCAATTTCCACTAATCATGGCATATTAATTAATATTGCCACAAAATACATAATAATTCCAGTTTAATTCATAATTATCCTCAATAATTATCGTTAGCCCTTAATTGAAATTTAGGGCGATACATTTCTCGCTAACGAATCTTTGCTTCTTCAGTATAGGATCATATTCAGAGCTCTAGAACAAGATTGATCTCCTTGTATATAATTCAATACTTTGGCAACTTACAATTCAAATTCTTCAGAGATTAAACTGGTTCTCCCAAATTTAAATAAGCGTTTGTCAATTTTGCATTAGCTTTTTCGTAAGTTCTCACAAAAATTTCACAAGTTGCTTCAATACTTTCGCAACTTAGAATCCAAATTCCCCAGAGATTAAACTGATTTTCCCAAATTCAAATAAGCGTTTGTCAATTTATGATTAGGTTTTACAAGTTCTCATAAGAATTTCACAAGTTACTTTAGTACTTTCGCAAGTTGGAATCCAAATTCCCCAGAGATTAAACTGATTTTCCCAAATTCAAATAAGCGTTTGTCAATTCAGGATTAGATTTTTGCACGTTCTGATAAGAATTTCATAAGTTACTTCAGTACTTTCGCAACTTTCTTATCTAAAGAGCAGCAAGGCCATGACAATAAAATTGTATTATCATATTATGACAAGTGGACAAATGTTTTAAAAGCGGGACTGAACATCAAGCCGGAAAGGTCAGCGGGTCATGGTTCAAACAGTTGGAACGATCGAACCGTTCAGTCAGACCGATGACATAATAATTAAATTTAAAAATATTATATATATATATATATTACAATTAGTCTGTAGTCTAATTTCATAGGAATTTAATAAAGTCACAAAATACCATTTACAGAAGAACATTAAGTCAATCATCTGTTAGATCTCATGTTTTGATGATAACAAAGAATGGTATGAAAAAGATTTGATAAACAAATAAGTTTGAACAAAGTAATAACAGGGCAAAATCATCACTTGAAGTAAGCATTGGAGTAATGAAGAAAGGCCAAGAGAAAAAGCTAAGAAACTTGATCAGTGGCAAGTTTTCTAAAGGGTTACTCGAGTAGGTACTCGAGTAATGAGATAGAAACTTGAAGTAACCAGGTCAACCTTCAAGTAACCTGCCAACGTTACTCGAGTAGATACTCGAGTAATCAGGTAAATCACTTGGAGTTGCTCTCGGTCTGCCAATGTTACTCGAGTAAGTACTCGAGTAACCATGTAAAAGACTTCCAATTGCTCTCGGCCTGCCAATGATACTCGAGTTACTCTGTTTCAAGAAATGTGTTGCTCTCAGCATTTTCAACCCTGCCAATGTTACTCGAGGAGCTACTTGAGTAACTCACTGTGGTAAGCAAAACCTGAAGGTATTACTCGAATAACATGAAATGCTTTTCTCACCCTTCACTTCAAGTCTCTACTTGAGTATGCAGAGTTATTTAGAAGAAAAACTTCAAGTTACTACTCGAGGATGCAGAGTTAGTTGAAGATAACTTCAAGTCCTTACCCGAGTAAGCTATGCAGAAAATTTATGTTTACTCGAATAAGTACTCGAGTAACAAGGTAATCAAACTTGAAGTGCTCTCGGCCTTGAAATCCTGCCAACATTACTGGAGTGAAGCATCGAGTAACCTAAAGTTTATTTAAGGGTTTACTCGAGTCGCTACTAAAGTAACCCATGAAGTAAAGTGTGCCATATTCGAGTAAGTACCCGAGTAAACAGGTATTTCCAAAGGTTTGAAATTTTGTTTACTTCATGCACTACCCGAATAATGCTATTGACTTGCAGTTTATCAAAGTTTTCCCGATGATACTCGAGTAAACTTAAATGAATACTCGAGTAACTACTCGAATATGCAAGTCCAGAAATTTAGAAATCATTCCAACGTTCATTGATTTGTTTCCTATATGATTAACTTTTCATTGTATTAGTATTCTTAGCATATCCACAGATAAAAAATGAAGAAATCTTACCAAATAAGGAAAGTCAAATGCAACATTCAAATGCTACCTATCGTCACCTACCGCAAACGGATATTTTTCAAATATTGGAAAAGTCAACAGTGGCTGCGCACGCTCTAACGGGCATGAAGAAATATGTTCCAACAATCATTACCAACGCATCTATATATATGGGAACATCCAAACAGAGAAAAAAAACAAGAACACACACACAAACGCATTATCAAGTTCATTACTCTGTTTTACATTATACTTGTAAGTCTATGCTTCAGTGATTCTTATTCACTCTGTGAGAGAGATATTTCATTCAAACTCAATATTTGTTATTGAGGTAACTTAAGGTTGTGGAACCTTGAGTTGGGATTGGATTACAACTTGTAAAGGGGAGCGAGTGTCCAGGCGAAGGAACTTGCTTGTACTGAGATGCCAAGAACCCACTGAATCTTGGAAGTTATAGTGAAACTCTCAGAGAAGCTTTGAGGACTGAACGTAGGTCAAAGTGGTTGTGGCCGAACCAGTATAACTCTCGGTGTACACTTCAATGATATTTCTCCTTACTCTTTATTGCTTTATATTCATCGTCAAGATTTTATTTGCAACGAAATTTTAATATCACCCAATTCACCCCCCCTCTTGGGTGAAACGCTTGCTCTAACATCATCAACCTAATAAAATGCACTAACAATAATGATTTCATAACTTGTCAAATATTGGTGGTTCTTGATTGATCCAAACATGAGTTTTTTGAAAGGCATTTAATCTAATTCAAACATGATTTCATGACTCATCATCTTCTTGAGGAAATAACCCAAAATCAAGACATTCAATTCCAATCTCAGTGCTTCCAATTTCATACTTAGCTTGAGGATGAACCTCATTGTTTTTTTCCTTCAAAAACATCTTTATAAAATAGTGTGCAACAAACCAAATTATTAAAATTAGTAACATATAATATAAATAAAATAAAGTAACATGTCTAAAATTTATATGCCATTTTTTTAACTTTTTTTTTGCAGCATCAATTTTTTTAAAAAAATTGTAGCAAATTTTTTTTTTCGCATTTTTATTGGGCCAGACGGTTTTTGAAAACCTGGTTCGGTTTCCAACCCAAAAACAAATAAACGAAGGCCCAAAATGCCTCCCTCAAAAAAACGGTTCAACGCATATATCCAGCCCGTCGTAGTTACTCTAAACAGTAGTGGACAATATCATTGTTCTTCTACCCTATACATTACTTACAAAATAATGGGGCATGCAATTACATATTGACACCAAGGCCATGACAGTATATTCATGAAAATAGCAATACATCAATTCCTTTGCACAACTTGATCCAATATTTTCATCCATACTGTTAAGTGCCCTGCAACAAATAAATCAACAAAGTATCAATTTACAAATTTTTCTGTTTCATTAGTTCAGAAAAACAAAACTAAAACCGCACTTCAGTGTTTCACAAATTCCCATTAGGATTTCTCAACTTTAGATAGCCGATTTCCTGCAAAATCCACCCTCTTTTTTTTCTTCACCCTCAAACCTCAAACTTACATCATGTACTATCACAATCTCCTGTCACCTTCACCCATCATCAACATTTACCTCCCTTGAACCAAATACACAGCTGCGAAAAAATGCCTCTCACCTAAATGAAGATGAAAAAGCTCAAGCTTAGAATCGACTTGTCAAGGGAATCAAGGGAAGCACGTTGTGGAGTAAAAAATGACATACCTCCCTTCCTTTGGATAGCTCCAGCTTTGATTTTCCCTCTGTCGTTACCCTTTTTGCGCCACCATTGTCATTCTTAATTCATTCTTTTCAATTTATATCAGAGGACCAATTGTGTCATTTCATTTTAAATTTCAAAAAGGCTCGTCATATACTAACACCTATTTGAGATTATGCATATTCATAACACCTATTTGTTTTTTCACATTTTTTAAGTTATTTTTAAGAGATTTTCCCAAAAATTAAATAGACAGATGGGTCCTACATTTTCTTTTTATACTCGTCGGAGACAAAGACTTTAATAGGAAAAACTGGGGAAAATCACAACAATACGTGGTCTCAAGTTTTAGAAAGCCTTTGACAGATCTATAAATACAAGTTTAACTTGGAAATATTAAATTTTTTGCACCTGCTCATATTAAATAAAGTTTGAGGATCTATTTGTATTTATTTTTCGGTTAAGATACATCCAGCACGCTAAAGTATTTTTCTTGATGCATTCAGTGTCATAAAATGTTTTGTAGTGCATCCAACACTCTAAAATATTTTTCTGGTGCATCTAGCCCCTGAAGTATTTTTTTCTGGTGCTTCTAGTATCAAAAACTGTTTTTTAGTGCATCCAATATCCTAAAGTATTTTTTTCAGGTGTATTCAATTATCTAAATTATTGAGTGCAAATTTGTACCAAAAAAAGTATTTTAGGGTAATGGACATCCCTAAAAAATTTTTTTAAGATATTAGATGCACTATAAAATATTTTAGGACACTAGATTCACATAGAAAAATATTTCCCAAAAATATTTCACGGCTTGGATGCACCTTAGCCCTTTATTTCTTTTTTAAAATCTGAATCGTATGGACAATTTTTCTTGAGAAAAAACTTTTAAGGTAATGGATTGTTTCCCTTTAACTTCGGCTTTAGCCATCTTTGATGGTTAAAGAAAAAAAGAAAAATAAAAGAAGAAAATCCCTTAAAAATATCATCGAAATAGCTAAATTCATTCAATGCTGTGAAATTCTGAAATTCAAATTCAGTATTGTATCAATACGGATGAACAGTGCGGGTGCGAAAGAAGATTGTACCCTTCAGCCCTCCCTCTCACCACTTCAAAATAGCAACATGAGCCTCTTAATTAACAACTCCGGATTTTTGATTAACAACTCCGCTTTATTCTTTCACATATTCGTATCTCAAAAATATAGTGTTGTTAATGTAAAATACGGTGTTGTTAATAAAGAAAGAGGTGTTATTATTGACCCTGAAACTTAAATTACGAAGTTGTGAAACAAGAAATGGGAGTTGTTAATGTAGAATATAGTGTTGTTAATAACAAGACCGGTATTGTTATTGTAAAAGTAAAAAGAAGAAATTGGAGTTGTTAATCAAGAATCTGGAGTTGTTAATTAAGAGTCTCGTGTTGTTATTCTGAAGTGGCGAGAGGGAGGGCTGACGGGAAAAATTGTTTTTTCGCACCCTCGCATTGTTCATCCGTACTGACACAGTACTGAATCGGGATTTCGGAATTTTGCAGTATTGAATCGAAATTTAGCTATTTCGGCACTATTTTTAAGGGATTTTCCCAAACGAAAGTGTTCCAGCGTTCCCTTCATTTTCTATTTATATGAAAAAATTACTACTCCCTCCAATCCAAATCCATAATAAAGTAATAAACTAACTTTCACTCGTTTCACTGGAATTAGGGTTAATGCATTAAATTTGTCTCAAATTGATTTTTTTTTTCTTGCAACGTTTTTCCTATTCAAATTTCTAAGGAACGAAAAATCGGACCGGGCAATGAACCGATCACAGCACAGGTTCAAGGGTTAATGGGTCAACCGGGGTCTAACCGGTAGTTGAATCGGTCATATTAAAATATTATAATTTATTAGTGATAATATATATTAATATATTTTTAAACTTCTATAGATAAAAATAAAGATTTTTAGAAAAAAAATGTTTAAAATCTATTAGTATTAGTTATAATACCTATACTTATACAAAGATATCTTATTTCCTATAATTATTATATCTTTTTAATTAATTTTTTTCATTATTTTCTTCATTTTTTTAGATTTGTTCTTTCTTTATCTATTTTTCTCTTCATTTTAGTTTTCAACTTTCCATTTTGCCCTCAAAAAACACAAAATAAAAATTTGAAAAATTTAAAAAAAAAAAAAAAAAAAAAAAAAAAAAAAGGAAGAAACCGGGTCAACCGGTCGGACCACCGGTTTTACCGGTTCTAACCGGTCCGACCGGTTCTGACCGATTCAACCGGTCTGACCGGTTTTTGATCAAACCGGACCGGATCAGGGACCGGTTCCCGGTTCAACCGGTCGAACCGGCCGGTCCGGTCCGGTTTTTTGAACCATGCAAATTTCTCACATCCTCTTTCTCTATGTTCAATGTGTATCACCAATAAATAGGAGTAAAATTTAAAAAAATGATAATTAATAATTTATTTGGCAATTTATACTATAAACAAATAATTTCTTTTAGAAAGAGTTTTATATTTTTTAATTAATCTATAAAAAATTGTGGTTGAAACGATCACACTTTTTTTATTTAGGGGAATTACTATGAGGTCTCAAGATGCAACTTAATTATCAAGAAGTCACTATGACAAGTAAGGTTTTATTATTTATTACAGTTAAACTGGTTGGATTTCTTGGTAATTAAATATCTTCCTTATAACCTCATAGTAAGTCCCCTTTTTTTATTTTATCCATATTTTTTAAAACTGTAATTAATTTGTATACACAGACCTATTAAGCACTGGGAAATGAAGAAAAATGAATAAATATCCAAGAAATATTTATAAAATATGCATGGAAGCATATACTCTTAAGTAATAAATTATTAAGTGTGAAATAAGTAAGTGTGTGTGTGTGTGTGTGTTGAATGAATTGGCAAAAAAGTGTATATTGAATGAAAATAATGAAATATTTATGGGTGTTACTTTTTTAATATATATAATTTTGTTTGGATTTAAACATTCTTTTTTATTATCATATAAAATTACGCTTTAAAATGCAGGTTTATTGCAGATAGCCAGAAGAAAAGCATATATAATTCATCATTTAATGAATATAAGGAACCTTACCCTTCTAAATTCAAGGAACCTTGTGAGAAAACACTTTAAGAAACATCATATTCTTGATGAGCCATGACCTGTTTGGCAAGGCATACAACAGAGCTAATAATTTATACAACTTTCCTCTACTTTATCATCACCTCTTAAAAGAAAGGTGTCTCTCCCATCTTTTGGGACTATAAGGTATGAAATTGACAATTTTGTTACCTTGGGCCAATGGTAACTCATTTTCTAAAGGGATCTTCTCATGCCACACAAAATCATTCTCACGTTCAAATTTTTGGAGCATCTCAGAAGCATCAAGAATTTCCTTCTCAATGACTGATTTCCATTTCGCTTCACCGCGTATTTTCTTTTTGACCTTGCTCAGTTCAGATTGAAGAACTCCGATTGCAGCCCCTATTTGACCGGAAGCCTTCAGGCTCTCCGCATGGTACCTCTGACCTCTCAGGGCATGTAGTAATTTGCAGCATTGCATAAATTCCTGCATAAAAGAAAGCCTGTCAGTGAGAAAATGAAGGGAAAAAAAACTTGTCATGGTCATAACATAAGTGTAATCCTCTCTATTATCGCCTCTTCTAAGAAGAAGACTAAGTTTCTAGGGGGAGGGAATTAAAATGAATAAATGAAGGAATAAAAGAAATTTTGTTTCACTACTTCGATTTGGACAAAACTTAAGTCAAGTTTCTTAGAATCATTAGGTCCCTTGCTCCAATAAAATTCTGCCACTGTACTATTTCCCCCCATCAGCATTTAAGCCCAAAAGTTCATGTGGTAAAAATAAGACACATGGCAGAATCTGATTGGAACAATGGATCTAATGGTTTTAAGGAACTTGACCCAAGTTTTGTCCTTTAGATTTCATAGATAAAAGAAAGAAATTTTATATTGAAGGAAGAGAAAAATATGAGAAAAGTAGTTTGAGAGACTAGGGCATACAGGATGCTCTTTGGAAGAATTAAACACATGGTTCCATCTGCTCTTACCAATTGAGAAAACTCATTTGGATAAGGACTAAAAACTCAGATTTAGCTTAAGTAAAATATATGCAGTGAAGTAGATTCAGGTAGTGACACATATTTGTACCGATACGGAAGAAAAGACGGGTAAGTTCTAACAGATAAAATATGTAACAATACCATTAAGTTTGGTGCAATGTCGTTCCCCTCTCTGATACAAGTCTCTAAAACCCCACTTGCTTCCTCAAGAAACTGTGCAACACCATGATGCAACTTTGCTAAAAGACTTGGAGAATTACCGTTCTCTTCAGCCTTCCTTGTTGTGACTGCCTATATTAGATATTTATATCACATTATCAGCTATCACGAGTAAAAAAATTTCCACCTTCATCAAATGGGAAAAATAATACTACAAAATACAGCAGAAATCATATAACAAACCAAGTTTCAAGTTATGACCGAGCAATTTGTAATGTAGAAATAACAAAAAAAGTAGAAGCAATAACACCAACCTGTGCTTCAGCCAAACAAATGAGGCTCATAACAGTGGAGACAGAAGCAAGAGCTTCTGGTGGAATTTCTGGTGCCCACACAGTCTTTAAGTGGGGAAGAACATTAAGTGCCAGGTGATGATAAATTCCAGCAGCTTCTCTAAATGTGGTGGCAGATTGGACCAAATCTATTACAAAAACAAACACAGTATAAATAAATGTAATCAATGGAACAAGTAAGATCATGGAAGGAATAATGAATCTTAATGCATACCTGTTGGTAAAACTTCTAAAGCCCTCTCCCTTAGGATTGCACCATAAAGAAAAAGGATCATACCGAGCTCGAATTGCAAATGGTCAATCTGGAAAAAATTTGTACTCATAAAGAAGTAAGATGGGCTTAGAGCACTACTCCAGCGTATCTTAAGAGAGGCGTCCCATTGATGCGTTCGGTGATTGCTGTTTTCTTCATTATGTAAAACTAGATTTTCCAATAATGGGAGATACTGTGTTACTCTGTGAAGATCCTGATACAGACCAAAATAAAATGAATAAATGGCATTCACACAGAATGGGAAAAATCCATCAATATTCCTAGAAATACAAAATTGTGGCAAATACTAGTCATTTCAATTTTGTCAAAAGTTTCAGCATTTCTGGTCAGGTCAATGATCTCATACCGGGCCATTTCCAAAAAGATATACACAAACAAGAGTTTCAATTCCATAAGGTCATTCCTGAAGTTATTATTCATAAACAGTTATATTCAAAGGCATTCACCCCACAAAACAATAAAAAAATTTACAGAACTAATTTGGTTACCTTTACCACAAATGTTTATGTAAAATTTTATTTTGAGGAGAGTGTAATTTGCAAATATTTTGAATTAAAAATAAATTGGAATCAAGAATTCAAGATTATAGTCATTTTAGTACTATGCTAATTAGAACGTTCCTTACAGAAAGAACATTAAGTTACCTGTTCAAGACGAGATACCAACCCTCCAGACATTTCTCTTGCTATAGCTTCAGTAATGAAGCTGCTCTCATTAATAGACTCTTCAATTGCTCTTCGTCTTGAACTTAACTCCTTAAGCTGCTCAAGTGTAGCAGAATCACATGCAACATATACATCCTCAAACACAATCTGTCATCATGAAAATCTGTAGTGAGTGCCACTGTGCCAGAAATTATCATGAAGATGCCGATTATATTACTGATAAAGATAGTGTACACTATTTGGTAAACAATAAATCATTTCCATAGCAACAGAATATATAGACTAAAGAACTACTGCAAGTAAACACTTCAAACCTTCAATATCAAGCATAAAAAACAATGCCTATAACTTTAACTTCAGGAATAGATCTGTCCTTTCCTCAGCAATAGTTGTTTTGGAGAATAGAAGTCAAAATACGACAAAAGAGAGTATAATTAATTTTTAAGTAAATGAAGTTGTCAATTATTCTTTAAAATTAGGAGTTTAATCTAAAGCCTCTTTCAAGGGAGAGTAATTTGTCTGGACGGCAGCTCCTTATAGGATTACAACATAAAAATAATGATTATCACAGATTCTTAAGCCCAAAATAGCTACTTCCCCTGATATATTTGTCATTCCAATGAATAGTTCAGAAACAATTTCATGTCCTTTTCAAAATCCAGCTGCTGCTGCTCTGCAGAATAAACAGTTTGGTGTATATGGAGAACACAGCTTGTGCCCTTGATCATTGGAAGACTTTCTTACTGCAAGGTATACAGGTTTATAAAGGAAAACAGTACTAAAGCACTGTGGTAATGTACAAGTTTCTCAATATCAAGGTGCATTTAAGTTAGGAAGGATTTTTTTGAATCTTTCAGGAGGTTTTCACGAGTTTGGAAATTTTATAGGAAAGGAATTAAAGGATTGTGTTCAAATCTTCAGTTTGGCGTTCTGCTACTTTTTTTTTTCTTTCCATTTTTACCTTTGATAGATCTGATTTGTAAGTCTTCTTAATTTACTGTGATCCTCTGTTTTTGGATTTTCATTGGAGGATATCTTTTCCCCTAATTTGTAACTCCTTTCTCACCTTCTCTTCTTTCCTCAACAGAAAAAACTAGAATACAGACAGAGTTTTGGGTTTGACATACAAAAGAACAAGGAAAATATAATCACACTTCCTTTTCATACTTATAGTTATAGGCTATTTACAGAGACGATAATCAGAGGCATTTCAACTCATACTTATTACCATATGTTAAGAGATGGCATTTCAACTGCTGATCAGTTAGCAAAATTATCACATGAACTCCAAGGAAATTATTGCATCTTTATTCAACCACCATATGGAGGTTGACGAGGGAAGCAAAATCTGATCTGTTGTAGTATTTGAGATTTCTCTAGGTTGACTTAATGAATTTCAGCAATTATGAAAAAAAAGAAACAGAGAGAGACGTTGATCCCACTAAAAGGCACTTGCAAGTAAACGCTGAAGTTATCAAAGTTTAAAACTGTGAATTGTTTTCGTCCTACTTTATCAATAACACGATAGTGCCCAGAAAAGACACTGCTATTTTCCTTTCGATGAAAGAAAAAGACAACTTATCATATGCGTTTGAAAATTTAGCTACAGACAAGAACAGCTAAACTCCACAATGGGAAGAAGTAGTACCTTCCTAGTCTTCAGCTTAGCCGGCTCTCCAAAATGCAGCATCATCTTTAACACGTTCAGAATCAGTTCCTCACACCAACTAGACTACCCAATCTGTCAACAAAAGGTAAGTAACAATCCCAAAGCACTTGAATTCAGTTTGTTCTACCGAATACTAAGAACATCCGAATTCGTGAAAGCCCTCAAATTCCCAATTCACAGCTCGCTACATAAAATAATTTTCAGGCCCCGATTTCTATTTGGATTCGAAACTCTAGTTCTAGTTTGACTCCTACTGAAATACTCTCAGGCTTCGGGTAGATCGCGTAAATATATCGGAAGAGTGTGTAGGAATCATTGGGGTACCTTCTCTCGTCTCCGTGTATGATGCGAATTCTAGTTCTGGGGTTTCGCAATCGCTATCATTATCATTATTAGTATATTATTATTATTTTTATGAGATAAATAATCGTAAGTAATTCCAATAAGCCTTCTTCTTCCTTGCGTTTCCTTCGCCAACAAGGTTTCAAGAAGGCGCGGGACAACATCGTCGCAGGCCCCTCGTGTGGTCCCCAGCTATGTTTTGGGCTTTTTGACTGGTTCCTCCACACGTAAAGGTGATTGGGTTGAGGGTCGGTGGTAATATGGTTTGACCTAGAGTTGGGAATCAGAGCCGGCCCTTGACGGGCCAGGGTTTAATAGGGCCGGCTCTAAAGGGCTCAGGGTCAGGAAAATTGCAATTTTTCAAGGCCCGGCCCGAGAGCATCAGGGTCAGGGCTAGGGCCAGCCCGCAGGGCCGGAAAATCATTTTCACAATATTTAACTATTTTTCTTGCATATTTTCCCCAAAGAGATATAATTAGTAAATAATCATGATTAAAGTTCTAATTTAATACATAAATGTTGTCAACATTAAGGTTTAAATAACACGTCTCTTACAACAAACAAACACAGTTACTAATTATAATCAAAGGTAAAATCATGTCCATAAATAACTCACACAAAGGCCATATTATAAGAAGGCAATAAGCTAAATACTCTAACCTCTAAACAACATGAGTATGACGACTATCATTTTCACCTTCTTCGCCACTATCATCAATTTCAAGGACATTTGATTGTGTTTCACTTTGAGCAGTAAGTTCAAGTAGTCAAATAATCACAACCTCCATAAAAAATCATACTCTATCAGGAAAAATAGTATATAATATAATTTTAGTCTAAATAGGCAAAACAATATACTCAAAAATCATACTTTATACAATATTAGGACAGAGTGACATATAGATTCAATAAGGTAATTCAAAAATGTAACATGGTTCCTTTCAAAGTAAAATAAATAAAAAATAAACAGGCCTAAAGGGCTGGCCCGAGGCCCTCCAGGGCCAGCCCTTTTAAGCCCGAGACCCTACAGGGCCGGCCCTTTTAGGCCCAACTTCCTTTTGAGGCTACAATTTATAAGCCCGGCCCTTGAAGGGCTAGGGCCTAAAAGGACCGGCCCGACGAGCTCGGCCCGTTTTCCCGGCTCTAGTTTGACCCATTAAGTTCAAACTAATCCGTTACAGGTTGGGATCATATGGGTTTTTGCCAAGGAACGAAAAACCGGACCGGGTAGTAAACCGGTCACAGCACAGGTTCATGGGTTAATAGGTCAACCGGGGTCTAACCGGTAGTTGAACCAGTCATATTAAAATATTATAATTTATTAGTGATAATATATATTAATATATTTTTAAACTTCTATAGATAAAAATAAAAATTTTTAGAAAAAAAATGTTTAAAATCTATTAGTATTAGTTATAATACCTATACTTATGCAAAGATATCTCATTTCCTATAATTATTATATCTTTTTAAATAACTTTTTTCATTATTTTCTTCATTTTTTTAGATTTGTTCTTTCTTTATCTATTTTTCTCTTCATTTTAGTCTTCAACTTTCCATTTTGCCCTCAAAAAACACAAAATAAAAATTTGGAAAATTTAGAGGAAAAAAAAGGAAAGAAACCGGATCAACCGGTTGGACCACCGGTTTTCACCGGTTCTGACCAGTCCAACCGGTTCAACTGGTCTAACCGGTTTACTGATCAAACCGAACCGGACCAGGGACCGGTTCCCGGTTCGACCGGTCGAACCGGCCGGTCCGATCCAGTTTTTTGTACTATGGTTTTTGCTTAAAAGGACCGCATCAATATGGGTTGGCAAAACCCATAACCGCTGGGTTGGCCTATTTTTTTTTCAAATTTTTTTTATATAAGATCACAAACCGTCAGACCTAAGAATTCAGGTAACTAGATCACAGGCCGAAACGGTAGCCAGAGCCGGAAGGCCAAACCGTAGTCTTCACCGTCGTCGGAAATCACCGTCGATTTCACGCGAGCCCTCGCCGAGTTGGAAGGAGAGACTAAGCACTGAGATCTGAGTGTGAGTCGAGAGAGTGAGAGTTGAGCACTGAGATTTGAGATTTACTGTCGGCTTTTCCCGGTGGTGTACTGAGATCTAAGATCTGAGTGTGAGTCGGGGATGGGGGGATGGTAGGGAACTAGGGATTAGGGGATCTAAATTCTGAGTGAAACGACCCTTTCTCCAAACAACAATTATCCGTAATGATTTTACAAAATTTAGTTAACCAATGATAATCGAAAACAATTTCTCATTTAAAATATATCAGAGTTCAGGGCATAAACTCGCCCACAAACCCACTACAAAGATATTCATTACTCAAAGCACACATAACAACAGAAGAACTTACAGCCCACTAGTTTTATGACATTGAATCCCACAATTAAGATTTCATACAAAACAATTTTTCCATCACATATATGGTTGTAAGTCCACCAAAATTTTAGAATACGAAAATAAGGCCTCACGCCTAACAAAAGTTAAACAATTATTCTAAAACAGTTATCCAAACATTAAATATGATATCTCTGAAAACATGAGATGTCCTATTATGGCAATATAGAAAATAATACAACACCAATACCACAAGAGGCCTACAGGATTCTCAGCGTCTATGCCTCTGGTTGCCCCCTTAGCCTCTAGCCAAATTAGAGATCTAACCTAAAAAATATTTATAACGACGGGATGAGACATAAAGTCTCAGTAACCAAAAATTAATTTACAAAATATGCAGGAAAAGAATGTAAGTCAGAAAAGCAGGTTTAACTAATATAATATTAATAATATTCTCAATAATTAAACTTCACATAATATGATCAAAAATTAGAACCATCTCCACTCATTCATCCTGCTCCTCCTTATAGCTTCTGGATGCGGTACAGCCTATCAATGCTAGTATATATGGCCAAAGGTTAGCTAGTCACTTCAAGAATATTGCCCCCTCCCATGTCACTACCAATGTACCGTAACAAGGAGGTGTCCGCCCAAAACACTCAACTCAAAATCCGGGCTAGGAATGAGAGAGCCGATGGGCACAGTTTCACCATATCTCTTTCACACAACCCACCATATCCCATAATAGGAAAACAATATATCAATATAATTCTCGAAACATTTACAAATTATCATACCTTATACAACATTCCATCTCAACCATCATAACAATCACAACAGTAACAATTTTAATAATATCAATGCTCATATAGACAATTTGGAAAATATACCACTTCACTGAACTAGGTTCATATTCAAACATATACATAATCTTTCAAAACACATACAAATAGTATAGTTTAAAGTAAGGTTTAGAAAACACCTTACAGTCCAAAATAATCATATAAAATAAATTAACCCCGGTTACCTTAATTCCAAATTTAACCTTAACTTGAGTACCAAACACGAACAATCACCGATCCCAAGAAAACTCTACATTATCAATTTAAGAAACAATTAACCCTAAGCAATACTAAAATAAATAATTTACACAATTCATCTCTAATTTTCCTCTACAACTATTATTCTTAAATATTCTAACTTCCTTAACAATTCTTAAACAACCTCTACACCATTTTCTCTCGTCAATCACTTAATTTTATAAATTAAAGTTTCGCCTGTAACATATCTATTATTATAAAATCATCAATATCAACCTCCTAGAACAATTAAATTTATTTTTCTAATTTATATGAATATAATTTAATTATTAAACAATATTTGAAACTCCCACATAATTAAAATCATATAAAAATCTAATTCTTAATATCAAATTATATTTTATAATTTCTTATACCACAAAATTTACCAAACTAAACCAATTAGAATTTCAATAATACCTCCAATAACCCAAATAAATTATTTAATCCCAATTTAATCGCATAAAAAACCTAATATAGAATTATTCATAGATTAATTATATAGAAAATTCATTATAAAATTATATGCCAACTAAATAACAAAGTAACCTTATTAAAATTAACTATTAATCATCCTCTATATTCCTATAGCCTTATATTAACAAAACTCAAATTTGTCCAAAATCCTAATCTTAAAATTTTCTCTAATTAACACAAAATTACTATCATAAGGAAGAGAAAATTATTTAGAACATTTTATAAAAGAAGTTTTGTGATCAGAAAAGAATTTGAGTACCTTATTGATTCCCAAAAATATAAAAATACTCCTATCAATGTCACACCGTACACCTTCTACACAATCACTCCACACAAACGATCTACGTGAAGTGAGAAGGGAGAGGGGGTATTTATAATACCCTCCTCTTCCAATAATTGGCGCCATTAGGCGCCAATTTATTAATGAGATGCCTCCCTCATTTTTCAACTGTGGGGCCCATAGTTTATTATTATTATTATTATTTCTTTAATCAAATCCCTCATTTTTTTTCAAAAGTTACTACTAAATTTATAATTATCTCTAAATTATAATTATATTCTAAAAATAAGAATGTTACATTGCGAGCATGAGAGACTGAGATTGAGGCAATGAGGTGAGGACTAAGGACTGAGGAGTGGACGGTGGACTAGTGGAGTACTGGATTGGAGTGACAGTAGGGTCTTGGACTCTTAGGCCTTGGCCCTTACCTCTTAGTACATAAAAAAAAGAAAAAGAAAATATGGGCAAACCCGGTGGTCCAACTCGTCACGGATTGGGACCGTATGGGTTTGGACCTAAAAGGATCGCTTCCAAATGGTCTCAGTTTTGTAGAACCCAAATCTCCCATTTTGTCGGGTTGGACAGGTTTTGCCCACGGTTTCAACCCATATTATCAGCTCCAGTTGAGGGGGAATTTTTGTCCAAAAAAAGTTTTTATCGAGGATAATTTTGTCTCGGAAGTGTCAAAAAAGAAGCAATTTTGCTCTAACCATTTACTCAGTTAATTTTAACTGTTAATTGACCAAAAATGCTGAGCTAACAGTCCACGTGTCATCCGCGTTATTTTTCTTAAGCCGTAAATTTACCTTAAAAGTCCATGTATCATCCACTTCATTTTCTTCGAAGTTAGATTTAAAACTTTTGGGGGCAAATTTGTAACTTAACAAAAATAACATGGATGACACGTGGATTGTGAACTCAACATATTTGGCAACTAACGATTAAAATTAATTGAGTTAACAGTTAGGGCAGCATTGCTCCTTTTTTACACTTCCGAGACAAAATTATCCCTCGAAAACTTCGAGGGCGAGGCCAAAATTGTCTCATGACCCAAGGTGATTTGATGTTATTCGTCTTACTTATTAGAGTTATTGAAATTTAAATTTGAATAAAATTATTTAATTTGTATTTTGGGAAAAAGATATGGAAATACCATTTCAACTTCTAAAATTCAGAAAAATCCATTAACACATGCAAATGACAGAAAGGGGATGGGGTAGGAATCTAGGTTTTCATATTTGGGAGAAGAGATCAAAAAGCCACATTACTCAATCCTTTTACACATATTGTTAGTATTTAATGATTTTGTCAAAATCATTATTCTTTTAATCAATCTCATTACTCAATTAGTCACAACCCAAAACTCTTTGTCAATCCTTTTATACATTTTGTCAGTACTTATTAATTTTGTCAAAACCATTACAGATTTTGTCAACACCACCATTCATTTCATCAATCCCATTACTTAATTAGTCACAACTCAAAATTCTTTGTCAATTATTTTACACATATTAATGTTCTAACCAACACAACAAACAATAAATTACAATGAAGCAAACCCAACCTCAAGCTTTAACACTTCTCCCTACTGCAGTCCGTCCAAATGGAAAGAAAGGCAAAAATAGCAGAAATAGAAAGCTTGAAAAGTATGGAGGTATTTTTGCAAAATTGTTTATTTCTGCAGAGTAGGGAGGTATTTAACATATCAAGGGTATTTATTGAACAGGTTTCAAAACCCTCTTCTTATTCTTGGACATAGAAAGCTCAAGATCCATACCACAGAGAACTACAAGTAATTATCCAAAAACTCAGTGATGGAAGGATTTAAGAATTCCTACCTCAAACTATTTAATCAAAAATATGTCAATAAAAAATCACAAGAAAGAGCAAGTGTGAGGATGCCATCACCAATCACCATGCAATTTCCGATCAAACCTATAACAAGCAAAATCCTCTGCAAAACATTGTGCTTCTCCAAAGTGACCTTCAATCTCAAGGCAAAGCTTCTCTCTGAAATGTCAATCACGTTGTCTAGGTGACATAAAATCAGATGGGTTTCACGCTCAATCTCCCATTGAGTTCCCAAAAACCAACGTTGTTCCCAAACGTCAATTGCGTCGTCCAGACCATGACAGATCAAATGGGTTTTGCTCTTGATCTCTAAGGCCACGACCAATCTCAAGGCCTTCATTCCTAACGTCAATCTCATTGTCCAAGACTACCTCCCCTTCTTCGGATTCGACAATCGCCTCATTCAGTCCCGATGGTGAGAGCAAGATCTAGTGATTCGAGATAAGAGAGAGACAGCTCGGAGGTAGATGTAAAGGAAGAAGACCTCGAGGTAGATGCTGGTGGAGAAAGAAGGGAGATTGGGAGGGAGCTTGGTGAAGTTGCAAAAGAGGTCGGCCTTAACCATCACCTCCCATGTTCGAGGGCGGGGGGATGAGAATGGAGCAAACTTCCTTGGGAGGCCTCCCCGTATGGGCCCGACAGAAGGCCGGAGTGGTGTGCCCACTTGCCCACCATTTATTGTAACAAAAAAAAAGAGGTCGGTGTAACACCCTAAATTTTATTCACCAAGAATATATTGTAATTATTTTATATATTCAATAAAATGGTGAATATTTAAGGCTAAATGAATTAAATATTAAAAATTGAAAGGTGAACAATGTTTTCAATGAAATCGCTTGTGAGGCAATGGGCTTCTCATATAGATTTGGAAGGACAAATGATGAGAAAAAATTATGAAATTTCACAGGTGAAAGTAGACATCCTAAACTTTAATTTGATAGGTCATATGCATCAATTGAAGCTATGTATAAAAAGATATGAATTTTTGAAGTTAGTCCAGAAAATATGGAAAGTCTTTGGAGCAGCGGTCAAAGAAATGAAATATGGAAATGATATGCTTCCATCTGGCTAAATTTCATATTTTTCTTCAAAACTAGACTCAATAAGGGTTTCATTTCCTTTTAAATCACTCCGAAATGATGTCTACAAAATTATTTATGATTTTTCAAAGTTAGGTTCTGCCAAAATTGGCATTATTCCGAAAATTGAAAATAAAATGTGTTAGAAATTGATTAATGAAATTAAAGATGCTAAGTGTCATGATCATATGAGGAAGGGACTAAATCATAATTTATTTCCAAGAGCACATGTCAAATTGCTACATGAACATGGTAATGATGACAATGGTGGAGGGTACACTACATGGAGGTATGGTGGAATGCATGATGGGAATGAGATGGAGTAAATACGATCTACCACTTGAGTGCACAAGAGGGAGGACGTTTTTGGCCAACCAAGGGAGAAGGAAAATTGGTTCCAGCCTAATGGGAAGCTAATGGAGTAAGTATGTAATAAACATAAAGGAAGAGAGGCTTGTGACAAGTGTCACAACAAGATTTAATCTTGGGAAAATTAAGGGCTAAGAGGAAAGATGAAGCAATTGGTTAAAACACTTCCTCTTCCCTTCATTTTGTTCATTTCGGCCAAAAGAGAGAAGAGAAGAGAGAGAGAGAGAGAGCTTGAAGAGGCCAAGGAGTTCTAGAGAAAGGAGGAAGAGAAGCTAAGGTAAGACATTGTTCTTAAGCTTTTTCTTTGTAAACTTCCATGAGAAACCTCCTCTAAACCTTGTTTCTTTATGAAACCATGATCTTGAAGACACATCGTTAGCTCAAGAGAAGAGAAAGGAGGCACCTAGAGTGAGAAGATCCAAGAAGCTCAAGAAGTAGGTACATCAAACTCAAATCTATACTAGTATAAAGTGTTGCTGGTGTTTGTTGTTGATTTGGTGATTTTTGGTTGAGTTTGTAAATTTGGAAAGCCCTAATCCTAAGGGGTTATGATGCCCAAATTTCTTCGAATCATGGTTAAGAAGTGTTTAAATGAGTTAATAAAGGATTAGGAGTGGAAAAGTACAACCTTTGGAGGCTAAAACAAAAAAGTCCATTTTTCCATTTTTTTCTAATGTTTCGGCCAGCACTATTCTGGGGGAAGGAGCTGGATTTTCATGAAATAGATAGTTTCATTGGATTTAGTGGGCAAACATAGGTGGGGTTACAGTTGGTCACTTTTACGGAAAAGGCCGGAAAAGCGTAATTACGAAAACGTCCTTAAAACCCTAAATCGGGGTTGTCAAAGGAATTTTCATAATTTGATAGTGAATTTGATAATTTTGAGCCCAAAAATGGATTCCTTGGGCAAAAATACGTCAGGATAGCCCTAGTTAGAATTTCGGGAAAAGTACGGTCGGACCAGGTACGGCGAGGCCAGGTCAGGTGCCCGAGGGCATTTTGGTCATTTTCAATATAGACTCATATAACCCCAGAAACACTATAAAAGTGTCTAAACTATACATTTGACGTTTTAGAACCAAGTGGAGAGCCTAAGGAATTGGCACGCAAATCGAGGCACATTATTCAATGATTAGGGAAGAGCGGTTAAGGTAAGGAACTTACCTCTCCTACATATATTTGATATTTGTGCTGGTATATTGAAGCATGTTATTTCTTTGCTTGATTATGTGAAACGTATATGAATAATTGAAGCTCTGTTTCTGTTTATGCTATGGCCATACGTATATTGTGTGAAACATTGAGCACACAGATATGTCATTGTGTGAACATGAGTTATGTAATGCAAGCATATCATGCATTAAGCACTTACTTGCATGCATATTGGTATTATTTTCCTACTGAGATTCTCTCGAATCTCACCCTCCCCTACCAATAATTTAGATAGGTGAAGACAGAAGCTATGCAAAGAGCAGTAAAGAGAACCGTATGAGGGGAACGTCGTGGTGGAACAAAGAATGGAAGATGTCTCTGTTCTCCCTGGGACGAGTTTAGACACTCACATAGTGTTGTGAGGCTATATTAATTGTAATTATCAAGTACGAACCCCCATGGGGAATGTCCGTATTCGTGCACATAATATCAGCATATTTATGCTATTCCTGTGTTGCCCACCAAACTATGTATTATTTTCCACAAATACTCTGAAATAGGTGAAAATAAGATAAGGGTGTGACAGTCGGCCTGGTCATGACAAAGGAGACAATCGGGAGGGAGAGAAAGAGGAGAGAGATGGAAGTGAAGAGAAGGCATGAAGAAAGAGGGGGCATTTTGGGGAAAAAAATCCAAACTTTAAAAACCCAAATTCTTCCCCAATTACCTATTTATCATTTCCATATGTTATCAAATTTTTTAGGGTTTTGTAAGTTCAAATAGTATTTAAGTGTATTTTTTCCTCTACTTTTCTTAAAAATTAGGCTTGGAAATTTAAAAATAAATAAATATTATCTTAAAACTAATACTGATTTCCCAATATGATAACCGAATTTGGATCATGACAGCCAAAAATGCTTATCTAGTATTTAAATAATTTTTAATCTTATTCTATTTTTAAGTAATTTTAAATTGTTTTATTTTAAAATAAATTGAATAAAAAATAAATATAAATAGATATCTATCTTGTTTTAAAAATGTAATTAATATTTTAAATTATTCAAATTAAATTTGAAATTTGAATAACTTTTAAATTGTGAAATTTAGAAAATCCAAATACTATCACAAAGATAAACACAACATCCTCATTCTTTTTCTCCCATAGATCTTCCTATTTCTTAAATTAAATAAGAAATTCTGCCTTGTCCCATTCTGTTGTTAGTTTTTGTGTTCTTATAATAGGTTTATAAAGTAGTTTTTTTAAACAAATTGGTAAGAAAAAAATATTTTTAAATGATTTTTCTAAAAAATCATGTATGAGATAAAAATTCTCTCACATATTTACCTCGTAAATCATGAAATCACTTCTAAAAAATTAAAACAAACCGACACTAGAGAGTGAAGTCCTAACGAGTTTGAATTTGAAATGTAAGAGCTCAAGTAGTCAAATGACTAAATAAAGATTGAGTTGTTCTTTGTTTTTTGCCCAATTTTTTAAAAAATAAATCAATTTTACATAATTAAAAATAAAAAAACATATGAAATTTATTTTTATTTAATTATTTTTTTATGCAGATTCATGTTTTTTTAATAAAAAACTTAATTAAAAATAATTACAAACAATTTTTTTTAACCTCTTTTAAAAACAAAATCTTGTTTTGAAGGGAGGAAAATCAAACAACATTCCTTTTTTTTTACTTCCATAAACAACATTCGCATCTCATTCAATTATGGTATTGAAAATCGGACCGATCGGCCGGTTCAAATCGAAAACCGGTGAACCGCACACTTGATCGGTCTGGTTAAGAGTAGGAAAACAGGGGAGAACTGACACGATCGACTTGAGGTGACCTAGTGTCGGCCTAGTCACGGGTTGCCCTGATTTGTTTGTTTTATACTTTTTTATGTTTCAAACTATATCGTTTTGGTTTTTTTTTTTAATTATTTAGCTGAATTTTTTTGATTTGCAAGGAGCTTTAAAAGGATTGTGGAATACTTTTGATATTGGTTGGAGAAAAATCCTTATGTACTTAATGATATTTTTGTAGGTATTAGGTTCAAGAGAATATATTGAATTATTGGTTGGAAAAAAAACTCTTATATAACTTTTTGAATAATAGCATGGACATTTAAATTTTATATCTATATATATATATATATATTTTTTTTTTTTTTAATTGACTTCGATCTAACCCTCGGATTGACCCCGATCTGAACCACTGACCCTTAACTCAATAGCTCAACTGGTTCAGTATCCGGTTCGATTTTCAATACCTTACATTCAACAATTGTGGTTATAATGTCACGAATAATTATTTCTTAGTCCTGTCGGGTAAATAATGTTAATAAATGGAACAAAGCGTATATCCTTTCATCTGTGGGTGGGGTGATTAGTTTTTAATTTTGAAATATAAATAAGGGACAATTATTTATGCTAATAGACGGCTCGAAACTTTTATTCCACAGCCTCTACATCACCATTTCGGGCTAATCTCAGCATTATTTGGCAAATTAAAATTCTTTAACATACTCACATAGAAATTGAGGAATTTATAAGTATACTTGAGAATATATCATACTATGGGAGAGCAAAGAGGCATATAATCAAGTATTAGTATAAGTTGTTTAAATATTTTCATTGGCAGTCCAAAACACATATATGTACTTGGAATCACACAACATAGGGTTTATGATTATTTTGTATTGGAGAGAAAACTTTATGTATTTAATATTTCAAACTGGATTTTGCTCTTCGGTGCGACTGGACATTATATTAAGAATTAAAGACGGCTTTGTTTTAATATGTTTCTAGCTTATAATAAGGCTGAATGTCTTATAGCTCTATAGGTTTTATTTTTTTCTCCTCAATAACAATTGACAATTATAGAGTTCTTTTTAAAAAAATTAAAAAAAAAATTGATTGGTTTTGTTAAAAATAAAACTCTGAGTAGATGATAACTTGATATTCCCGTATCCTAGCAAGTTAAATAGAATATTTATTTAATATATATAAACAGATATTTCCCTTTGTGTAGGAGTTAGATAACTAATTCGCATAGTTTAAGATAATTAATTAAATTTTTGTTTTTAACAAAATGTATTGATTTTTCTAAAATATCCCATTGAATCATTTGTATGGGATGTTTCCCAATTAGTGTAAATTAACCCCATTAATATATGCAATCGGTAGGAATGTAATCAGTAGGAATAGTTTGAGAAAAAAATTTACTACCTCTCGTCCTTGATATAAAAGCTAGTTGGAGGTCAAAATATCTTTAGTCTAAAATATAGTGTGTGTTTGGGTGCAGCTTTTGGACACCCTTAAGCCCAATTGGGCATACAAAAGCCCAATTGTTAATTGTGATTTTTTTTTCCATGTTTGGTTGATCAGATTAGATATTGGGCTTTTGATAAAATATCCACTGTACATGCACGTTTGGAACAAGCTCAATACTAGAGCTTTAATCAAAAGCTCGATCAGATATATCCGTTAAAAACATTTAATGCGTTTTAAATTCCTTACCTAACCCCTCTGGTGCTCTCCTTCTCTCTCTCCTTGTTATACCATTCGAGACTCCCATTCTTCATTTGGACAACGACGAAGCACTCCAACTCGCGGCGGCGGCTACAGCTCGAGAAGGTCAGAACTGCGGTGTCCCATTTTCCGGCGTGGTGTCGGTGTTCTGCCGTGTCTCGGGTGTGGGTCTTCCTCTCGGTGGTTTTCGGCTGCAGCACAGAAGGTCCGAATAGCTTCCATTTCTCTCGGCCAGTGAGTTTCTAGGTGGTTTTCGTCGGGCTTGGCTCTGGGGGTGGCCGATCTGGTGGCGGTGATCTGTTTGAGCTTGGCTGGCGTTGAAGTCATCTCCAGTTCAAGGTGCTGTGGCTATGGATCTTTTCCATCGGTGTGGATCTATTTGGCTGCTGAGGTTTGAAACTTGATTTAACCTTCATCTTGTTTCATTTCCCTTTATCTGTCCCTCTCGTCGATCTGGTTTGTCGACATGATCTGCTGCTTGACTTCCTTGTTTAGCTTCTTCTGTTAATTAGAACAAAATGTGGTCAGTGGTTCGAACACCAACTGAATGGTTGTGTTTTGGGTATGTAAATTGTTTCGAAAGAGGAAAATAGAGAAGAGTAGGAACAGAGGGAATGAGAAAGAAGAGATGCGAAAGAGAAAAGAATTGCACAAGAGGGAATGAGATAGAAGAGATGCGATATGTTTTGTGTAAAAGCGCAGAGTAGGAACAGAGGGAATGAGGTAGAAGAGATAGACATGATTAGAAGAGAGAAGAGTCGGTGCAGAGGAGATAATGAGAGATGAGATGCTGCAGAGGGAATGAGAGAAGAGATGCGAATAGAGGGAATGAGAGAATATAATGAGCGTGCCGATTTTGAAAGTTGATTTCTGGGTTTCATTGCGAAATTCTGAATCTTTCCCCCTCCAACACTCACTCACATCTTCTTTGTGTAGCATTCGATCATTTCCTCGCAATGAAACGAGTTTGATTTCTGAAATTTGTTGTTGGTTTACTATTATCAGTTCTTTCTCCAGTCAATGTGTGGAATTGTTTCATTCTCGTTGAAAATCGATTTTCGATGTTTTTTATTTCCTATTCTAGAAACCAGACAAACATGAGGAATTAGTGGCCAGTTTCGGTCCATCTGTACCAAATATTTTAACTATATGCATGAATCGCTTGAAGGCAACTATTTGATGCCTAAAATCTATCAGTGCCCTGTCCTTTTGATTGTTATCGATGGTTATGTGAATCTATATATCCCCATGTTACTAGGACATTGAATTTTACTATGTTTTCTGATATTGTTTCACTAATACACTTTGTATACTAGATATGATGAATGTCTCATTCTAATGTTTTATGTAATTTTCTTCTGAAATCTGTTTTCTTATACCATAAGAGTATTCGTACATGTGTTACTGTGCTCAAGATGTTATTCCACTCTTTTCTTTTCATGTGCCCCTGCACACTTAGATACATTTTGGTGTGTGTGCTTGTATTGGTCAGATCAGCATGGAAGTTAATCTGCAAGCATTTTTATGTTAAGGAATTTTCAGTATGTCTGATATCTGGAATCTGGACTTAGTAGTTCTTTCTGGAGTCTTTTCTTATCAATAATCTGTGTTTTCTTCTTAACTCCGTTCAGGCGATTGTATCTATAAAGGAAGGTGCATACTTACTAAAGTGTGGACAGAGAGGAAAGCCCAAGCTCTGCCTTTTTAGACTTTCTCCAGTAAGCATAATATATGAGATGGGATGTATTTAAGGATTACTTTGATTACTCACTATGCTTATGAAGTAATTTTTCTGTTGCTTCTTTCCTTTATTACCAGCTCTTTCCTTTAATTTTTGGTTTAGTAGCAACAATTTGAGGGGGAGCTAAGTGCTGAAGAGGGCAAGCCACTGATTACTGTTGTATTGCTGAACGGGTAAGGCACTGTGTTTTAGCCTTCATATTAATTCTTATTAAAGATGTTGTGTTTTAGCCTTCATATTAATTCTTATTAAAGACGTGATTTTAGCCGTCATATTAATAAAATCAAGCATTTATTCTTGTCTGTTTGTAATGCCCACTGTCATTTGCTGCAATAGTTGTTTTAAATTTTTATTTGTTTGCGGTGGAAATAGTGTTGAAATGTGGTATAGAAATATGGATAAAGCTGTTTGGGATGATGAAACAACGAAGATTTTCGTCAATACCTGCGTTGAGCAAGTATACAAAAAAGAACGCCGAGAGCAGTCATTTTCAAAGAAAGCGTGGGGAATTATTGTCTCTACGTTTAATGCGAAGACTGGGAAAGATTATGACAGAAAGAAATTGAAGAATAGGTTAGATATCCTGAAAAAGGATTTCAAGACTTGGGATTCTTTAATCAAAGAGACTGGGGTGGGCATAGACCATGTGACGAAAAAAGTCATGGCAACAAATGAGTGGTGGCAGCGAAAACTACAGGTAAAACAATACTGTTGTAACTTATACCTTTCGATTTTTTCCCTCATAAGTGATTAGTTTTGGTAAAGTAATTGTCACAAACGGGTTTCTTGTTTGCATACAGGAGAAGCCAGGATATAGAAAGTTTAGGCACACATGCCTTAAGTTCGAGAATGAATTAAGAATAATCTTCAAGGATGCGATGGCAAGCGGCGAAGATGTACTTGTACCCTCTGTCACACAGCCTCAGACACAGCAGGATGATAAGGAGGAGGATGTGTATTGACCCACTATGGATGAAGAGGAAGGCTCAGGGGATAATGAAGATGACATGTTTGGTGTTAACCCCGTGCCTAGTACCGGAGTGACGAATGAGCTAGCAAGCATTAGCTTAACAACAAGCACGCCATCAAATGGTGGTACTAAGTCAGGAAGTCGGGGTAAGCGGAAGATGGGTGAAGGGTCTGGGCAAAGAAAGAAGCAGAAAATGCCAGCTTCAAGACAAATCGCTGATGCAGTTAGTGTGATGGCAAATGCATCCAAGGACAGAACGGCAACATTAGATGTTATTAAAGATGTTAGTGTCGATTCTGCTATGAGTGAACTGCTTGGCATTGAGGAAGTCATACGTGATAAGAGCTTTCGTCATCGCTGTATCAAGCTAATCGAAGACTCATCGGGAGACTTTCATGTCACTTTGTAAATGAAACACGGAGTTCGTGGTTCCGTGGTTGGAGTTTATGATTTATGAATCGTAGATGTACCTAAACTATGTTTTATTTGACTTCATGACATTATGCTTTGTGTAAACTACGTTATGCCAGTTATTATATGCTATTGAGTTCTTATTAGGAGTTTTTTTCATTCAATTACTCATACTTGAATTTTTAATCACACTCAGGGTACATAATCAATGGCAAGTTCGAGTAATCAATACTTACCTGACATGGTGGAGGAAGATGACCAGTCTCGACTTATAGATCTTATAAATAATGAAGTAGATGAGTATGAGCAATTGACTGCGTTGATCTGTGCATATTGGATGCCTTTTATGTGTAAAGAACCGCGAAAAACAAGTACATGCACCGGTCATGACTGGGTGCAAGAGGTATTGGCAACACATGGTTCACGCTGTCATGACATGTTTAGAGTGGAAAAACATGTCTTTTATAGCTTGTGTCATAAATTGGTCGAACATGGCTTACAGATTTCAACGAACATTGGGATTGAGGAAATGGTTGCCATGTTCTTGCTCACCGTTGGCCATGGAGTAGGCAATAGGGTGGTTTAAGAGCTCTTTTAACATTCAGGGGAAACGGTCAGTAGGCATTTGCACAATGTATTAGATGCTTGCTTTAGTCTAGCGGGGGGAAATATCAGACCATACGATCCCGAATTCAGTGTATGCCACCCCAAAATAAAAGAAGATCCCCGTTATTATCCATTCTTCCAAGATGCTATTAGAGCAATAGATGGAACCCACATTAAGTGTGTGATCATTGGTACGAACCGTGAGAGATATATCGGTAGGAAGGGATATCCAACACAGAATGTAATGGCTGTATGTGATTGGGACATGTGCTTTACGTTTGTTATGGCGGGCTGGGAAGGTACTGCACATGATGCCCGTGTCTTCGAATCTGCTGTTTCTAATCCATCTTATAACTTCCCTCATCCACCTGCAGGTATTGCTTTGTCACCTTCTATTCAATTACTTTCATTTTACACTTTAATGAATCTAATAGTTTGGATTGATTTAAACTTTTATTAGGAAAATATTATTTGGTTGACGCTGGTTATCCGACATAACTTGGGTACCTTGGTCCTTATAGACGTGAGCGTTACCATCTTCCAGAATTTAGCCGCCAACCCGGATTTAGAAACGCTAATGAGACCTTTAATTATTATCATTCTAGATTAAGGTCTACAATTGAAAAGACTTTTGGAGTGTGGAAGAATCGATTTCAATTGTTGCAAAACATGCGCAAGTATAGCTATCAGACACAAGTCCGCATTGTTTGTGCAACAATGGCCCTTCATAATTTCATTAGGCCAAATGATATTGCAGACGTAGTGTTTCGCCAAGGTAAAGCTGGGAATCTTGTTGATGTAGAAAATAATAGTGTAGCTAAACAATCTTCCACGACAAATTATGGCAGGTGATCTTCCTCTGAAATGATTCAAATTCGTGACTCAATTAAAAATCAAATTGTACGGAACATATGATACAATTGGTTATGTAATATTTTTCTAATTAGATTGTGCATTTTTTAATTGTCTAATTTCCCAACTTAAACTATTATAAATTTTTTATAATTTTTAATTACATTTCTCTTTTATCATTATCACAAAAGCCCAATTGACAATCGCTGTTCCAAACACACCATTTTTTTCATTTTTGCAAAAGCTCAATTGACAATCGCCAATCCAAACACAAATCACATTACATAATTTAGCTTTTATCAAAAGTAATATCACAACAAGTCCAATTGACAATCGTTGTTCCAAACACACCCTTTTTCATTTTTGCAAAAGCCCAATTGACAATTGCCAATCCAAACACAAATCACATTACATAATTTAGCTTTTATCAAAAGTAATATCACAACAAGCCCAATTGAAACAAGCCCAATTGACAATCGCTGTTCCAAACACACCCATAATATCGTTGTCCATCTTATTTATCATATTTGTCATTTTCCTGAATTGATTTACCTAAATTTATAAATTCATATATAATCTCATGTCATGCATGCATGACTATTTTATGGAAGTCAAGTTAAATTGATTATAATTAAACAGTAATTTATTTTATTTCTTAGTAAACACTTCAACTAATTGAGTGATTCATTTAACCCTTCAGCTAATTAACTCATTCATTCAGGACAAGAAGGAGTACCTTGTATATAAAAGTCAATTACTGCTTGGACATTAATAATTTGCCATAATAATCGGCCCCTCCAATTCATTGAACCTAATAAAGGCTTAAAAATCAAACCTCCAAATTAAGGCAATCATGAACTATGAATTAAAGTATTCGATTGCTTAAATACCTGATAATAGAATTTAAAAAAAGTGTCAGATATCAGTTGATAATGTTAAAAAAAACCTCCAAGAGCTGCACAGCAGGGAAGAACAAAAACATCTATACTAAGAGTTATCTTTTTTAATATACAACCATTTAAAAAAAAAGGCAAGGAAAATAATTAGCCTACATCAACAATTATTTATTCATGAAATCCTAAAATCATTGTTCTCCTTGAGCAATAATTATTCATGAAATTAATCCTAAAAAAACTAGAGAACATGCGAACAAGCTGAGCTAAGAAACCTAAAATTGAAAACAAAGAACACATACATACAAGTCAACCCCCATTACATGTTGGCTTGCTCATATATATATTTAACAAAAAAGAACTCTATAAGAATAAGGAGATCTTCTCAGTCACCACCTTGCATGCTCAAATCCTTGCTGTAATGCCATAATAAGCTCCTGCTAATTAATTAGGAGTCAATATATATCTCTCCAAGAAGATATATCTCTTCGTGTCAGTACTATGAATCAATTTTTCACCCCACATGAATGTTGCAAGAATAGAACTTCATATATTTCACAAAAAACGTGACAATGTTTGAATCTACTCTGTACATACTTTTTCCTTCTTTTTTTTTGATACAACTACTATATACATACTTTTTATAGACACCTTCTGCATCATAATAATTAATGCCTATTCTAACAACTGGGACAAATTCTCAACTTTATCATCATCCATCCTTTTCAACAAAAAAACCAAAACTGTTTCTTTTCTTTTTCTCTCTTTTTGGGTAGGTGTGTGTGTATGTATATCTCTACCATCTTTCTTTGTAAAGTTTGTGTCCCTGGCCTGATATATCTACGTCCACTTGCCAAACATCATGCATGCATGAAGGTAGTTGACCGGTTTATCAGTTGCAGGGAAGTTGAAATAACAAGGATCACTTTCTGTATAATGCCATCTGTGTCCTAACTAAGCTGTGATTGAAATTTGCAGAATAAAATTGATCAAACCCTTAAAGGCTCGCAGGTGGAAGTAGTGGTGGTGGTGATGGTGCAACAAGCAGATGACGAGGACGACATGGCCTCAACATAGCAACATTTACTACAAAGTTTGGTCATCTCCATGTAAGATTCACAACTCTTTGATGTGTGATTATTATGTGCCCTCATGAATTTCATCCTAACATGTTCTGGTAATCTCAACGTATACTTATCTTCTTTATTATTCTCCTTCTTATCGTCGTCGTCATCATCTTTTATCACCACTATAGAATGACCCGTTGAATGTGACTTTGAAAATCTCTTCTCTTGATCTCCTTCCCGTGAAACACATTCTTCTTCTTCTTCATCATCCTCCTCTTCTCTTCTCCCTGAAACCCGTTCTTCTTCTTCTTCTTCGTCTTCTTCCCTTACATCGATACGTGTCTCGTTGTCGTCGTCGGGATTATTATCTGTTATTATTGTCTGATTTTGATCTTGATGTTTTTCCATTGACGAGGAATCAAGATCTGTGCGACAAACAGGGCATGTCTTGTGAGATTCAAGCCAGATATCGATACATTCTTGGTGAAAAACATGGCAGCAAAAGGTTAATAGGCGAAGGAAGCTATCTTCCTCGAATTCCAACAAGCAAATCGCACATTCTAGGCTGTAGCTTTTGTTATTGTTGTTCTTTTTTTGGAACTCCTTCACGGAGGCGTAGGGGAAGGTGGGAAAGATTTGGAGCAGCGCTGGGTCGATGCCGGGGATCGGAGAAGCCGCGGCGGCGGCGTTGGCGTCATGGTTAGGGGAATGGATCTGGCGGAGGAGGTTGTTGACGGTGGGACGACGGAAGGCCCGGGTGTAGATGCAATTAATGACGAAACATCGGCAAAAGTAGATTAAGCAGATACCTACGATGAGACATATGAGGACGCCGAGCGCGAAAGCTATGATCACGGGCGACGTGGTGTAGGCCTTCCCCGGCGGAGGTGGGGAATGGAAGCTCAGGCTTATTGCGGAATGAGACATTGTTATTACTGCCATTCAATGGAGGCTAAAATTTAATCACTTGTTTTGTGAAAGCAGAGGCATTGCCTTTGGACTTGGATATGGATTTTGTGAATGTTAAAAAGAGCCGTAAATTCAATTTAGAAGTTAAGATGATTTAATAAGTTTATGTAGCTAAAGCCTCCATTTTGATCAATCTTATTGGTCCCAATTTCTAGTTTTGTATTACTATTAAATTTAAGGGAATGTTTCACCTAGCTGCCACTGTAGTTAAATAATTTCTAAAAGGCCCCATAGTATTCTAAAACATCACTGTAGTCTTAGCGGGAAAGTGAAATTAACTTGAAGAGTGAATGGACAAAAATAACCATCCCAAAAGCCCATTACAATGCAGAAAGCGCATATTACAAGATTAATGTGTCCATTTACAAGATAATCGTGCGTATTTATAAAATAAATAAGCTAATTTGCAAAACCAAAAATTGAAATGACAATAGCTCGTGATCAATGTGAAGTTATCATATATCAACAAACACAAGTGTAAATTTCAATTGTTGATCTTGCAAATCAGCTTAATTTTTTAATAAATTCCCACATGCATCTTATAAAGGTTCACACTTGTCTTGTGAATTTTCGTGCCATAAATAGCACAAATGTTCTTATCATTTCAATTGAATAACTTACAAATTAGTTTATTTGTCTTACAAATTCCCATAAGCATCTTATAAAAGGGCACACTCAACTTGTGAATTTCCTCTTCTCTTGTGAATATCACAAGTATTATTATCATTTCAATTATTGGTCTTGTAAATTAGTTTATTTGTTTTATAAATATGCACGTGTGTCTTGTAAATTGGCACAATTATCTTGTGAATGCCTTCTTGTCTTGTAAATAGCAAAAATGTTATTGTCATTTCAATTATTGATCTTGTAAATCAGCTTATTTGTCTTATAAATACAAATGATTGTCATGTAAATGAACACATGTGTCTTATAATTGCCATCTTATCTTATAAATAGCATAAGTTATTGTTATTTCAATTATTGTTCTTGCAAATTTGCTTATTTGTGCCTTGTAAATACGCACGATTGTTTTGTAAATGGGTACATGGGTCTTGTCTTGTAAATAGCACAAATTATCGTCATTTTAACTATTGTTGTTACAAATCATCTTATTTGTTTTATAAATATGCACTATTTCCTTGTAAGTGAGCACATTGGTCTTTTAATACGCATTTCTTGCATTGTAATGGTGTTTTTGGGAGGGTTATTTTTGTTCATTCACTCCTCAAATTAATTTCACTTTCCCCAAAATACTGAGTTGGCATTTCAAATTGTTGTGAGAATTTTTGGAAATCATTTAACAATAGTGGGGATGTGATGAAATTTCCCCCTAAATTTAATAATATACTGCTCCGATCATAACAACTTAAGAGCCCGTTTGGTTCAACCATATTGCATGCCTGCAATGGTAATCATGATTGCATTACCAAGAGAAGAGTGTTTGGTTGCTCTTTAGCATGGTAATAGGGTTTACCATGGTAATGATGAATACCAATAAATTGGTAATCCTCATTTCCCCCCATGAATCATCATTACCATCCCATTGCATAGTTTAAAAAGTCCAATTTACCCTTTAGTTTCCCTTATCTTTATTTCACTTATCTCATTTCACTTGCTGTATCACATCACAACTGCCACTGCCACAACCTCTTCCTCTTCCACTGCCGTCACCTCCACCCACCACCGCCGCCCCCGATCCTCCCCTCACCGCCACCTCCTCCTCCGTTGCCACCCACACCCCTGCCGCCCACCGCCACCACCTCCGCCGCCGCCATCGGCCCACCGCCCACCACCACCTCCTCCACCCCCGCCGCCACCCCCACCACCTCTGCCGCCGCCACCTCTTCCGCCACCGCCACCCCCGGCCCACCACCACCACCTCCTCCTCTATCCCCACCGTCGCCGGCTTGTAACTATTTTTTCTACAAATATTATATTAAGGGGTAAAATAGATTGTGTAATATCTTAATTTTAAATAATTGTTAAAATATTAACTCATTGCATGTTGCTTAAAAATCAAACCAAACACTACCCCTGTAATTAATATTGCATTGCATTACTATTGCATCGCACTGCACTGCACCGCAAGGTGTAATGGGATCGAACCAAACGGGTTCACTGTTGAGAAAATGAGAATATAATCTTCAATTTAAATAAGTTAAAGTGTAAAATACTCTAACCTCGTTTATTTTTTGTCTTAATTACATGGACCTCCCTTCTATTTTAAAAACATGCACTTAAATTCAAAGTGTTAACTCCGTTAATGATTTTTATTTTTCAATTAAAATTTATATTAAAATAAATTTTATTTACTAATTTACCCTTCATGATCATTATTAATTCCCTAAATTTAGCAAAAATTGTTCAAGTAATTAAAGAGGATTTTTATTTTATTATTTTACTTTTGCAAATAGTTATCTGTTGATTTTTTTCAAATTGAGATAAAGACTTAATTAATTTAATTAATGCAGACCTAGAAAGCTTAATTAAAAGTATGATTAATTCTTTTAATAGATGCCTACTTAAATAAACGTGTTTATAAATGTTTGTGCAAAAAAATTTTATTTAAAAAATTAAAATTTAAAATTAATATAAGTTATATAATATCTCAAATTTACATTATTAATAACATATGGTGAATAAAAATATGTCTTTCAATTTCAAAGATGTTTTCAATCATGGTGTTGTGGCAAAAAAGAAAAAAAAGAAAGAAATATGTTTCAGTCATTTACAAGAACACTAAATAAATAAGTTTCAATAAATATGATAAAAATTTATAATTTTATAATATAATAAAATTTATAAGATATTGGAAATTATCAACATATATGAATTATAATTATTTTTTGTTTGTATAAGAAATTATTTTTAGGCAAATATAGATGTTCGTTCATTTGTTGAAAGAGGGGTATTTTGTTCAAAACAAATGTTTAATATTCAAACTTAATGGTCAACTAATAGTTGAGTGTATGGAAATAGAATCTCAAATATATAATGGAGGTTTTTGTAACATACATTTTAATGTCAAAGAAGGTTTATATATATTTTTAAAATAGAGAAGAGGTTGTGTAATTTATGTATGAAAAAAAATTAGGGTTGAGCAAAGACCAGACTAGACCGGATTTACCCTCAACTGGAGGTCTAGTGTGATTTCAGACTGGGCTAGAAGTTATGGTCCGTCATGGTCTAGTCTGGTCCAAGATAAACCCAATGTCAAGCCAAACCAGACTAGATCAGGTCTGGTCTATCGGGATGGAGACTCGTCTGCTTGACATTTTTTTTGGCAAGAAATTAAAATGGGTTTGGATAATGATAAAAAAATCAAATACAAATATAAGGAAACCACAAAAAGCTATTAGATTTGAATAAGTTATTCATATCTTGTTAATAAGAAAGATTTAGGAGAAAGAATCAAATCAATATTCAAAAAAATCTCGCAACACCATATCTAAATCTAGATATATATGGTACACTATGCTTCTAAAAGTAAAGAAAACGCTAGAAGAGAGCTAGCGGTGTTGCCGACTTGGTTGATCTGGGCAATAAACTTAAGCCTTGCGATTAGGGGGGAGAACTGGAAGATCAGCTACTGCCCAAATATGGAGACGCTGATAGCAAAAACCAAACAAGGAGGTAGTTATACAGATCTGGCAAAAAAGAGATGGCGATGGCAGAAAAGCTTGACAAAAGAGGAAGAGGCTGATGATGATTCAGGTTAACTGAAAAAGACGAGGACTTTTGAGTCTTCAACTATTATTGAAATGGGATTTGAAAAGGGGAGATCCAGAGGCCGAGAGAGAAGGCGGTTTAGCTTAGGATTTTGGAGAGAGAATGTTAGAGATAAAGGGGTAAATGCTTTACTTAACCTAATATATGTAATAGGTAAATATATAAAAAAGAAAAAGAAAAGAAAAAGAGACACCGGGCTGGACTGGACTGGATTAATTGGTCCTAATGTTCAGCCTGAAACCCGATCTAACTCAACGAATTAGTTTGGTCTAGTCAGTCTAGTCTCATCATGTTGCTTATTTTTCCTTTGGGTTGGATTGGACCGAACTAGATAAGAATGGGTCAAACTGGACTTCGGGTTTTATGTTCATCTCTAAAAAAAACATAGCCTTTTTTTTTAACTTGGTGAAAATTAAATTTAGACTGCAACCTTATAGAATGTATACATTATATTGTTGTTAAAATGGAGTGTCGACTTTTTGAGTGTATAGTTTTTGTGTTTTTAGTTTATAAAAGGGTTAAGGTACAAATATACACATGAGCTTTTATCAAAAGTGCATCCCACACCAAATGTTTTTTTTAGGAGCAAAAGTGACCATGAGCTTTCAAAATGGGTGCTAAAGTCACATAATCTGTTATTTTAAACTGATGTCTGTTAATTTAAATATTTTATGTTAGGTGGAGACCAAGCGTGATTTGCCTCATTTGACTGGGCAAACGTGGCAGGTTTCATTTCTTCGTTAAACACCCACAAAACTCTACCAACTCCATGACAAAGAAATAGATCAAGCATAAGGTCACCTCCGAGCTGCTCTGTGAGTGCAGTCATGGCTCGAACTTGCATTTCTAAGGCCGAAATATAATCAGTGGTTTCTTCCAGATTCCCCGAGAAGGGACTGGAATTCATGAGATTTCTAGGGATTGGCTGTAGAGGAAGGGAAGCAAAAGAAGTTGAACTCTCGAAAGCTGCAACTCTATCGATAGAACCATAAGAGTACAAATCAACGAAGGCTGTGGATAGTAGGGTCGATGCATTGGCACTTACAGATGCGCCGGAGATTGTTCGGAAGGTGGTGGTCTCCTCATAGTGGACTTTGGATGAAGACAGACGGGTCGAGTCGAGCCTATCATAGCAGAAGGAGTGGCCTAGTCCCTAGTCGAGAGGCTGAGTGATCAAATAAGATATCTCCTGCTTCCGTTGACGGCCTCTGCCGCCGTTGAAGCAAATGGTTGGCAAGTTCTTCCACCATCGACCCTTTTGCCCCTGTCCACAAGTTCTTTAATCCACCAGTATATTTGGGAGGGTGAGCTTGAACAAAGGATAGGCTGAGTTCTTCTCCTCCTCCTCCTCCGCCATCTTTAATCCCTCAAAAAAAATTAAAAAATAAAAGTGAAACGACCCTTTTGCCCCTGTCCGCAAGTTCTTCCACTCCCTTTCCCAATGGTTCTTCTCCCCGGCATCGTCACCAACGCCGGTCACTCACAGCACCGATGAACCAATAAATAGGTGAAAGAATAAAAAAGCAATCTCGTTGGGTTTAGGAAAGAGCTGGAGGTGAAGTCGATGTGAAGATAAGGAGGATTTTATCAAAAATCATATCACTGCCCAATCGGCCATCACCATCGATTTCGAGCAGTGAGGAGGATTTTAGGAAAATTGCAGCAAAAAATCAAATCAATAACTTAAGCTTGAAACTAACCCAAAGATGCCATATATAGAAAAACAGATCAATCCTTTCTATTCAAATTCTTGCACAGAGTCAGAGTAGTGTCCAGAAGAAAAATTCGGAGAAGGAACACAAGAGAGGAATGATGAAGTTTTATCTCATCCTTCCAAGTTGTTTATTATCCACATCATGCTTTTAGTCAGCATTTTTAGTCAACAAAGTGAAAATTCATGGTCAGCGTCTTTGAGATAACGGGTTATGTGACTTTTGCACCCATTTTGAAAGTTCATGGGCACTTTTGCTCCTAAAAAAGCATTTGGTGTTGTATGCACTTTTGATAAAAGTCCGTGTTTATTTTTACACCTTAACCCTTTATAAAATCATATCAACTAAAGTTGTCAAAATCACGAGTTTTAACAAACTCGTGATAATATTTAAATTTAAATTTGTGCTAGTTATGAATTTAGTTAAACTCGTGAGTTCATATACTGAATTTATCGTTTTCATATTTCTAGTTTATAAAATCATGTTATTTCACTTATAAACTTGTGCTAACTTTTTTTATTTGATTATGCTTAATGTCTTTATATATACATTTTATAGAAATTTCTTTGTTGAGTGTGATAAATTATAAATGTTGATGGATTTAATTTCAATTATTTAAATTTAAAATATACTCAAATTAAGTTGTTGTCATTTTTTATAATTTAATAATACCCTTTTACTACCTATTAATTGATAAAATTAAACTTTTATGAGTTTATGATTTAGGTTCAATATACAAGTTTATCTCCTTGTTTTGTCATGAATTTAAGTAAATTTGTGAATTTGACATCTTAGATGTATATATAGAGAAATTTACAACAAATATAGGGACCTCAATCTGAAATCAAGACAAACGGAATTATGTGGATACTGGTCTAGCTTAAAATAAAATAATTAACTAACAAATTCATCCTAGCAAACTCTACTCACTTTTAGGGTATGTTTGGTTTGAGGGGATAGTAGGGGAGGGAGGGGAGGGGAAGGGGGCTAAATTACAATATTGGATAAAAGGAACATAAAATTTACCCTCTTATTCTTTTAAATTTTGGGTTTTCGTTCAAAATTTATTCTCTCATTCCTTTTAAATTTTGGATTCACGTCCAAAATTTAAATACCTTCAACCAAAAAAGACAATTTAACCCCCCTTTCCTCCTCTCCCTCCCCTACCGTCCCCTCAAACCAAACACGCCCTTAGGAGCTGGTTGGTATGAGGAGAGGGGAGGGGCCGAACAGAGAAAGGGAGGGGAGACAAAGTTTAAAAAATTAGAAAGTAAAAAAATTATAATTAAACAATTAAAATATAAACTTGTGCTAGTTGTAAACTTAGTTAAATTTGTAAGTTTATATGCTGAGTTTATTGTTTTTAGATTTCTAACTTATAAAATTGTGTTGTCTCAAATTATGCATAAATTTTATAGAAATTTAATTATATATAAACTCGTGCTCAGTAGCTTTATATATAAATTTTATTGAAATTTCTTCATTGAGTATGATAAATTTTGATTGTCAATGGATTTAATTTTGATTATTTAGATTTAAAATATAATTAAATCAAATTATTATTATTTTTTATAATTTAATTATTTAATTATACTCTTTTACTACTTATTTATTGATAAAAATAAACTCTTACAAGTTTATAATTTAAGTTCAAGATACAAGTTTATATCTTTGTTTTATCATGAATTTGTTTCAACTCGTAAGGGTTTGATTTCTCTAGATGTATATCTAGAGAAATTTCCAACAAATATAGGGACCTCAATTAGAAAACAATGAGATATTAGTTTAGTTTAAAATAAAATAATCGACTAACAAAATAATCCTAACAAACTCTGCTGAGTTATTTGGTACAAGGAGAGGGGACAAAAGGAATAGAAATGGGGGAATCAAAATTTGAAAAATGAGAGGTGTGGCTAAAAACTTGTAATTAATTTTTTACATTTCTATTATCCAATGTCTTTTTTATATTAAAATTTTATAACTCTATTTTTTAAAATTTTTTAAATCCCACTCAAGGTTCATGAATCTGGATCTGGTATTGAATCAGTTGGGTATTGGGTTAAGGGTCAGTAGGTCATATCAGAGTCAGTTCGGAGCTAAACTGAAGCCAAACTGGTGAAAAATTGAAGATTTTAGATTTATTAATATGAAATTCAAAGAATTTTTTTAAAAAAAATAGTGACTCAAATCGGATGCCTAATCGGACTGATTTACTAGCCGATTCTCCGATTTTGGACTGGACTGCCCGGTCCGATTCGGGTTCATGAACACTGATCCCACCCATAAAAATTTTAATTATTCCCCTCCTCGTCCGAATCCTTATAGCAATCAGCCCCTAACTTGTGCATTACTTAACTGACCACTGAAACTAAATCAAATTAATTTAATTTCACAAATCCCTTGCCCACCGATCAAGACGTTATACTTCTCTCTGCGCACGATGGAAAGCCGTGTGACTCCGCCGATTGATCGTTAGTATGTCATAACGACCAACAGTCTGTTCAGAGAGCGGGGTCGCTCTCTGCCATTTCCGGGTAAGGATTCCACCAGTTAAATGCTAATCCAAGAAGCACAACATTTTTAATGCAATTAATCTCTTTCCATTTTCTACTATGCCTTGGGTTCAATGAATCTGCCATACGCTTGATATTTTCGTTTTCTTTTTCCAGAGTCAATAATCTCAGGCTATTTAGAGTGATCCTTTGGCTTAGACGCACTTCACTTTACCGCGTGTCTCGAAGACTCAGAATCCATCATGGAGGATAAACAGCTGATTGTCGCAGTCGAAAGCACCGCTGCTATGGGGCCTTATTGGGAAACCATTCGTACGGATTACCTCAATAAGATAATAAGGTTCGTTCTCTTTTGGTATCTGTGTTTTATGTTGAATCTAACTTTGGGATTTTTTTCTTAGTCCCTTTGAGGTATGGCGCTTGGGGCTTAGATTTTGGTGTGTAAAAATGCAGTCTGCCTCAACCGCAATTCAAGTTTGTTTGATTGACTTGAATTTTCAAATTTCAACTTCTAGCATGTTGTTAGTGATGAAAGGAGTCTTATCTCTCGATAATTACTGTCATTTACAGAGAATTGGCGAAACACCTATCCCCCTTCACTTGAATTAGACAAGAGATCTCATCTTTTTGTTTGCACATGCTTGAGCCAACTTTTGTGGATAACTGCTGTGTAATGCGTTAAAATAATTTCTCTAAACATGAGTAGAATCTCAACCGTACATCATAAAAGCTTACAGGGGTATAATTCTTGCACGCAACCGTACATCATAAAAGCTTACAGGGGTATAATTCTTGCACGCTAACAATATCACTTATAGACTATATAACATGTATCATTTTAAAACCATCATTATTTGTTATCTTGGATTATCAATATTTAATACTAAAATGAAGCTCTGCAAACTGGGGTGACTGTTGTGTAAAGGCAAGTTCTTGTGGGAACAGACCATTATCCAGAATAATATTGACGATAATTGGTATTTTCACCCCGTACCACCCCCAGATATATTATCTAATGCCCAGTGATAATCATCAGGTGATTCCTTTTTCATGTGCTGCAAGGTAAACCGACATCTAACAGTCCTCATATTTTAAGTCCTTCCCGCTTAGTGTTTGGAATGACTTAATTTTAGAAAATAAGCACTTATTACATAGGTCGAAACAAAACTCCTCTCACATACTTACCTCGTATACCGTGAATCACGAATTATAAGCACTTATTGCCCAAAAATAAGCTATCCCAAACGAGCACTATATTAAATAAACAGCTTAAGTCTCTATAACTACCTCACTTTACAGTTTGTTAGTATGGCATGGTGCATCACTTTTAACATCTTATGGTATTCATACAGGTCTTTTGGTGGAAATGACTCAGCTGGGCAGGTATGTGTGATTTCACTCAAATCAAAATAATACTATCTAGGGAAAAGAGAAGAGGAAGATAATAGTGTCTAGTGTGACCTTGCTCACTTTTTATTAGTTGTATTTTATTTAATCTGTGTTATCTGTACTTGTGGACTGTAAAGTAAAATCATGTCCTCCCATTGGCGTTTCAAACAAATAGCTGTTTATTAGGCCATTAGTTCCTTCTGATTTTATTCGCTGGACAGAAGATTCTTATATTGCCAATATTATAGTTGTTATTTTTGCTTGATACTAAAGCTTCTCTTAATCAATAAGGCTTCTATACTGGTCAGTGATGCATTGGAGACACGCATTATTTGGTCTTGGCAATCCATTGGATAGTTTCGACTAATCATTTTCTTCAATATTTTTATGTCGACTTATTTTGTGCTGTCTATTAAAACTTACTAGTTCTGAACTCTAGATTGAAGCCATTGCTTGCTTACTTTGATTCAATTACTTGGATGGAGGAAGGTGGTACAACTGATCCATAGGATTTATTAGGTGTTGGAAGCTTGCAAATTTTTAATGTGATACTGTTGAAATTACAACTACTATAGTCAAGGACTGCTCATATCTTCAACTGTATCTCATTGCTCTTACTACTATTGTGGGATGAAGCTTTGTTTGCAGCCTCATTTTAGTGCTCTTTGAACTAGTGTTTGTGTTTCAAATGAATTGTGATTTTTGACATGCAGAGAGACTGAACAGTTTTTCTACCCAGTTGGGTCTCTTCGCATGTTCCCTTGCCCTATTTTTTCTGGATATCTTCTAGCTGCCAGTGCTATTTCTTCTCTTTTACCTCTAATACTGATTTTTTTCCTCTAAAATGAAAAAAGTATTGAGGAAAATTCACTCTGATTGCTGTACAGGAGGATTAATCCATCCTGAAGGTTTAACCTATTAGGTGAAGTCCCATAAATGCTATTAGTATGTGTAGTGTGGAAAAAGCCTAGGCAGTCAATATTATGTGAAGTAGAGTACATTAGTTTCTAGCTTTTTATATTTTAGTAGACGAGATATTTTTTCTAGACTGACAAATAATTGTCTTTTGGTTTGTTTGTCTATTAATTTCTCTCACCCCTTTTAATGCAGAAGCCTTCGACATCCAACGTTGAGTTTGCATTAGTCACTTTTAGTACTCGTGGAGGTTATTCTGGTACAGTTTTGCATAATCTTGTAATGGTGTTATTAAAATATTCTCTTGCTTAGACTGCATAACTGTTGAATTATAACTTCAAATGAAATTGATGTATGATTGTGAGTCTATTCTTCACGTGCGGGTATAAATAATTAAATATATTATTCTATCACTTACTATTTCTCTTAAAGTATTCGTATGTTACCCATCCTTTGCACTTTAAACGATTTCCGTGACAAGGGAAGTAAAAGATGAGTGTGATTTCTTTTGGTGAATTGGGTATAATTCTAAATATAGAATATATCAACAATTCTTTGTTAGATTTTAAGTTTAACAAGGGATTGGACAAAATTTTACTAATTACTAATTTTCAATTCAAGTATATATAATCTCTTGGATATTATGTAGTCTGAATTCTGCTCTTTTACACCGGAAAATCTGTATGCAATTGACTAAAATATAGAGTATATTTACTTAATTGGGCGTCGTTGAACGCAGATTGCGCTGTACGAAGGACTGGCTGGACAAGTGACCCTGATATGTTCTGTCAATGGCTTTCAGCTCTACCCTTTGTTGGTGGTGGTTTTGATGATGCTGCAATTGCAGAAGGGCTCTCTGAAGCTCTCATGGTATATATGCTGCGCACGTTTGGTTTCCAATTTTCTTTTTCTTGAGTCATTTTCAAGTTTCAGTTGACTTTAAGAGTATTTCCATCTCTTTACACCACAAGGCTCTCCCATTTCTTAATGCCAGCATCCCAAATCTGCTTACTTTGAATGGAATATTATAATTTAACGAAGAAGTGTGTATTGACATTTAGAGGATCTTGGACAAGGTCAGATTCAAGGTGGTGATTGATATAGGTGGACTGTGCAGAACTTCAGCTTGTGCGTACATGCTTATGTGCGTGTGTTTTTGAAAAAGATATTTTAAAGGGAATTGGGCTTTAATATATTTTACCACTTTCCAGGGACTTGAGGGGGTTTCATTCTTCTGATTTCCTGGGTTCGAATAAAGGAATAATTTCATGAGATTGCAGAGTTTAAGGTTGCTAGGGCTTGGAGCTGGAAGGAAAGAGATAGGATAATTTATTTATTTTTGATGAAATAGGAAGGTATTGTAGGAAGAGAAGGCATAACTTGCTGGAGGACTTGGCATCCTTAAGCCCAAAAATACTAGAAAAATCCTGACAAGCAAGCTTTCTAGTTTTGATAAATTAACATTTATGCTTGTTAAAATTGACGCATGCATGCATGCCTTCTGAACTTATTAGTTAAGTTATAGGCTCTTAAAATTTCTCATTCAAAGCACTTAATTACCAGTAGCTGCAATCCTTGGGTTTAGTACTCAAAATCTTACTTATCCTTTTGGCAGAATTCTTCAAATGTTTTTGTTGCTAATTTTGCTTAGGAGTTTGGCTCTATAAAACTTGCACTACATTTGAGAACTATATTAAGGTTCCTACTTCTGATTGAGGTAGTCTCAACTGTTTTATTTGTCATTGAAGTCATGGATTTTGTGTGACAACTAATTTTATATCGGAGAAAACATTGAAGCATGTCTAACAGATAAGATGAGGAATATAAAGCATGGAATGTTGGAAACCTAGAAAACTAGAAAGTAGTAAAATTGACTTTTTTAATCCTTCGGTAGCTTGCATAGTGGCAGCAAATTTTATGGTGATGAGAACTATAGGGAGAGCAAAAGTTCAGGAGAAAAGAGAGGGACCAAGCAAAATGTATTGTTGAATGTAGGGGTGTGTATGGGCCGGATGGGGCCTGGAAACCAGCCCAGTTTCCTTCTCTGGCTCCTTTTCCAAGCCCAAAATCCGTAGTCAATCTGGATTGACTGAACATGGAAATAAACCGGATTGGATTCAGTTGGGCCAGAGAAATTTGTTTTGAAATTATCAAGTCTTCCTTTGATGAAGTTGAAGAGCTGCTCTGTAGTGGTTGCATTTCAGCATTTTTTCATCTGCTCCAATCACAGACCCACCAAAACAAAGCACAAGAGAAAATAGAAGATTAGTGTTTGAGCTCCACTTTGGTGCTTCATCCTCCTTAGTGATTATTTAGGACCTATTTTCCTTATTGGTCAAGCAAAAGACTACGAAATATCTCATTCCTTATCATCTGCCAAGTCTCAATTCACTCATGAAATAATTATTTAGTAACCTAAATATTGGATAGTCAATAATATCTTTTTTCTATTGCTAATGTGTTTTGAAGCTTCTTCATAGTGGAATTCGTGCTAAAACTAGTCCTATAATATATTTGATTTATGCAGCTCTGTGTTGCTATTCATGTAACCAACAACATGCACCTGTTTGAATGACGTTTACTGCATGTAAAGAGTACCGAGATTTAATTGTTAGGTCTACTTTCACTTTGTAGTCTTGTAACTGTAGAAAGTCAGAAACAAAGTCAGAAACATCAGCACCGAATAGCATGCCATTGTTGACACTCTCACACACCTCCGTCTATCACGCACCTACCATCATTTTCTGTCTCTCTGTTTTTCCTTTCGTTTCCTATATATATTGTAATTCCTAAGCATTGTGATATATCAATGAAGTAAGTGAATATAAGAACTTCTTATAGTAACCTTACTCTTCTATAATACTGAAATATGTTATTTAAAATTGTCGAGGGTTTCTGATAGGGTCTAAGGTAGTATGTGCTGTCAAAGTTTCACATCAAGTAGTATGGGCTACTTGATGGGGTATTTAAGTGCCTTGGCTATCCCACCTCATTAGCTAGTTTTTAGGGTGTGATTCTCCAATATACTTGGGTGCCTATAATTTGGTATCAGAGTCGGTGGCCAGCAGACCAAAAAGGGCGAAAAGGGCTATCGACAAAGAGTTCTGACCGGCAAAAAGGCCGAGTAAAGTGCCGCTGAGTGAAGCCACCGAGACGTCGGCTTTCCAGGGAGGGTGTATTGATAGGGACCAAGGTAGTATGGGTTGCCAAAAACCTGGAATCTTATTGATAGAATGCCACGAACTTGTTGGTTTATTCTAGGAGGAAACATGTGGCTTAAGGGTGGTTGTTGTTAGTTATCTGTTTTAAGGTTCTGTTTAGGATTAGTTGGAAGTTATTTTTTGGTTTATTTCAGTTTATGACAGTTATTAAGTTAGTCCTTATCCTTTAGCGGTTAGTCATTATGTCTTAGGTCTATATAAAGTGTGTGATATGTAAAGATAATAAAATATAAAAGTTAGTTAGAGTTTGTTAGGGAGTTAACCGTTAGAAAGTTAGTTAGTTAGTTTAGGATTAGCTTGGTCATTAAGTCACTCTAGTCTATAAATAAGGGCCTAATTCCTAATGTAAATCAGATTAGATGGAACTGAATTCTCTTTGCTCCTCTCTTGGTTCTGTTTCTCTCTTGATCTCTCTATCTCCTTCTTCTACACCTCTATTTCTGGTTCTTTCCCACTCTTTCTCTCTATACAGAATTATGATTTTGTAACAGTGGTATCAGAGCGGACGATTCTCGGCCCTCCCACTGCCATTCCAAAAGAAAAAGAAAAGATCCTAACAGTCAATGGATACTGCAACTTCTCCATTCCTTTCAAGAGGGTTGGAAGAACAACTTCATAATATGATGATGATGGCTGAACAAATGGCCTTAATTCTACAAGAGCTTCGGTCCGTGAAAACAGATGTGGCAGAGTTACGAGAATTATTGCAGGAGGAACAGCTTCAGTTAGAAGATCCCCAAGAAAGCCAGTCCAACTTCAAGGCTCTTGACGAAGGTCAAGAAGAAGACGAAGTTCTTGATCTTGAGTAAGAATCCAAGAGCCATGATGAAGCTTAAGTCATGAGATTTGCCACTGAGCAGAATGACGACATGATGGGTTGTGGCGTGCAAGCACCTCTACTGGCAATGGACAGAAGAGGAGCATTGAACATAATGGTCGAAGGAGGTGAAGCCAAGAACCTCAATGTCCATGAACGTTTTTAGGAGTTGTACAAGGAACCTTCAGTTTCGGCGCCATCAACGACGACTTCTTCTCTCTCGACGCCGATTCTCATTCTGCCTTTGAGTCTGAGTTCTTCGCCGGCTGTCTTCTTTCTTCTCCCACCGTCGAGTCCTCTTTCTTCGCTGTTGTCCGTTTCTGCTCTGTCGACGGTCGTTGTTTCAGATTGCTTCGTGCCGTTGGGTTCTTTTCCATCACCTCTATCTCTATTTCAATCACTTAGCTGGAGGAGTTTGCAAAGCATCGATTATTCGCATATTTCAACTAAGTCTGAACTGGTTATGAGGCAGACTGAGTAGGTCACGTGGCTGGGTTTAATTGAGCTTGAAAAGTCAAACCTCCAGCTGTCCTCCATTTTCTCCAAGGGTCAGAAGTATTTTGAAGGGGTACAGCTGGCTTGCAATTTCTCTCCATAGCAGGAGTACTTTGATGGTTCACTGGGTTGGCTAATGTCATATAAGTATTAGGGCTTTTCCTTTGAAGCAAATGGCCCAAGCTTGTTTCTTCATGTTCTCCTACACTAGGTCTGCTGCAAACTTGGTTAAGGGGAGAGCTGATTAGAATGTTATTTGGGTCTGGATTGGATTTATTGCTTCTATTTGTTCCAGTTTCAAACAAGTGAATTGCACTTGTGAGAAGCAGCATTCAAGATAGAATTCTACACTGTCAAGAAGTTTTTCAGAATTTTGAAGTCTGTATTTTGTTCATTTCAGTTTGTATGTTTTGTTGTTAAGCATCCTTGAGGGCAAGGAGTTTTTGGGAGGGGGTATTGATATGTAAAGATGATAAAATGTAAAAGTTAGTTAGAGTTTGTTAGGGAGTTAGCCTTTAGAAAGTTAGTTAGTTAGTTTAGGATTAGCTTGGTCATTAAGTCACTCTAGTCTATAAATAAGGGCCTAATTCCTAATGTAAATCAGATTAGATGGATATAGAATAATAGTGTTTTCTGAATTCTCTTTGCTCCTCTCTTGGTTCTGTTTCTCTCTTGATCTCTCTATCTCCTTGTTCTACACCTCTATTTCTGGTTATTTCCCTCTCTTTCACTCTCTCTCTATTCAGAATTATGATTCTGTAACAGTGTGTAAGACAGACTCAATGGTTATCAATGAAAGTATCATACAGAATTTCAGTATTGTCCTAAAGTTGCAGATTCTGGCTTTAGTTTGAACCTTTTTCTTATTTCAATTTCCTAGTTTTATCATTTTCATGCCAAAATGTTCAAATTCTCAGATGTTCCCTACTCCTCAAAATGGAAACCAGAATCAACAGAATGTGGACTTGCAAAAGCACTGCATTCTTGTTGCAGCAAGAAATCCATACCCTTTGCCGACACCAGTTTATGTACCACGACTGCAGAATTTAGATCAAGGTGAAACCATAGAATCAGATGCAGGGAATCGTCTACATGATGCCGAAGCTGTTGCTAAAGCATTTCCTCAGGTATTCCTTTTTTTTTTTAATAAAAAACAAAACTTGGTTTCTTTGTTCTCATTGTTATCTTATCTTTGGAATGTAATATTTTGCTTGCAGTGTTCTGTTTCTCTTTCTGTTATATGTCCAAAGCAGCTCCCCAAAGTTGTAGGCATTTACAATGCGGTAAGGATGGGTTACAACTCTTTTAGCAAAAGAATTATTTATTTTATTTTCAAGGGATGAGATATCAGATACTTTGTCTAAAATAAACTACTCATACGACAAGCATGATCTGATTACTCAGTTAAGTTGATGCTCACATCTTGTAAAGCAAAAGTAGAGCATATTTAGTGAAGGATTTGGTATTTTCCCCTCCCTTAATGTTTATTTTTAAATTCAGCATATAAATATTGACTACGTCCCTTTGGCAATGCAGGGCAAGCGAAACAGCCGCACAGCAGATCCTCCTGTCGATACAAAAAACTCCCATTTTCTTATTTTAATATCTGAAAGTTTCAGGGAAGCCCGTTCTGCTTTGAGTCGTTCAGGGATCACAACTCTAACTTCAAATCAGAGTCCTGTCAAGGTGGATGCAGGCCCTGTTGCACCAGTTACTGCGACAGTACCTACTTCTATGCCACAAGGTTGATTATAAGCTTAACAGATGCATCGCTTACCAAAGATAGTTATAAATGCCATAGTCATGTGTATAGACTTGCTTGCTTGATACTTGTATGATCCTCTAGCATCATTTTAATGATTGAACACATCGTACACTCTTAGATCTCAAATATATGATTTTGCACTGCAGTCAGCTACTTTTATCGATATGAATGGTTTTGGGGGTGAAAGGACAGTTTACATGGACATGAATTGGCTGCAGTGCTCCTATGGTAGCATCATTTAAGTGCAATGCCTAGGATTTATAGGACAGTTTAATGCTATAGCATATACTACTACAACATATTGTCTTCTTTATTTTAGCTCTTATTTTAGGGTCTGAGGATGGTTTCCTTAGTGTATATAAATTGAGATTGGTAGGTCGCTAATTAGGTGGCTTATTTCTTGCGTGTCTTTGCATTGAAGATAATTTTTATTGACCTCACAATATTACAATATATACAGCAGCCCTATGATATGAAAAGGAAAAACATAATACGAGGGATATATAATATTAGGGAAAATAAAAAATAATAAAGAGCCATTCATGTACAATTCTATACAATTAATTCTATTAAATCCTAATATTTTGATTATACAACACTCACCCTCAAGTTGGATTATATATGTTTAGCATGTCCAACTTGCCCACATAATCTTCAAATTTCTTGTTCAGAAGTCCCTTTTTGAAGATGTCTATTGTTTGGTCTCTTGTTGGCATACAATTGAGGGGGTAAAAATACTAAAGAGCTAAATACTGTTAAATGATGTAATAAGTCGTTGGTGGATGATGTAATTAATAAGTAGTTGATAGATAGTATGATGTGTTTTTGTAAAGTTAAACCAGAATTTGAGGAAGAGAATGGAGTAGATGAAGAGAAACAGAAATATTGAACTGAGGAGAGAAAACAGAAATTCTGAAAGGGGAAGAGAGAAACACGTGGCTGCTGAATAATACTCTTTCATTCAATTAGTCAACAACAATGAATAATGGGAATAGTGGCCCTTATATAGAGAGCCGTGGGATTAGGGGCAGAACTGTAATTAATACTAGGCTGTAATCACTAATCCTATCTAATTAGCTTAAGGGATACAATTAGGGTGTGTTTGGCTAGTGCTATTCTAAAATAGCTAATGCCACTCTCACCTATCATTGCTCTTCCCTTAACTAACTTAACTAACTTAACTAACTTAACTAACTCCCCTAACATTCTAAAATTAGGGTTCACAAATTAGGGATTAGGGATTTACATTACAAATTCATATCATAGTAGTTGGTAGATAGTAGTTGGCAGTCATAGCATTTAATACTCATGTAAAAACCTCCCTCTGTAAATACCCATGTAAATCTTGTACATGAAAACATCAAAAACATTTTTCCTTAAATACTTTGTCATGGTATCAGAGCCTGGTTGGCTCTAAACCCTAGCTTCTAGTTTTTGATTATTGCTCTGTTAAAAATCCTAGTTTTCCTAAAAAAAACGCATCCGCCTTGTTCATACCCAACTTGTCCCGACCTTCGTTCAAGACACGTGCCTCACCACTGTGTTCAAAGGCTGCCGACTGACCAAAACCCGCCGCTGTCGAAGATTCCGCCACAACATGAGCTCACACACGCCGATCAAAGATTTTTGGATAGTTTTCTCTCGCCGGCGCATGGGTACTCCTCTCAATCACCGGTCAAGTTCGTTTTGCTCAGAATCTCCTTCTCTTTCTGTTCTAAGCCATGTCTGAGGAACAAAACGCTTCTAACAATACTGGGTCTTCCACACCCGGTGTTCTCGGTGCTTCTGAAGAATGGCAGAGTGTTTCAGCTTCTTATAAGCTGAACGGAACTAATTTTTTAAGTTGGTCTCAATTTGTTCGCACTTTCTTGAAGAGTCATGGGAAACTCGGTCATTTGCTTGGAACGGGTCCTAAACCAAGAGATCCAGCTTTTGATGCTTGGGATGAAGAAGATTCCATCGTTGTGTCTTGGTTATGGAGTTCCATGACTCCCGATGTTAGTCAAACATGCTTATTCTTGTCTCAGCAAAGGAAATTTGGGATACTGTGCATCAAACCTATTCAAAAGTGAAAGATGCAGCTCAAATATATGAGATTAAGACCAAAATTTCCAACATTAAGCAAGGAAACAAGATCTTAAGGACATTAAAAGAAGGATGACCAAGACGGCAGTGATGATGCCAAATCTGTTCCTCATTTGATTTGATATCTCTAGGTTGAGAGGAAGACTGTAGACTTTGAACTCTACCACATTCATTAGGTTCATCCAGAAAATAAAGTCCATCTTTTTCCTCAGCAAGTCCAATCGTCTGTTTCGTGTCCTTCATTGATGATTGCATTCGTGTTACGTGGATCTACTTGTTGAAACAAAAGTCTGATGTTACCTTGTTTTCCCCTCCTTTTATAATATGATCAACACTCAGTTTGGAGTTGGGATAAAAAGGTTTCATTCTAATAATGCAAAAGATTTCTTCAATCAATCTCTATCCACATTTTTTGATAAACAAGGGATCCTAAACAAGTCATCTTTTGTCAATACTCCTCAACAAAATAGGGTAGCTGAAACAAAAAATTGTCATCTTCTTGCTGTTACAAGGGCACTATTGTTTCAAAAGGATGTGCCTAAGCAGTTTTGGGGTGAAGCAGTCTTAACTACAACACATCTCATTAACCGACTCCTGACTCCAATTCTTGGATCAAAGAGTCCTATGGAGATTCTCACTAATTTCTTTCCGAATTGCAATGCATCAAATGGTCACATACCTAGAATATTTGGATGTGTTGCATTTGTTCATGTGCATTCTCAACAAAGAACCAAACTTGATCCTAGGTCTCTCAAATGTGTGTTGGTTCGATATTCCTCCACCCGAAAGGGATATAAATGTTACCATCCTCCTTCTAGCAAGTTATTTGTTTCAGCTGATGTCACTTTTTCTGAATCTGACTCTTATTTTAGCACCCCTTTAGTAGTGAAAGTCCAATCGATGATGATCTTGATCTCATTCTTGGTGACTTTCCACAATCTCATCCAAGTGAGTCTCTAAAAGCTCCACCAACTCCTCCAAGTGAGTCTCCCAAAGGTCCACCAACTCTTAGCTATACTTATCCACTACAAATTTAATCCAGAAAGAAGTCATCTCAACCACTGCATGTTCAATCATCTGAATTTGTTACTGTTGAGACACCATAACCGTCTCTTGAGAATACCGAGGTAACTCCATCCCTTTTTGATATTCCTGAAAGTCATAATGATATTCCTAATGACTCTAATCTACCCATTGCCTTGAGAAAAGGAGTTTGAAGCTGCAGTAAACGTCCTTTATATCGGTTATCTTCATTTCTTTCATATGATAAGTTGTCTTGCAGTCATAGAACCTTTCTCACTTGTCTCCGGTCCATTTCAATACTAAAAACCTTATCTGAGGCATTAGCATATGATAATCGGGTCCAAGCAATGAAAGTTGAAATGGAAGCCCTAGAGAACAACAAAACATAGGAGCTTGGTCAATTACCAAAAGGAAATAAACCCATTGGATGCAAATGGGTGTTTACACCCAAATACAATTCTGATGGTACTCTAGAACGGTATAAAGCTCAATTGGTTGCCAAGGGATACACTTAAACCTATGGGGTAGATTATGAAGAAACTTTTGCTCCTATTGCGAAGATGAATACCTTTCGTATTTTATTATCTTTGGCTGCTAATCAAGATTGGAATATGCTGTAGTTTGATGTGAAAAATGCATTTTTACATGGTGATTTGAAGGAGGAGATCTATATGGAGGTTCAACCTGGTTTTAACTCTCAACTAGCTCCTTGTATAGTATGCAGCCTTAAAAAGGCACTCTATGGCTTGAAACAGTCACCAAGGGCATGGTTCGGGAGATTTACAAAATCCATGGTTCACATGGGATACAAACAAAGCCAGGGTGACCATACTTTGTTTATTAAACATTTAGCTTCAGGGGGAGTGACAATCTTACTTGTCTATGTTGATGATGTCATTGTGACGGGAGATGACGTGGAAGGCAGTAACTCTCTACGAGCACAATTGATGAAGGAATTTGCAATTAAGGATTTAAGGAGGCTCAAATATTTCATGGGCATTAAGGTTGCTTATTCCAAACATGGTATCTTCATATCTCAACAAAAGTATGTTCTTGATCTTCTGGCAAAAACAAGAAAGTCAGGTTGCAAGCCAGTGGATACACCAATAGAACAAAATCACAAGCTGTGTGCAACTGGGAAGCGAGCTTCCAAACCAAAGAAAAATAAAAAGCCCCGTAAACCACAAAAAGATCCTTCTGTCAACAAGGAATCTTATCAAAAGCTTGTTGGTAAGTTGATTTATTTAGCACACACGAGGCCTGATATCGCATATGCAGTCGGTGTGGTGAGTCAACATATGCATGATCCTAAAGAATCACATATACAGGCAGTACGTCGAATATTGCATTACCTAAAGGGTACTCCAAGAAAAGGAATCTTGTTCAAAAGGGGGAGAAGATTGACAATTGAAGCTTATACTGATGCAGATCATGGTGGAAATCTTGATGATAGGAGGTTTACAGCAGGTTATTGTACCTTTCTTGGTTCAAATCTCATTACATGGAGAAGCAAGAAATAGAATGTGGTATCTAGATCGAGTACTGAAGCTGAGTTTAGAGCTATGGCACTTGGAATTTGTGAATTATTGTGGATTTAAATCATTTTATTAGATTTGAAGATCAAATGGGAAGGTCCAATGAAGCGCTATTATGACAATAAGTTAGCTATCAATATCGCTCATAATCCAGTTCGTCATAATTGGACTAAACATGTTGAGATTGATCGACATTTTATCAAGGAGAAATTGGAAAGTGGCCTAATATGTACTCCATTTGTTCCTTCGGTAGATTAATTGGCAGATATTCTCACAAAGGGATTATTTGGTAGATGATGTAATTAATATGTAGTTGGTAGATAGTAATTGGTAGTTATAGCAGTTAATACTCGTGTAAAAAGCTCCTTCTATAAATACCTATGTAAGTCTTATAAATGAAAACATCATAAACATTTTTCCTCAAATACTTTGTCAAATATGTATTACCCTATACAATTATTTCTATTAAATCCTAATAATTCTGATATTTCCACGTCTTCTCTTGCCTGCTGGTCAAAGATTTGTTATATGCTCCGTTAATATTGCTGCTTTCTCTGTGGATTTTTAGTTAATGGATCTATCACAAACCGGCAACCAATTTCTGCTGGGAATGTGGCCCCTGCTACTATAAAAGTGGTGAGATCCTCAATTTCCCTGTATGAAATTGTAATTGAAATTTGGCACTCATTTGTTATTTTTTTAAAATTCAAATCTCATAATGATCTTGGATGTATCATATCTCTTCAGGAGCCCGTTCCTGTCACTTCCCTGGTTTCAGGACCTGCTTTTCCTCATATGCCATCCGTTCCACGTGCTCCTAGTCAAGGTGTCCCAAGCTTGCAGACTTCATCTCCGTCTTCTGCTTCTCAAGATATTATGGCAAGTAATGAAAATACACAGGATGTCAAGCCCATGATGCCGGTGTCACAGCCCTTGCGCCCAGTGGGTCCTGCTCAAGCTAATGTTAACATTCTTAACAATCTTTCTCAAGCAAGACAGGTCCTAAGTGGAGGAACCTCAATGGGACTTCAGTCAATGGGTCAAACTCCTGTGGCTATGCACATGTCAAACATGATATCCAGTGGAATGGCGTCTTCTGTACCAGCTGCTCAAAGTGTATTTTCATCTGGACAGTCAGGCGTAACTTCAATAACTAGTTCTGGATCTCTCACTGGTCCCGTGCAAGTTGGAGCAAACTCAGGTCTTGGTTCATTAACTTCAGCCACGTCAAATGTGTCTGGAAGTTCAAATATTGGGATTTCACAAACATTGGGAGGAAATCTGCAAGGTGCTGTTAGTATGGGTCAGTCAGGGTTAGCCATGAGCCAAGGAAACATTTCAGGAGCACAAATGGTGCAAGGTGGTGTTAACATGAACCAAAATGTGATAAGTGGCCTTGGTCCATCAGTTGTCTCTTCTGGGAATGGTACAATGATTCCTACTCCCGGAATGTCTCAGCAAGTACAACAGGTGATGCAACCACTTGGTGTGAATAATGCGGCAGCCAACATGCCTTTACAACAACAGACCTCAGGTGCTATGCAATCTACACAATCAAAATATGTGAAGGTTTGGGAGGTTTGTCTTGATCCCGTTTTAACCCTTGTGAATCTGCCTCTCAAGCTTTGACTTTCATGCATTTTTATTTGTTACTTGAGAAAATTTTAGACTAATTGGCATGGAATTTGAAATGCTACCATTTTCTCTATAATGAATTTTGTCCAGCATCAGTTGAGCATCATGCATTTTTCATCAGTTTCTTTAGATTTGATAGAATAATTTGTCACTTATCCCTTGTGAGACTTATGCTTGAGTTTTGGCATGATTGGAGTATCTTTCTGAAGTATTACAGCTCATCAATTTTTGGCCATCTAATTCTAAACTGTTATTTGACGTGAAACGAAGTGTTTATTTTAGAAAAATTGAGGCTGTTATTGCAAACTGCAATTTTCATTTTAATTGCAATGGTTCCTTCTTCTGTTATGGTTCACTAAAGGGGACCATAGTTTTTTCAATTCCAGATTTTGTTGGATCATGTCTGTTTTTCTGTTAGTATGGTTAACTTTAAAAGAATATTGGATGTTGACAAGTGCAGCTTATATCTCTTAGATGTCTGACCTTTCTAAATCCTCTGCTTTGTCCTTACTTTTGCCCCCATTGTTTGAGATTATCATTATCACTATTTAATAATTACATACCCATAAATGTTTGTATTGTAGGTTGTGTTATATTGTTTTTGCTTTGCTACGATTTTCAGTTTTTATTTATCACGCATAATGCAATAGTCATAACTTTACCACCTTAATCTCTGGTAAATCTGGATGTTGATGGATGATATCACTACCAGAAGCAAGATTCGTAGGAAAAAAATTTGCTCAAAATGCTTACTACTATGTGTTTATAGTATTGTGCGTTCATTAAATCTAACATACCCTTACAATTCTGCTTTAACCTCATTGAAGTTTACTCTTCCCCCCCCCCCCCCTAAAAATGCTATAAATCAATTCTATGTTGTCCAGTGGCTGTAACCATAGATAACTGTAAATCGTCACATGATAAGTAAGAATTGCCACAACGCATAAGTCATGAAAATTTATTATTGTTATTCCTGCATGTTTTTGCATGAGTTTCATATCAATTGTTGCAATTCATGCAGGGCAGTTTATCTGGGCAAAGACAAGGACAGCCTGTATTTATTACCAGACTAGAGGTATGATCTCAAAGCTTGATAAAATTATCTGGCTTACTGATATGATGTTATAATAAATGATTTGAAAAGTTAGTTAGATTAGTTAGTTAATTAGAAGAGTGGGATTAACCATTAGTGGCATTAGTTGTTTAAGAACAACACTAGTCAAACATGGCCTTACCCATGTCTAATTACTAATAGGTCCTTGATTAATGAAACCCCTAATCCCTGCTGTGGTGTTATTCTGTTCTGTTTTCCCGGTTCTGTCTAGTGCCTATATATATGGCAGATTGTACTCACTATAGTCAGTTTTTGCAAGTTAATGAAAGTCAGGGCATTATTCAGTATCTCTCCGTTCTCTATCTTCTCTCTAATTCTTCTTCCTCAACCTTCTGATTTCTTCTCCCTTCTACCCTTATCCCTAATCCTAAAGATTCAGATTACTCTAGGCTATCACTTACCTCGCCTTATCTTAGTTCTCCTTATTTGACCATTGCATTAATTTTATTTTTTTTCTTCAATCTCATTCCTAATAGTGACAATTCCTGTAATTTTGTGGCATGTATTGATTTTATGAATACTTTCTTCATGGCAGGGTTACCGGAGCTATTCAGCTTCCGAGTCGTAAGTTCAGGAAGTTATATTATTTCTTCAAAGAAGTCTAGGGATCATTGTCAATGGTTGGACTTTCTATAATTGTTAACATGGGCAGGACATGCTTTTAACAGAGCAAAGTGTACATCAGTGTTCCGTGTTATGTGCAAATGGAAGTGATCATAACTCTTTAGATCGACATTTCTCCCATTTCTTCATAATTACCTTAAGGCTCATGCAAAAAATTCAACCCCTCATGACACACCATTTGCTCTGAATTTATATCTATATGGTTGAAGCAGTATGGGATTTTCCTAAATGTCTACCTGGTCTAGATGACTAGATCATCATCAATTACTTTAGATTATCACCTATATTGGCCTAACTTGGCATTAATTATAAAAATTTACTGACTGCTTTTTATGGGTCCCAGGCTTGCCTCAAACTGGCCAGCAACAATGCAAATAGTTCGTCTTATATCTCAAGACCACATGAATAACAAGTAATTGCTTTTTTTGTGCTTAGCTTTGGTCTTGCATATTTATATTAGAGTGTGTAGCTGTATGTTGGTTCAGGCAGTAGTCGGTAGATATTCTGACTTGACAATGCTTTGACACAAGGCAATACGTTGGAAAGGCAGATTTCCTAGTTTTTCGGGCCGTGAACCCACATGGGTTTCTTGCTCAGCTTCAGGAAAAGAAGCTGGTAAGTTATCAGTGCCATCTTAGTTTCTTCTTTTTCTTTAATTTCTTCTACTAATCTACAACAATCTTATTAGTCAATAAAGTATTGTTCCTCCTTGATACCTTTGCACGGAGCCTTGTTCTAGAAAGAAGATAAAAAGTCACTTTTACAATGTGAGGATCTCCGATTAATTAAATTGGACTGAAAATATAATGGATTAAATTACATGGAACTATGGCTCTGTATGCTTGAAGTTATCTTCGAAAGTATTTATGATTTGTACTGAAATTGTATGGTTCATTATCAGTCTGTTTAAAAGCTGCAATTTATATCCAAGATGTCCTAGTATGTGTCAATGTCTTGAATACAATGGGTTCCAAATTTGTATAGGCAAGTAACAAGAAAGTTTTGTTGACAGAGATATAAGTGGGGATCAAAAGCATATAAGAACCAGTCACTCAAAATATATAAATCACACTTGTATAATTATCCTGTGTTATTCCAAACTCCGTTTTTAAAATACGGATTGAGAATGGACAATTTACTTGTTTCTTTGAAGGATTGCAGCCATTGTAAATTTTATGCGTGCTGCCTGCATATGCTACGAGCTTGTTTTGTGGGTATTCTTTGTTTGTTTGCATGCATAGGAGATACTTATGGTTAACTTGAATTAGGGGAACGGGCAGGGTATACTTGGGATACACTCGCAAAACGAACGGCCAGCATTTCCTTTTTTTTTCCCTCTTTTGAGCTAGTAAAGAAGAATTGACTAGAAAAAGAAGAGCAGTGCAAAAGGGAGGTATAAAATAAAATCTCCTAGGTCAGTTAAAAAATAAAAAACCGAACATAGGAAGCAAAGGAAAAGAGAGAAGGCTCAATAGGGGCTCTCCAGTCCTCTATAATTTAAACACTGTGCTACAAACTCAATCCAACAAAAATAAGAGTTGGCAATATCATCATCTACTTAATTTGAACTTTATTGTGCTTGAAATTATAGTCGGTCTGGCTGGGCCGTTACATTTCTTGGTTTTGGTTAGCTTAGTCCGGTGCTGAATTTTTCTTCTTTCATTTCAGTGTGCAGTAATCCAGTTACCTTCGCAGACATTGCTACTATCTGTCTCTGACAAAGCCTGCCGCTTGATTGGGATGCTTTTTCCTGGGGTGAGATATTATTAACTCAAGCCTCTTGAACAAAAAATTTTCTTCCCTTTCATGGGAATCCGGATAAATGAAATCCATACTTTCTTCCATAATCAATTTGCTTACACATAAAAAGCTCTAGTTTCTATGAAGTATGCCAACTTTATTACATGCAACATTCTGTTTATTATACTGTCGTTAGAGTTCGAGCTAGATGCATTTCAATTAGTTGTTGACTCTTCCATTGAATGCTACTCACGTTGTAGTAAGTCTCGAAGTTGAGCTACTCTCCTCTTTCCCCGGAGATGAATAAACTATAAGGATCATATACATCTATTTTCACCCGCATAACATACTCCCTCCGTCCCCATATATAAGAGGCTCTGTTTTTTAATGTGTTTAAGATCTCTTTTGAGTTTGTCTCAATAATAAATGCACTTTTTCTCATTTTGCCCTCAATTAATTATTATACCACATACATTCTCTTTCATTCTTTTCTCATTATTACTCTCTCTCTCTCTCTCATTCATAGATAGGGGCATTTTTGGAAAAAAAAGAGTTAAATTTCCTATATAATTATCACATTTAACTATTTTTTATAATCTTGTGATTTGGTTGAAAAGCTCTTGTATATAGAGATAGAGGGAGTAACAAACATGTTTCTGACACCAACACAAGCATGACACTATCAACATGCCACTGACCTTTGGTTTGATTATATATATAGAACGATCATTATCTATTTTTTATTGTTGTAAGAATGTTGTATTGTGTAAAATATTTAAAAGAAAAAATGATAATAATAAATAAGTAAATTAAAAATGAAGTAGAAGAGTCCAAATTCCAAACGAACATGTTCAAACTTAATTGAAAGGGATCTTTTTTATTCTCATAGAATGAGGAGGGGTAAAAGGATTGATGGAGAAATATTTCTTGTTCTTATTAGAAGATCGTGATTTCTATACTTGCACCTTATATTTTGAAAGAAAATTGTTGAATCCCCATTCACAGAGGGTAGGATACTTGTAGCCATAGTTGTGCAACCTAAACTTGTACCTTCCTTACTGCTCTACTCTAAATCTCCTTGACAAACCCGATTCTTGTAAGAAATTCCAAACAATAATGACATCTTGTTGATACTTCCAATATTTCTCTGAAAATTGCTATGCAAACAGGACATGGTGGTATTTAAGCCACAATTATCCAGTCAGCAGCAGCAACAAATGCAACAGCAGCAACAGCACCAGCAGATGCAACCGCAGCAGCATCTTCCGCAGATGCAACAACAACAGCAGCCACAGCAGGTTGGCCACATGCAGCAACAGCAACTTCCTCAGCTACAACAACCACAACAGCAACAACTTCCCCCGGTGCAATCACAACAACTCTCCCAGCTGCAACAGCAGCAGCTCCCACAGCTGCAACAACAGCAGCAGCAGCAGCAGCAGCTCCCGCAACTGCAGCAGCAGCAGCAGCTTTCGCAACTACAGTCGCAGCAGCAGCAACTTCCTCAGCTTCAGCAATTGCAACATCAGCAGCAGATTCCTCAGCAACAGCAAATGGTTGGCGCGGGAATGAGTCAAGCGGCATACGTCCAAGGTCCGGGCCGGGCACAGCTGGTTTCTCAGGGACAGGTATCCTCGCAGGGTGCACCCAACATGGGTGGTGGTGGATTCATGAACTAGCTCGGTTTTACGTATAGCTCTTGGCAGTTATAGTGATAGGTTCATATTTGTGATTGCAGATAGTATAGTCTTGCGGTGATTTATTTTGCCAATGAACCATGAACCCTCTTGCAGGAAACTCTATTTAATTAGAATTTTAATAAGTTACTAGCTAAATACTGTGGCATATCCGCACTTTCACGTGTTTATATGCACATAATGTTTTTAAAACTAAATTGGTAAAGAAATGATAGAAGGCACTTGGATCACTCATCCACAACCGCAAGTCCACACGATTGGTTTAGCTCCATCTTAATTAAAAAAGAAAGAACTGATTCAAGCATTCGGTGGAACCAAATGTATTTAGTGTTAAATTTCATAACTTAATATTTAAAATTGAGTAACATATTTATTTATAATTACATTGAAAGTTTATCGTTATAGTAATTATTAAGTAAATGTATAATTCTTAATAATTGAGAGTAATGATGCTTATGTAATATTATAAAGTTAGAAGAAAACAGTTATTTAAAAGGGGATACGATTCTTAATTTTTGTGTGCTAAATTATTGAATAAAAAACACTTTTTAAGGATTATCGAGATATTGTTTTCGCAGCAAATCATCTAGTGTTGGATTTGGGCACCTGGCTTATCCTGTAGCTTTTTTCTTTCTTATCAGTGATTTCAATTTTTTATTTAGCATATTGTTTAAAGCGTATTACATGTTCTTACTTAGCCTCCCGTCTATTAGTAAAATTATAGAGATTCTTTTTAACATACATTTTATTCAATTTTATTAAGAAATTTTTTTTAAAAATTTTGAAATGTTTTTAGGGAAAATTTCAGAAAAATACAATTAAAAATGAGAAAAGACAAATTGGTGCTACAAATTTATCAAATCCTAAGTCAGAATTGAAGTAGTAATTTGGGATTTCCAATTCTGACCAAATAACTAAAAAACCCTAAATTGAGGGCATAAGTTCCTTAATCAATAACAACATCAGATTTTATATTAACGACTTTATTTTTATATTTTACAACTTCATATTCCAAAAATCAGAAATAATTTTGAGAGCACAAGTTTCGAAAGTTAATAACAACATCTATATCTATATTAATAACATCATATTTTACATTAACGACTTCAGTGTCATATTTCACAATTTAACTTAGGGCAATTTGATCATTTGGTCAGAATTGCAAATCCTAAATTCCTACTTTAGTTCTGACATGAGATTTAATAAATTTGCAGCACCAATTTATCTTTTTCCATTTTTAATTGTATTTTTCTGAAATTCTTCAATGTTTTTACTGATTTATCTTCTATATATCAATGTTAAATTTATGATAAATAATAAATTGCATAAAGGTGTTCAACTCACTAACATCATCAATATGTAAAGAACTCATTCCGGTAAATTGATGGCTGTAAAATATGTCAATAAAAATATTGCCTTTTAAATTATAAGGAGATGTTATAATATGAGAAAAGCTTAAGCGATTTCACGGGGTTATTTGATTTTGTTTTTAAAAACAATAAAACAATAAAACTTGTTTGGTAATATGTTTTTAAAAAGATGTTTTTAAAAATAAAAAAAGAAAAAGTTGTTTTTAAAAATTAAAAAATAAAAACATTTTTTAATTTTTTTTCTATTTTTTATTTTTTGAAGACACCACTATCTACTGTTAAGTGTTAACACTCTACTACTAACACTATACACCCGTGACAATAATCGCCAAATTATCATCAGCGACCCACTGTCCCATCATTTTAAAAACAGATTTTTTAAAATAACTATTCAAATAAATTTTTTTATTTATTTTTAAAACTTATTTCTAAAAATTATTTTAAAAAAATGTTTCAGAAAATAAAAAAAAAACAGAGAATATAATTAAACAAGCTCTTAAAAAAGTGTTTTCCCCCTGTTACACCAACCAGAAAAATCAACAAAAGCAAATAAGTAAATATGATTAGGAGACAGGTGTCAAGCTTCTCGTTTTCTTTGTTCTTCCCTCGTTTTTATACGCAGGTGAACTGAAAACCAAAAATCTCCAACAGAGAGGCTTTGAATAGTGAGGGAGATACAGGGTGAGAGAGATGGAGACTGCTATGTGTGGGAGACTGGCTCTCTCCCCCAACCACGTCTTCAATCCTAAGCCTGGTACTTCCTTCATTTCTCTTCTCGCTCCCATTTTTGCCTTTCTTCTGGCAGTATTTTGTCTCCTTTCGTACTCTATTCTTTTGCTCTTTGATTTCGAGCTTTGTCTATCACGATTCCTGGAAATTTTCCTGCGTTTCCAATAATTACTCCTGCTGATCTTACTTATCTTCGTACTTGATTCTTATTTTTCTCTTTTGGAACGTTTTCGTTGTAAAGTTTGTTTGTTCTTAATTAGCAACCGAGTCTTGATTTGCAATCCATCAGTAGCACTTTGGAAGCTTTAATTCGTCAATACGAGTGGCACTCCTTTGTTTTGATTTAATCTATCAGCTCTGAAGATTGAGCAACTTATACATAATCTCAGAAAATTGGATTGACAGCTTTCACTGATTTTCTCTTATTTCTCCAATTTCCTTATTTTCCTCCCTTTTTTCAGATTTAAGGTTACATAAAGATTTATACTCATCCGCAGCAGATGTCATATTCCTTACTGAACTAGAAATGAGTAAGAATCAACTGTTCATCCGGTACTCGGAATGTAAAGAAATATGTTTTCATGTGTAGATGATATGCGTGCCTCTATTGTGGAAAAGTGATTAGAAAGTATCAGCACATTCATTAACATAATAATGGCATAATAAACCTTATATATCTCGTTTTTTGCACCAGAAATTTATTCTTTTTATGTCACCATACCAAACAGGCCACAAAGCTACTCAAGAATCGGAAAACTGGTTTAGCTCCTACGATTAGAATATGAGATCGAGTGTCTGGTAATTTCATATGTGGATTGTTTTTCTGGGAATAAATGCTATGAAAGCACTCCAACTTTAGGACTTGGGCAGATGCAGATTTTCTCTCTGTAGATTTCTGTTTCTATCTCCAAACTTTTCTACTAAAGAATCGGTAGGAGCATTGGTGGTTGGAATACTGAAGTATGATTGCGGCAATTAACTACCATAACTTGGATATAAGTAGCAGATAACCAACAAATATCTCATCCGTGTTACAGAGGAGATAAATTAAGAGCCATGCTTAATTGCTTATATTTGTGTAATGTGTTGACCCTCTCTTTTGGTGAACATAAAACCTTGAACTCTAATATGTATCAAGTGAGTGCTTCAATAACATTTACTGAAGAAAAATTCTCAATACAGGGGACAAATATTCTTCTTGCAAAGGACCATTTTCCAATCTTTGCATTCCCATGGCTGTATTAGCAACAGGACCTGGCAAAGGAGGGGGACTGCTGGAGAAGCCAGTTATTGAAAAAGGAACTCCTGGCCGTGAATCTGAATTTGATCTCAGGTATAGAGCAATTTGATGTGGAAAGCTTCACATTAAAGTTCTATTATTGGGCTGACTTAGTTTTACAGCTTCATTGTTTTTATTACATGTATTAGAGGATTGCCTTTACAATCTAAACATAGAAGCTATTAGATCAAAGGAAAATATATAGGAAGTACCATGGTTTAATAACAGGAAACTGTTGGGAGTTCTTCCAATAGTTGCACCTTTAAAGGGAACAGGAATTTAATGAACGCAATCTTTTGCTATAAAAGCCAGCCTAGAAACCAGGGGCATGGGGTTGATTGGTAAGGACTCATCCTCCCTTAACCAAGGTCAGGGGTTCGATCCCGCTTGGGCATGGAAAAATGCTCAAGCTCCTGACTAGCTCTCCCACCCTTTGAGGTGCCTACCATGGGCGATCCAGATTAGTTTGGGGCTGTTGATGTGCCTGAAAGATGGCCTGTTCTGGGATACCGGATGCACACGCAAAAGCCAGCCTAGATGCTGGTAAAATTGTCTAGTGAAAGGATGTCAATATCATTTGATTGAATCATGCCAAATATGTAATATTATATTTTTTTATTTCTCGTTTCTTTAGCCCCTTTAGTTTTAAACGCTATTTGTGGTGTCGTTTGGAAAACTTGAATAGCTGTTTATGCCTAACCTTCCTAATGGAAAAAATCTAGAGGAATCCACTATGGTCAATCATACAGATCGTTCTTTAATTATTTTTTAGTTGCTTTTTATTTGGTTTTTAGTTTTAAATGTGGAAATTGGGGTTTTCTAGCCAGTATTTTTATTTTGGGTTGTTTGGTCGTATAGTTTACTTGTTTTGGTGTGTTTTCGTCATGCTAGACTTCTGCAGCCTGTATATGTATAATACTGCTTTGGTTTTACACATTTTCTCGTTGTTGACACTTGACATTCATAAATCAGATTATGTAGTTAGGTTGTAGAGTTTTCTCTCTTGGTTCTATACCAGGGGCCATTGGGTCAGCTGTTATTTGTTTGATTGTGCTATTGGTTAACTTTTAGCATATTAACTATGCATATTTATCTATTATTATTACTCCCTCCCTCCGGTTTTAAATATAAAAACCATTTTCAACCATTTCTTTTGGTCATAAATATAGGACCCTTTACAAAGTATGATGCAGTATTTATTAGCCGTTACCATATACACCCCTATTCATTTATGTAAAGGTTGATGAGGAAATAGAGTCCACCTATTATCTCACTTTTTTCCCACAAAACTGAATAGGTGAAGTTTGGAAAAGGAGTATGATTTCTTAAAATATTAAGTTTGTTAATTACCATTAACTACCTTTCTTATTGTACGGGATTTGGTTATCAGGGTCTTATGAGTATATTTAGGATTAAAGGGAGCACTTCATTTTCAAAAAAGAATTATAAGAGTGAAAGAAAATGTTTAATTCTAGTTTTCTAAGACATGCAGGAAATCACGGAAATTAGCACCACCATATCGTGTAATATTGCATAATGATGACTTCAATAAAAGGGAATACGTTGTACAAGTATTGATGAAGGTTATTCCTGGCATGACCCTTGATAATGCATATGATATCATGCTTGATGCTCACTACAATGGATTGTCTGTGGTCATTATCTGTGCCCAAGCTGATGCTGAAGAACACTGCTCCCAACTAAGAGGCAATGGCCTGCTGAGTTCAATTGAACCTGCAAGTGGTGGGTGCTAATAATCATCGGCCTGACTGTAAATCTACTTTATGCTCTGTTTTGTTGAAAAGCAAAATTTCCAGATTTTAGTCTGCGTACATAAATTTGTCCTCATGAATGTTGCAAGAACAAAGAAAAGGGAAAAAAGGTCGTCCTATGAATAATATAAGGGATGGTTGTGGCTTTGGATAAAAAATCTCTCAACTTCTGTATCGGAATTGTGTTTACTTGGTGATGATAACTCAAGCAACCATAATAATAGGTCTCTGCTTTGTCTTAGTTTCTGTGAAATATGACTCGTTCAGTAATGTGAGTTGTACAAATTTGCGGTCGTGCTGATAGCCAAAACTGAGATCCTGTATTTATTTTGTACTTACGTTTAGTAACTCATGTGCATAATTGTCTTGTGAATTTAATTTTCATTACTTGCTTTTCTTAATGGCGTACTTTTGTTTCTTTTATTTGCGTTATGTTTATTGAATAGCTTTCCAGTAACAGAGATGCATAGAACTTCTAAATTAGTTTAAATATAGGGTTGATTTGCAATTTTACCAACAAAGTTTTTTTCAATGGTCGTCTGGTGCAAATAGGTTTTGGAATGAACAAAAATACTAATAAATAATTTAAAATGGTGCAAATTCATAAACACATTTAAAATTGATTGAACGCCTTTAGAGTTTTCTTCTCTTATAATTTAACAGTCATTTGATCAAATTTAATAGTTTTGGTGAATTTGCATCATTTTAAATTGTTTATTGATATTTTTGCCCCTTTCAAAATTTATTTTTGCCAGACACAGCTCGAAAAAAACTTTGTTAGTAAAATTACACCTTAACACTTAAATATTTGCCAATGAGCCAATGGCCTAGGGACGTAATTGCATATAAATGATACTCTCTTTAGTCCGCAATATAAGATTTTTATACCAAAGTATGCAGAAAGTGAACTACAATGTTCATCTTTATATTAATGAGGAGCGTATGATAAGCCATCAAATAATTCGTTGCCCAACAAAAACATCTTATTTTAAATTAAATAAAATTATATCTTAAAATTTAAGTTCAAAATTTAAAAAAAAAAATTATTCAAAGACTTAAATTACTATCAAAATTTTACAAGTTATGCTAAAATTGTTTTAAATACTTGAAAATTTTCCCTCATACAACTGTTTAAACATTAAACTCCAATTTTTTTAAAAAACATTATATAATTTAATGGGAAAATCCCTTAAAAAGCACCTGGAAATCATGAAAAGACAAACAGGTGCTCTGAATTTCGAAAATCCTGTAGAGGTGCCAGGATTGAATTGAAATTTACAAATTCAGAGGAAAATGATCAATTTGCCCTTACTTATTTTTTATTAAAATAACAACTACCATGCAGGCCGGCAGGCCCCACGACAGCTGCCTGACGGGGGCTCCGGCTAGGGAACATTCCATCAGAATATTTAGGGAATATTCCATCAAAATATTCCCTAGCTTTGGGAATAATTCCCAAAGTGGTGGGGGTGGGGGTTCAAACCCCCTATCACTTTCATGCACAAAAAATGCATGACCATTGAACTAGCAAAGTCTTTCAATATATATATTGCAAAATATATATATATATATATATATATATATATATATATATATATATATATATATATATATATATATATATATATATATATATATATATATATATATATATATATATATATATATATAGTAACCTTTGATTTTTAACTAAGCCAACCAACAAGTTCAAATAAGGAATTTACAAATTGATAAAAGAAATTAACAAGTTCATATAAGGATTTCACAACTTTCGTTTTTTAAGCAAAAAATTCACCTACTCTCTCAGACCATTCACTAGTTTAAATAAGGAATTCCTGAGTTCATATGAGAAATTAACAAATTGAGATAAGGATTTTGCAACTTTTGTTTCAACCAAAAATTCACTATCACTCTCAGGCCATTCACAAGTTTAGATGAATAATTCTCAACTTCAGATAAGAAATTGACAACTTGAGATAACGAATTCACAACTTTTGTTCAAGTAAAAGATTCACTTACACTCACAGACCATTCATAAGTTTATATACAAAATTACCAAGTTTAGATAAATAAATGATAAGTTGTGATAAGAAATTCACAAGCTCAGATAAAGTTATGAATTTGTATCTAAGGTTTGCAATTCCTTATCTAAGCTTGTGAATTCCTCATCGCAACTTGTCATTTATTTATCTAAACTTGGTAATTTTGTATCTAAACATGTAAATGGTTTGCAAGCGCAAGTGAATCTTTTACTTAAACAAAAGTTGTGAATTCATTATCTCAAGTTGTCAATTTCTTATCTGAAGTTGGGAATTATTCATCTAAACTTGTGAATGGCCTGAGAGCAAAAGTGAATTTTTGGTTGAAATAAAAGTTGTGAAATCCTTATCTCAATTTGTTAATTTCTCATATGAACTCGGGAATTTCTTATCTAAACTAGTGAATGGCTTGAGAGAGTAGATGAATTTTTTGCTTAAAAAACGAAAGTTGTGAAATCCTTGTATGAACTTGTTAATTTCTTTTATCAATTTGTCAATTCCTTATCTGAATTTGTTAGTTGGTTTAGTTAAAAATCAAATGTTACTATATATATGTTTTTTTTTTTTTTTTTTGCAGCATATATATTGAAAGGCTTTACTAGCCTAATGGTCATACACTTTTTGTACATGAAAGTGGTGGGGGGTTCGAACCCCCACTATTTTGGGAATTATTCCCAAAGCCAGAGAATATTTCGTTGGAATATTTCTTGGCCAGAGCCCAAGCTGGCCTACCACAGGAGCGGCGTCCAGCCGGCATAGTAGTTATTATTTTAATAAAAAAATAAGTAAGGATAACTTGGTCATTTTCCTCCGAATTTGTAAATTCCAATTTAGTCTTAACATTTGTACAAAATTTCAGAAATTCAGAGCACCTATCTATTTTTTCATGATTTACAGGTGCTTTTTAAGGGATTTTCCCTAATTTAATCCATGTGACTTTTTTATAAAATATTCATTCTGTAAAAACAAGTCTCGTTATTAATATTATTAACCGTTTTTAAGCCACTTGTTTCTATTTGATTAGGCAAAAGTGTAGTAAGCATATAAATTTAAATATCTATTAGTTCTCTTGAATATTTGAATCTGAAAATATGAATTTTCGTAAAGTCTGGGATCACACAAAGGTTAGCTCCCCAAGCCTCATTTGGAACCACAAAAGAGAGGATGAGAATTTGAGAGAGACTAGAGAGATAAGAAACACAGATTTAGGGAGACTGACTTGTGTGGGCTCCATTGATGAGATACATTTCGAAGATATTCACACCAACAACGACAGCAATATTAGTGCTTGCTGGTTGGCCAATTACAATCTTACTCAAAATGGAAGCCCTCAAGTTTCTTTCTAGTTTTTTTTTTTTTTTGATACAAAAATTTTAGGAAGGGGTTCGGGCTTAACCCAATCCAAGGGCAGGGCCCCTAACTCATGATCCACTGGAGGCCTGTCCCTGTGGGCTCCTGGTTGGCAAGCCGCCCAATCCACACAGGTAGGTAGAGGACTTTCACCCCTATTTTTTCACCCCAGCTTCACTTAGCTGTGGAGATGCCTCCCCAAGCGCCGCAACTGGAGGCATAACTAAATGCCACTCCCAGGGATCGAACTCATGCCAAGGGGGTCACCCAGGCACTCATTGTCCAATCCCCTCGCCAACTGAACCCACGGACGATGGGTAAGTTTCTTTCTAGTTCACTTTCAGGCTTTTACCAAAAGGGAAAGAAGGAAGAAAATCGGTTTCTTTCTCATGTACTTTTCTAGGTGGTTAAAGTTTATCCTTTTAACCTTCTAATTTGATTCTTTGATTCCTCTAGATAGAGGGAAGAAGACAAAAATGAAAATTAGTTCTGCAATTAAATGGAAAAATAATACACTTAACTAAACTAAATAATAAAATTCAGATCTCGTCCACCCATGGCTTATTTGATTTTAACCCATAAATTATATGAAAGGATAAAAGAAAACCAACCACCTTTACCCCCACAATGTCTAAGGCATTAAGTTGAATTCTTCTTGCAGCCAACTCCACTGTAACATAAAAGTGGGCAATAACTGACCAAATAGCATCATAGCCTTCTTCATCATTCAATTGGTGTAAGGAAAGATTGGATACCGAATACAATGAAAAGAATTCCACCTGAGAGTGCAATCTGCGAGGCATAAGGTTCAATGTTACTACTATATATACCAATCATACAGAATAATATAAAAGGCATAAATACAGAAAATAAAACTCAATCCACCAACTTGCCATTTAGCTACCTTCATTATCTGTTAGAAGGTAAGTAGATTTTAATTAATCTAGAATTTTTCCTTTTTTTCATTGGTCTCTTGGTAGTCTAAAACTTAGATGGACCCATTTTGTCAGAGAAGTTATAATGTAAACTTGAACCCTGGGCTTTCTCAAAGAAAAAAGAGACCAACCATAAAGCGGGGGAAACATAACATGTGGGCAACATATCATGCATATATAGGTAAAGCCAGAGTTGGAGAGGATAATTTCAAAACTCAAAGGTAGACAAGAAAAGAAAAAAAATGCCTTACTATTTTTTCAGATATTTGAGATGCCAAACTCTTTCCTCCAACAACAGCAGCAGCAGTGCAAATCGCTTGTCCACTGAAAAAAGAAAAATCAGAAATTACAGTTCTCTCCCAAGTATTTGCTGGATTTTAGGCATATGAAACATCCTGCAGAAATGTCTATGGTTCCAAGCAAGATCATTGCGTGTGCAAGGTATGCAGAGTCTCAAGTGTGTATGCAGAATTTCAGGAAAGAAACCACTGAAGTAACATACTAACATGGGCCCAAAAACTCCCCATACATATATGAGTGTGTGTTGGTGTGTTTGAATGACCCTAATTCAAAGATAGTGTGGTCAAAACTTACATAATGCCACCAAGAACCACACCAAATGGATTTTCATCAGCAGCCAAACCAATGGTAGCCAGCTGAAACAGAATGAACCGATGTCAAGTGCTGGACCAAAGTATCTAGTCATGGGAAAAAAATAACAAATATATGTGTAAAGATGCTAACCTGGCTCTTGTCACCCCACTCACCAAAAAAGTTGATAGAAAATGCCTGCATTATGGGCATGATAATGAGAATCAGATGGGTATCTTGGCAATTAGAATAATAATCTTTAGAGGAAATGCAGTTTTCTACCTTTAAAAATATGGGGGAGAGAAACTGAGTGAGAAAGGGCCGTTTCTGCTTCTTCAAGTCATCATTAACCTGGAAATGAGACGTTGAGAACATATAAATGTGCATTATTTAGGACACCATGTACATCATCTGACAAATCAGTTCTATAAGTAATTGATTCTTGGAATGACAACTAAAAAACTTCTTGTTCCAACTCAAATATATCCATGCTTCAGTTTAGCACTGATAATGTCATACTGCATCAGAGGAGTATGGCGGTGCATTTCTGCACTTACCCAAAAAAGAAAAAATGCAATAGCTTCACGCAGAAGGTCTATTCTATAAAATTTCAATCTTGTTGGAAATCCCCTCGATTCCATTAAGGACTCATCATCATTGACAAATTGGTATAAAGCTTTTACTGTAAAACTTAAACAAATATTCAATGCTAAAATAATTGGAGAACAATTAATATGCAAGATAATTATCTAGAATTTGTCTCTTGGTTGCCACTGCAGCAGCTATAAAGGTTTTCCCAAGGATAATCTAACCAAATGATAATCATAAAAAGTTTTATTATTATAAAATTATAAATAATAAATATAATAAGAAGAAGAAGAATTGCAGGATTACAATCATATTTATTAAAATATCTAGTATCAAGATTCCCTCCAAGGTCAAATCTCAACTCTTTCAATTCTTTTTTTTAATGGGTAGGTACAACTATTTTTATTCTCTCTATATCTTACGTGGAAAGAGCGAAAATTCGCATAAGATATACACAGAGAATGCAATGTTTGGAAAACCCCACAAAAGTCTCACAAATCCCATGAGATCCTGATTTCCACTTTGTATGCACTCCAAAACTAGTCTGACACCAACAACTTCACAAACCATAATATAAGATAACATGTAATTAATACTACCCATTGGTTGATCCTAGCATCTCATGGAAATAATGGGTTAAATTTTATTGCTAGAAATTGTCAACCAGCTGTATTGTACACTCCCACCTCTGCTACTCATAAGCTCATAACTACATATATTACCTATATGACTTGAGATGACATGATAATAACCTTATGAATCCAGCAAACAATGAACAATTTTGACCACGTCATTGTCTGGTATTCAATACTTTAAAACAGTAGTCATGCACAAATTGGGTAGATGATACTAAACGCATTATATACTTTAAGGTACTCGTACCGCTTTACATCCATCAACAATGCTCCAAATTTTAAGGGTAAAATAGGACCCTCGTGAAGGTAAGGCGGAGCTCACCTTTTTCAGGGCCTCACAGACATTTGTGGAAATGCGATTATTTACACTTTATTTTGTCCAATTATGTTTTTATTTATTAGTAGTTATAGACAATTTATTCATGCAAGTGGTTTGCTTTAACATTTATACTCTAATGTTTAGAATATTTAATAGTCATTTTTTCTTTTAATGAGATGATATATTACTTACACGAATAATTATATACATGTGTGTGTATCCCCTTTACCTATATTCTAAAATTTTAAAAATTGTCATATCTTACATATCATATCGTGTTGTAACCAACATGTGTATCCATGTTGGTTACATACGTATTTGTTAATAGCATGACCAATAGATAGGCCTTGATAGGGCAGGGAGAGGGAAAACACAAAACTTATATTGGATGGTTATTATTGTTATACCTTATTGCTATCTTTTGTGGAGCCACCATTAGCCTTGTATTCCGCATCCTAATCACAATACAAGGATGATGTCAAAAAGAAAAGAAAGGCTGGAGTTAAAATAAGAAAACAATTAAAAATGTAACAAACCAATTTTGCTTCAACTTCAGCCAATTCTTCAGACTCCCTGTTCAGTGAAACAATCTAGCATCAGTAAACAAAGTATCAATGGAGATGAGAACTTGCTTTCAAAAGAAAAGGACAAGAAATTGAATATCAAAGATAATAATCATCACCCTTCTTCAAATATTGCATCCTTCAAGGACCATAGCCCAAAACCCAAAAACAACAATGTGGTTATGTGATGAGCCCATTTGCGAGAAATCTGCAGAATTACACAACGATCAATATGTGCAAGAACCAAAGAAAAATGTAGCATGCCAAACACGAGCTTGCTACATAATCATCATATAGATAATTGCACTTGACCTCACATGCATGAAACCTCACTAATAATTGATTGATATGCAACCATATGTGGTTGAGGTTTAGACGCAACATGTTTAAACCAGGTGTCAATCAATCTTTTTAGCCATGTCTTACCTTTAAGTTTATCTTGTAAAAGAAAAACCTTATAGAACTTAAATGGAAAATAATTATTCGGGCATTTTGAAATAAGATACTCAATCAATATCACAGTTAGAACAGCAAGTTAAATTTAGCCTTTAGAACAGATTGCTAATTCAATGAATCAACACATTTTAATTCAATGACTCGACAGTTTTGTCTATTCATCTAGTGGATTGAAAGACTTTGCAATGCATTCAAGCTAAACAACTGATTCAAGTACTTAAGTACTTGCAGAGTTGCATATTCATTAAATGCAAGGATAACACCCCTGAAAGGATCTATCAATCAACACAAAGAACAAGACGAGGATCGTCAAGTTTCACAAGCAACAAAGAATGCTTACCAGATTTGGAGCAGCCCAACCAACAAGAGCAGATAGAATGGTCATAACCTAAATGTTGCAAATTTCCTTAAGAACTTTAGATTTGAATTAAATATCAGATATGACATAATAAGCTATTAATTTTAACAAAAACAGAAAGATAGCTATGAACCAAATAAGGAGGAAAAAAATTCCTTACAATCAAAGCTGATAGGCAACCTGACAAAACAAGCCGTCTGGGGTAACGCATGGCCAGGATCTGGAAATGAGCATCATCACATCAGTTAATCAGACTTATGATTTCTAGTTATCTAGAGCATACAAAGAAATAAGGAGCACTTTCTCTTTTTTGGTCAACGTCTGACGGGGCAATATTTCAATATAACATGCCAGACTAGCTTCATCTTGCTAAGTACTACAGCAGTTGAGAATGGATTGTTCAAATACCTTGTAAAGTGAGATTGCTAATTCATAATAAATTCATTGGAAAAGAAGAATTTGTTAACACTTTAGCAGTTCCTTGAGAAATATCAAACACATAATTGCAGGAAAAGACGAAACAGAAGGGGAGAAGAAGAAGAATGAAATAAATAAACAAAGAAAGAAAGACAGAAAGAAGGCGACCAAAGCAATATCACTGTATGTTCTAGCCAATGATAACATGCTATCTACAATATCCAACCCATCAATCCAGAGTACTTAGTTCTTAGACGTAGTCCACGGCCAATAAAAAATTTTGCTCCCTTCAGACGAGCCTTAAAGAAAATAAGAGTATATATTGACTTGCATAATAAATGCCCAGCAGCTAAACCACTGTATACTATAAGCCAAAGTTTTCATATGCCTCTCTAATAAAGTTTTTGGCTTTAGTTGCAAGCAACAAAAATTTATACAAGATCAAACACTCAAGAAGAACCAACACAAAGTTTCCCTCAGAAAAACTAACCGCAGCAGCGAAAAACGTTTTATCCCCGATTTCAGAGAGCACAGTCATAGCCAGAGACTTAGTGAAACCCTAAAAAGGAAGAAAAACAGAATCAGGGGCCAAATCAAAAGGCGAAAGGAAATCAAATTCAGGGGTGGAACTAATGATGAAGTTACCTGAACGACGGAACTCATCTTGGATGAATGCACGGAAACCGAATACGCAAAGCAGAGAAGAGAAGCGGTAAATGGTGGTGTATTAACGGAATCTCTCAGACTCAGGGAATCGGATTGTTGTTAACTGCGTCAGCTTCCCAAGTCGCCGCCGTTTAATCCTTCGAATTACTAGAAAAGCTAGTGAATCCAAAGGAAAAAGGAAACAATGGAGCTGCTTATGGATTCTAGAAATAGAAATCAGAGCATGAGAGATTCAATGCCTGGGAATGTGAATAGCTTCAAAAGCTCTGAGACAGTGAGCAGAATATAAGAAAAAGATGCGCTTTTTTACTCTGTCTAGGTCGTCGTCTCGTCTGGCAACTGTGATCCCCGGAAGCTCTCTGTTGATAAAATTACGAGAATAAACAATAAACAAACACACATACGACAAAAATAATCGTTTGAAAGTTGAAAATCATTTTAAGGGCTATTTAAACGTGGGTTCTCATCAACAGTAATTTTATCCCGAAAGTTTTTTTTGGCATGGCAGTAGGAAGAAGGAAATAATTTTATTATGATGGTTATTTCAATTAATTTTGATATTAAATATAATGAATTAGAAGCTTATATGTTATTCATGTTATATTTGTTAAGATGTAAACTTTGGTTAAAAATTTTAAATCTAACTTCAAAAAAAATTGAAATAGATAACTTATAGGCTTTTAAAAAAATTTACACTTTAACAAAAATAACGTGGATAACATGTTGACTATCAGTTCAGTATATTTAATCAATTAATTATTAAAATTAATTAGAACATTGACCAGGACAAAATTATTCTTTTTTTTATACTTCAGGAAAAAATTGCTCACTACAAAACTTCTGAGATAAAATCACTTCTCCATAAAAACTTTCAAAGCATAATTAGCGTTGCCCCTATAAAATTCTTACAAGAAATAAATGGATCAATATTAATCGAATGGACAGCAAACAGCTCCCCTGAAGCCTTCTTAAATGTTAGGTGATGAATTCGAACCTCCGTAATTATTAATTATTAATTGAAATAGTAATTAAGAATGTGCTTAGGAAATAGAAGCAATGAATTTTTTTTTATAACGAACCCAGAGAAACGAAAAAAAAATTAAAACATAAAAAATTTAAAACAAGATTTCAAATGTTTTTTTGTTTTATCAAAAGTAGGTTGAAATCTTGTGCATAAAAGGAAGGAAAAATTTCAGAAAAATGCCTTCACAAATTGAAAATCTCAAGTCAGATATTTTCTATTAAACTAAGTGGTGAATTGATAATTTAATGTAGGTAGGAAACAAAATTAATTTAAGATTCAGATACTTTGAAGGCATTTTTCCTTAAAAAAAAACCCTTTTTCGTCATATATAAACTATAAATTAAAATAATCATTTGTTATCGAAATTGAAGCAACAGTGCATTTTTTTTATAAATATTTAATGTTTTTTGATATCAAATAAATATTTAATGTTATGTTCATCTTTATTGGGGTGGGGTAAAATAAAAAAAGGTTACATACTTTTTAATAAACGAATAATGAAGTGCTCGTGTTTTGTGAGGAAAAGCTGCATCAATAAATCCAACAATTTCTTAATCTGACTTTACAGTTTATGGAATCAGATACCACACGATCAATAATTAATTATATTTCTATTATTACTAAATAAAAAGGAATTTATATATTTTTATGGGAAAATTGCATCTAAGTCCCAGGCACAAGAAAACACAACAAAAATGTCCTTTGAAATATCAAATTTATAGTGAAGTGCCATGGAATATTTTTGTAATATATATCAAATGTAAAAAATCTAAAATAACCCTATTGATCAAATAGAGAGAGAAAACGGATGATTGTGTATTCATTAAGGGTATTTTGAACTTTTTACATTTAAAATATATTACACAAAGAGAAAATCTTTTTAAAAGATAATTGAATTATTCAAATTTTGAATCGGGTCGTTAAATTTAACAAATTATAAATAAGGACATAGACCTAAAATAGGATTTTAGAATTCGACAATTTTACTTTATTACCCCATGTTTGATTCTAACAAAAATAGTCTTATGTGTAACTAGCATGGAACCTCTCCACTAACCCATCTATACATTTTCCTTCACTAAATCAAAACCACAAAGGTTTTTTCTCCACTTGATGCAGTGCCATTTTGCAGGAAAAAAAAACGTTAAAGGTTGTTGGCACTATTGCTCCCTCTCATTCATGAAAAACAAAACCTCACCGCCATGAGCAATCCAGATACACCAAACTTGATCTGTAACTTTGAAAGATTCTGATGAATCATATCGTTGTCCATTGTTATACCAAACTCATCAATCTTCCTCAATATAGGCACCTGTTCCACCTCTGTTTTTTTTTTTTTTTAGGCCTAGGTCTGATGTCAAAATAACTGTTTGATTGAAAATCCTCTCCTCTTCATCTGGTTTACCAAATAAGTTTTGAGCTTTAATCCTTCCCTCTTCTTTCACATGTTCTTGCATTTGTTTTTGGTTTTTCTTTCTTTTGGTTGAGTAAGTTTTTTTTTGCATAACATCATACCACTATTTTTCTGCAAAACGGGTCAATGTGCATTCAAGATGGTTATGAATGAGAAGGAGAAAAAGTGCCAAAAGCCTTCAATTTTTTTTTTTTCTTGCAAAATGGTGTCACAGCATCAAGTATAGGGGAAAACTTTGAGGTTTTGATTTAGTAGAGGGAAATGGATGGAGGGGTCGGTGGAGCGGTTCCGCAATAGTTACACATAGGATTAATTTTGTTGGAATTAAATGAGGGGTAATAAAGTAAGATTATCAAATTCTAAAACCTATTTTAGATCGTATGACCTCATTTTGAATTTATTGAATTTAACAATCCAATTTATAATATAAATAATTTAACTGTCTTTTAAAAAGATTTTCCTTTACACAAATGTCTTATGAGACTCCTTGTAAATTTGATATTTTAAGAAATCTTTAAATCACATTTAGGACTTGGGTGCAGTTTTTCCTTCTTGTTTTTTTTTTTTTTGTTTATTGGTGACGTTATTTTTTGTTTTTTCTTCCCCGTGAATATAGCTTAAATATAGGTGGTGTTGAAATATATTGAAGCTATGGAACTGGATGCTTTTTTTTTTTTTTTTTTTTTTTGCCAATTATGGAACTGGATGCTGTTGCTGGAGAAAAAGGTATCTGAATAGAAATCATGGCTTTTATTGATTCTTCATAGGTGGGTGCGCCAAGATCAATCGTTTTCTTGATTGGATTAGATTCTTTGAGAACTGTATCTTTAATAAATTAGTGAATACATCTTTTCTTCCAAAAAAAATTTTATAGTCAGTTTTAAATTTACGATTGAAAAAAAGTATAGAAGATGGGCAAAAAACTCTATAGTACTACTTTCGGTCTAAAATATAAGATAAAATTGATTTTTTTAAGGGATTAAGGAAGCTAAATAAGTTACTTAATCATATCATGTGTTATATATCCTTAAATTATATATTAATTTATTAGTTAAATTAATTAGTTTGAAGAAAAAAAATAAAAATATAAAGACTCTAAAATAATTTAATTAACTTCCTTAATTTTTTTAAAAAAATCAATTTTTTCTTAAAATTAGAAAGTAGTAGTTAATATGCATGTCACTATCGTTTCACTAACTTTTAATTATGTCTTTATAGTTCTTTTATCATGTCCTCACAGTTTTACCTACTTTTAGTTAGGTTTGTGTATTTATTTTCAACCGGTCTATATAGTTTCACCTAACGCTAAAGTGCAAAATACTCATAAACTATTATTAAAAGTGTGTCTATCATTATATATTTTTTGAAAGTATAAAATTACTCAAATGTAATTTTACTCATGAACACTCAAAAGAGGAGTAAAGATGTCAACATTGTTAATTTAATTTAACAATGTTATATATGTATGTGCAGAAAGTATGTAGGCTTCACTATAAAAAATAACGGTATTAGATTAAATTTAACGATATTGACATATTTGCTCTCCTTTTAAATATTGGTGGCTAATTTTGCACTTTTTAGAAGTATACAGTGCTAAAAGCATTTTTAATAAAATCTCATAAACATTTTTGCACCCGATACACTTATAATCAGAAACATACATGATTAGAGATATGTGAAACTATAATGACCTATTGAAAAGAAAAAAAAAAACTATAGGGACTTGGTAAGAAAAGCTATGCGAACCGGAATAAAAATTAGTAGAAATTTTAACAACATTGAGATTAAGGGTCTGTTTGGTGTGAGGGATTTGAAAGGGGAAGGAGGGGAGGGAAAATTTTTATGAGTTAGATTTTAAAAGATTGAAAAAATGAGATAATAAAATTTTAATAAAGATAATATATAAGATAAAAGAGTAAGAAAAATTAATTAAAAATTTTTAACCCTACTTCTCTAATTTTTTTAAATTCAACTTTAAAAAATTTTCCCCCTCCACTTTTCCTCCCCTCCCCTCAGACCAAACAAGCCCTAAGTATTTCAATAATCTAATATGATTTATGGAAAAAAGCTAAATGGGTAGCTTTCAAGCCACATAATGCCACCTAACAAACAGTTAACAAACCCGCCACCAAACAAATATGGAGAAAGGAAACTTCCCTCCTCTAAGTTTTTGTTTGTTTCTCACGAAGGTAGGGCCAATGAATGGAATGTTAACTTCCTTAATTTTTATTATGCCACGGAAGGTACGGCCAAATAATGGAATGATTCTTTCACATTTAGATTTACTTTTAACTTTTAATTTTTTATCATATTGTATTTGTTGTTTATATTAACGACGTGATAGTTCTTGTATTAATTATTTTATTTATTTGATTTTTAGTATTACTTAACAGTTAACTAATTATTAGACGGATGAAAATAAAAAATAAAAATAAGGTACTATATGTAACAGATATCTTAATTCAAAAAAAAGTATTTATGAGTTTTCAAAATAAAATAGAGATATCTATATTTTACATAAATAAAGTATTGCTACTCGTGCCTTGCACAAAAAAGAAAGGTCATATATAGCAGTTTGAGCTTCCAAAGTTTCTACAAGATAATTTATGGTTATAATGCATTTCTTTGTGAGGTATGTAATATTTATTATATAATTAAGTCTTTATAATTCAGCATTTTTTTATTGTATACATAATAAGCAATATTTATTTGTGATCATAATAAATCATATAATTATTTTATAATCATCTATTTTAAATAACCCATATATTTTTATACTAAAAGTCCCAAATGTATTATTTGTCGATAAATATTGATGAAACCAATATTGAAGATTCTTACTATGAGAGTAAAATAAGGGAAACATCATTGCTTAAAAACATAAACAACCATTGAAAACGAAATCAATGCAAATCAATCTGAGTATGATAAAACAGTTGGAAACTTGCAACACTCTCCAATGTAAATTAGTATTCGGTTTTTTGGCCTAAATCAAGGAGTTATCAAAATTCAAAATTATAATTTTTTTCCAAAAAAAAAATGATAAATACTAGGGAATTCAATTTGGATCTATTAATCAATAAATATAATTTATTGATGATTATTTTATAATTTGTTTTTTTATGTTTCTTCAAAATTGATTGATTAAGTAATAATACTTAAAAATGATTTTATTATTTTTTAAACTTCATTTATTATTGATGCAAATTATTGATTTGACGATTTGATTTAGAAATAGTAACATCATCATCCCATAGTATAGATGATTATTTCCTAATTTTATTTTTTATATTTCTTCATAATTGATTAATTAGGTAATCATTTGAAAATGATCTGATCATTTCTTCAATTTCCTTTATTATTGATGCAAAATATAGATATTGTTTTGATTTAGAAGTAGTGGGATCATCATCCCACATTATAATTTGTAGATGATTATTTCCTACTATTTTCTTATTTCCTTTATTTATAATTTTTCATATTTGATGTATTAAGAAATTATATTAGTTCATGCCCCCCTCTTTATACTTATAATCTACTTAATTATATAGAAAATTCATACCCCCTTTCTTTACTTTTTTTTTCCCTATAAAATGTCAGCTTTAACATTTTGATTATAGTTAGCTTTTGTTTTTATTTAACATTATATTTTTTTTTGTTGATTTTGATAATTCTTCCCCTTTATTTAAAACGTCCGATTTCTCATTTCTTAGGTCAAGAATAGTGCCACATGTATCCTCATATTTAAGCCAAATCATTTTTTATTAAATACTCACATGACTGCATTTTAATTAACATATTGTATGCAATTAGAATTATTAATCAATATAACTTCAACAAAAAAAACAAGAAATATTCCTCAATATAATATAACTAATGATAGTTCAGCGTACATATTCTGACCAAATGGTATTTATAAGTGGCAAAAAATTATAAAATCAGACTTAAATAGGCAGGTCTAAAAGGCAGATATCATGCTATAGAAGTATATAGCCAAATATAATGTGAAAATATCGAACACAATTAAAAATAAAGTAGACTCAAAACCTAGACTGCTAAAATGACGCATTCAAAAAATCAAAACAACACATGGGAAGTCATTTTTCTATTTTTATGATATTGACAATTGCTTTGTTAGCCTTGAAGATAGGGGTAGATATATCCCACAATCCCACATCCCTATTATCAGCCAATGAAGTGTCATCTCTCTTCTCTCTCTTTGAAGTAGTAGTTGAAGATTTTGACGATTAAATTATTAGAAGGTCATCATCATTTTGAGGTTTTTTTTGCGGACATTAATGTCATCAAGGAGCTGGAGGCATAGGTTTCTACTTTTGAGAGTTAGAAAAAAGACCCAAGGAATAAATGGAATGGCAAGCAGATGAAAATATAATTAAGTTCTCAATCACAGTATGTAATACTATCAAGTAAATCATTTTCTTACTGTTTATTCTTAATATATAAACAGTTGCAAAATATTTCCTTTCTTAGAAAATTGCAAAACTCCCAAACTACTGGATGAGCATTTGATATTGCTCCTCTTGACTCTAAACGGAACAATAATTTCTCTTCCAACACAATGCTCTAATTGTTTTGAAAAAGTTCCCAACCTCTACTTTTTGTAGTTAGAATTGCATTTTAAGAAAGTCAAGTATGGAGGAATATAGAAAAAAGAAATTTAAATTCAAAAATTAATATATTATAAGGCGCAAAAGATTCAACAAAAGGAGGAAAAGAAATGATTGAGGTAAATGCCGCCGCTAACTTTTCATCAAAAAGTGACGTCTTTTTAGTTATCGTTCACTTCTTGATAACCCGAGCAACAATAGCCTAGGTATCCTTGTGATCGTCAATATCCCCAATGAGTGCAAAAAGGCCAACCTGCCATAATATCAGGATAAAGAATTGAGATCACTGATAATGAAGAATGGAGAGCACAAAACGGTATACATTAACGACGTTAATATATATAAGAATTACTATAATCATTGGACCAACTATATTTCTTAGAAATTAAACTTCTTACAGATTAGTTTGAATTATGATTACGATAACTACTTGATTTATAGGCTAAATTATTATTATAACTCTTTGAATCATGGAGGCCAATTAATAATTTGTGGATATAAAATATTGATATTGAATTATAAAATAGAGCAATAAATAATTATGATAACCAAATGAGGGTGATAAATATAGATATTACTATTTATTGGTGTCAAAATAAACAGAATATACCAACAAGTGCCGGGGTGCAGCGGTTAGGCAGCTGTCATTCCCCCAGGCGGACGTGAGTTCGAACCTGGGAGAAGCATTTGTTGGGAGGGGGAACCCATCCTTGGTGCAAAGCACCTTATAGGGGTGTGCCTACAAATATCCCTCGCTCCGGATTAGTCGGTTGCCCCGAGTTACTTGGTCCAGTAGAAGGCCAGGAACCCAGAAAAAGGCGCCGGATACCGGGGGTATCGAAAGATCAAAAAAAAAAAAAAATAAACAGAATATACTAACGTCGTTAATATAAACACAACTATTTTCTTAAAAAAATAGTTACTCACAAGTCATGAAACAGTTCTTAACGACGTTTCTATGGGTATTATAGAAAATATGGATTAGTTCCATGATGAACCCATGATAAAGTCTTTATGTGCAACGTATCTTAATTTTAAGAAAAGTCGATCTTTATGTAACATATCATTGATTTTTTATCAAAAAAAAAAAAAAAGAATAGCCCATGATAAACCCCTTAATAAATGCAATTGAAAAAAAAAATTATAAATTGCAAAAAGTGCTTCGACTGTGTTCTGGTTAGTTTTTGGAGAATAACTTTTATAATTTATAAGATAAATATGTAAGATGAGTTTTATCTTATTTTACAGAAAAATATTTCTAAAATCATGATTTTAAAGGTATGAGTACACACACTTAGTTTTCATATAAACTTTTACAATTAATTCTCCTCACACACCACCTCATCCGTATGACCTTATCGCTAAAACGATCCTTGGCCGTTGAAAAATGTACTAAGGTGAAAATGACCAATGAGGCTGAACCGCCTGGGGCCAGTAAACGTCGCGTTCCCATGGCCTTTCTTCACGAGACCGTATTTGCAATTTGACAATAATTGGAATTAATTAATATTATTGGTCTTTTCTTGTGTGGAGCCATCATCTCCGTGCAATTCTTTTGCTGGCCCAGAGATAGTCGTCTCTTGATAAGTAAAAGAGTAAAAAATTAATTATACAGAGGATATCATAAATTAGAATTATTCTAGATTTTTGTTAAATTTACATATTTTTTAATTACTTATTGTTATTTTTATCCTTTTTAAAATTTATTTGTGTCAGACGCCTCTCAGAAAAAAATTCATTATTAAATCTTCACATTAACCCAATTATAAAATGTGAAAAATGTTAGCATGTGAAAAACCCACTTAATTTTCATATAAATTCTGAAAATTTATTCTACTCACACATCACCTTACCCTTTAGCGTAACTTAAAACGAGGCTAGGCCGATGAAAAAAGTACAAAGCTAAAACAATACTAATGAGGCTGAACTGACTGGAGCCAATAAAATTGGTTCCAATCAAATTATAAACTTCACATTCCTAGGGACTAAAGACTAAAGAGACGGACGAGTTTGCAAAAAGGAATTAAGAAAGATCATTAGCCGTGTCTTGTACGGAGCTATCAAGAGATAGTCGTCTCTTGAAAATTAAAAGAGTCAAAAATGAATTATGGAGAAGATAATATATATTAGAATTAATCTAGGTTGACAAATAAATTTATTTGTTTTAAGATTAATTGAAGTATTAAAGATTGCTTCAATACGGAAGAGGTAATTAACTGAATGAAATAGCATCTTGTCAGCTAAAAATTTACCTCTTTTGCAACGAAAAAATGTACTCATAGGTTATGAGAGCTTTTTTTTAAAAAAAAATAATAATTTTGGAAAATGCAGTTTATGAATTTTTGTGATATGCATCTATAGAAAGCGTGACCACGTCATGTCATTGTTCTGGTCATTGATCATGTTTCCTTGATGTGCCCGCTTAATTATTTCGCGATAATTGTGTGTATATATGTGCTCGACGTTGGGCTAACTTATTTTTAATTTATAAATAGTTATAAATTATGATTTATGATATACGAAGTAAGTATGTGACAGAAGTTTTATCTCGATTTACATAATAAGTACTTACTATCTAAAAATAAGATATCTCAAACTCCCCTTTATATTGAATAAAAGGGTATGTTTTTTTTTCCATCAAAAGAAAAGTACTGTGGCTGTAATATCTCTTATTTTTAATATAAGATCTTGTTTATAATGAATATTTTATATTAAAGACATGAGGTGGTTCTATAATATGAAAACTCAAAGGATTCATGAATGTTATACCACATACTGATTGCATTGAAGCTATTAATTTGCTGAAGAGGGGGTGTGACGCTTCACATCCTTTCCTTGATATTATTACTAACACCAGACTTTGATTATCTAGGAACTGGTAAGTGCTGCTCTGCCATATACCTAGGGAGAGAAATCTTTTTACGGACTATTTAGCAAAGTCGGCACATAACATTGTGAGAAATCTTGCTCTCCTTGATCACTCACCACTGTCTTATCAGGAGGCGGTTATTGATGAATGATGATGATCTTGTTTTTGAGACTTTTGTTTGTATTTTGAGGTAACTAATATTGTACTACAATTTATATTAAAAAAAAAAACTCAACCTAGACTGGTAGGGTCAAACTAATGAACCGGTGAACCAGTTGTCTGGCCAATGTAATCAAGAGTTTTTGACTGATTTGTCAAGTTAGGTTTTATATTCCGTTATTGAGGTTAAACAACATTTTGAGCTAAAAAATTATAAAAATAGCAATCCATCGCATTTATGCTTTATTAACTGTTTTTTTTTAATTATGCTTGATTTATTATGAATTAATGTCTTTTTTTAATTTAAATATTATTCTACATATGGATGTGTTTGTATATTTTAATTAAATCATACTCCCCCAATCCTAAATGTAGAACCTAATTTGTAGTATAAATTACACTATAAACGAAATTCTAACTGGATGCAGTATTATTTTAAATGATTGATGTTGTGCTTGTTTGGAATAGCTTATTTTTGGTAATAAATTCTTATAAATCATGATTTACGGTATACGAGGTAAGTATATGAGAGAAGTTTTATTTCGATTTACGTAATAAAGACTTATTATTCAAATATAAACCCAACCAAATACACACGTTATCTTAAATTGACATCGATTTTAACAACTGAAGTTTGAACCATTGTGAGAAGACCAACATTATAGTACGCCCATAAGTTTAAAATCCTAACCAAACATGAAACAACAAAAGAAATGAAGGCTAAGGAAATCTAATCATAGTCTATCAAAACGTTAGTACACAATCCCATGGTAAGAGCATCTGTAAATTGTAATGGAAGTCACCAATCCCAATCAAATGCACATCACATGACCTTCTTCTTCATCATTCAACTGCAGCAAGCAAAGACTGAACACCGAATACAATGAAAAGAATTCCACCTGCCAATGCAATCTGCGAGGCATAAAGTTTAATGTCCCTACTATACCAGTCACACACCATACCAAAAATAAAACTCATTCCACCAACTTGTTTGTCCTATATTTTCATTATCTCTGATATAGAAACGTTACAGGGGTTAATAATACTAACAGAGTAAAGTTGTAGGATTTAATTAAGAGACAAAAATATAGGCATCAAATTAAAAATTTAAGAAAAGTATAAGTTCGCTGCAACATGCATGTTTTTCTCACTGTAGATTTTACTTAATCCAAAATTCTTGCTTGCTTTTTTTTTTTTTTTTTGTTCATTTGTATTTGATACAGTGGAAGATTTTTTTTATGAGAGTGGAAGTGATTTCTAAAGTATATTTGGTATGATTATGAAAGTAGGATATAATTTTATTAAAAATATATGTATTTTTATACGAAAAGATCAAAATGCCCTCGTCATAAAAAAGAAAAAAAAAACCCTGCTCCCTCCCCTTTGGAAAGTTCCGTCCTCCACCACCCAACCTTCAACCTGCCACCCAAAGTTAATAAATAAATCACCAAAGTCAGCTGACGATGAAGCGATGATGGGGAGGGAGGAGATCAAATCACTTCATCAAAGTTAATAAATAAATCACGGATCAAAAGCATTAACATTTGAATGAGTGAAAAAATCAAATCGAAATAAAAAACATATGGAGAAGGAGAAGTGATAACGATGAAGCGACGCCGGAGAGGGAGGAGATGACGAAGAACGGAGATTCAGAAAATAGATTTAGAAAATCGAAATCGAATAAAGAAATCAAAAGCATAAACAGTAAATAATCCCAAATCGTCGATGCCTCCGTCATTCGTGGAGAAGGGTCAGTGAAAAATCTAAATCGTTAATGCCGCGATGTCTACTGTGCTTCACCGCGATGTCCGCTGATTGTGTCTTCAAATGAGGCAAAACCCAGATAATCGCGACATCCCCTTGTCTCCACCACGACATCCGCTCGTCTCCGCTGCAATGTCCACTACCAGCATCACAGAGTGAGATGTGAGATCCGACTTCATGACTGCAAAATAGTTTTTTCGTTCAATTTGGGACAGGGGCAAGATAGTCCAAATATTTCACTTCCAAAGAAGTGAGACAACTTCCATCGGTTAACCCCATATTATTCACTGTCATCATTCTTTATGGGAGTGACTTCCACATAGAAGTAGATTCCCACTAACCAAACAGGTTAATGCGTGGAATTCATTTTTACTTCCATTTCTCTTGCCTTAGTTCCGTACTACCAAATATGGCATTATTCTACCCACACATCACCTTATCCTTATCGTGACTTGAAACGAGCCTAGGCCGTTGAAAAAAATCCAAAGCTAAAACAATGACTAATAATGAGGCCGAACGGACTGGAGCCAACAAAATTGGTTCCAATCAAAATTATAAACGTCACATTCCTAGGGACTAAAGACTAAAAGACACGGACATGTTTGAAAAAACTAATTAAGAAAGATTATGAGCCGTGTCTTGTACGGCGGTATCGTCTATGTGTAATTCTCTTGTTGGCCCAGAGATAGTCGTCTCTTGAAAATTAAAAGAGTCAAAAATGAATTATGGAGGAGATAATATATATTAGAATTAATCTAGGTTGACAAATAAATTTATTTGTTTAAAGATTAATTGAAGTATTAAAGATTGCTTCAATACGGAAGAGGCAATTAACTGAATGAAATAGCATCTTGTCAGCCAAAATTTACCTCTTTTGCAACGAAAAAATGTACTCATAGGTTATGAGAGCTTTTTTTTTTAAAAAAAAAATTAATTTTGGAAAATTCATTTTATGAATTTTTGTGATATGTATCTATAGAAAGCGTGACCACGTCATGTCATTTGTTCTGGTCATTGATCATGTTTCCTTGATGTGCCCGCTCAATTATTTCGCGATAATTGTGTGTATATATATTGGATAAAAGGGTATATTTATTTTTTGCCATTAAAAGAAAAGTACTATGACAATAATATCTCTTATCTTTAATATAAGATCTTATTCATAATGAAGATTTTATATTAAGGACATGAGGTAGTACTATAGTATGAAAACTCAACCTAGATTGGTGGGGTTAAACTAATGAACCGGTGAACTAGTTGCTTGACCAATGTAGTGTGTGTTTGGTATTGCTTATTGAGGGTCAATAAACATTTATTACGTACGTCGAGATAAAATTCCTCTCACATACTTATCTCGTATACAGTAAATCACGATTTATAAGCACTTATTACCCAAAAATAAGCTATCCCAAACGAGCGCGTAATCAAGGGTTTTTGACTGTTCGCCGAGTTAGGTTTTATATCCCGTTTTTGAGCTTAAACAGCATTTTAAGCTAAAAAATTATAAAATAGTAATCCATCGTATTTGTGCTTTATTAACGTTTTTTTGGAATTGTGTGTGATTTATTATGAATTAATGCCTTTTTTTTAATTTAAATATTACTCTACATATGGATGTTTTTGTATATTTTCATTAAATCATATTCCTCCAATCCTACATGTAAAACCTAATTTGTAGTATAAATTATATTATAAACTAGGTTTTAACTGGATGCAGTATTATTTTAAATGATTGATGTTGTCTTAAATTAACCCCAATTTTAGCGACTGAAGTTTGAACCATTGCGAGAAACCCCACATTATATTACGCCCATAAGTTTAAAATCCTAACGAAACATGAAACAACAAAAGAAATGAAGGCTAAGGAAATCTAATCATAGTCTGTCAAAACGTTAGTACACAATCCCATGGTAAGAGCAGCTGTAAATTGTAATGGAAGTCTCCAATCCCAATCACATCACATGACCTCCTTCTTCATCATTCAACTGCAGCAAGCAAAGACTGTATACCGAACACAATGAAAAGAATTCCACCTGCCAATGCAATCTGCGATACATAAAGTTAATGTCCCTATCATATGAGTCATAGTGCTCGTTTGGAATAATTTATTTTTGGATAATAAGTGCTTATAAATAATGATTAACGGTATACGAGGTAAGTATATGAGAGGAGTTTTATCTCAGTTTACGTAATAAGGACTTATTGTCAAAAAATAAGTGATACCAAACATAGGCATACACCATACAAAAAATAAAACTCATTCCACCAATTCGTTATCTCTGATATAGAAGAGTTATAGGGGCTAATAATGCTAACAGAGCAAAGTTACAGGATTTAATTAAGGGAGAAAAAAATAGACATCAAATATAAAATTGAAGAAAAGTATAAGTTGGCTGCAACATGTTTTCCTCACTGTAGATTCTACTTAATCCAAAATTCGTGCTTGCTTTTTTTTTTTTTTTTTTGGTTAGTTTGCCGGTAGTCTGAACTAGATATTGACCCATTTTGTGAGAAGCTATAATGTGAGCTTGATCCATGGGCTTTCTCAAATAAAAAGGAAACTAACAAGGACGCGGAGAAACAAAACGGGTGGGCAGACATATCATGCATATTTAGGTAAAGCCCAAGAGGGAGAGTGTAAATTACTAAATTCTAAACTCGAAGGTAGACAACAAAGAATAAAATGGCTTCTTGTAAAGGGTTCGATTGGTAATAACTAAAGTAATTAAGCTCGGACCAGTCATTGAACTGATCGAGTATTGGGTCAAGGATCAGTGGGTCATACTGGAGTTAACCTAAGACTAAACTAGTAAGAAATTAAAGATTTTAGGATTATTAATATGAAATTCTAAAAAAAAAAATGTAAAAATCAATTTTTTAAAAAATAAATAAATAAATTGATTTGGATTGGTTGGTTTCCGGTCTGGGTTTAAGAATTTGAATATGAGCTAAATCCCCTTCAAAAAGCTTACAATAGGAGAGGGTTAATCTCTCCCCCGTGAGAGCTCTCTTCTCTCTCCCCAGTGAGAGCTCTTTTTCAGCTTTTTGTTGCTGGAGTTATTTGGCGTCTTCGTTTAGATCTCCCCCACTGTGAGAGAGATGGTGACGGTGATTGGCGGTGGGTGTTGGTTTTTGTTCGAGATTTCATCCGACATGGGTGAGATCAAGGATTGGGGCTTGACTTTGAACGGAAACGAGTCGTGGAATCTGTTGGTGGCCAAAGCTTCAAAGATTTTCGGGAACAAGAATTTGAAGATCCCCAAGCCAGATGGGCACAAGCAGTGGAATGGTTTGTGTTTGAGTTTGAAAGAGGTGAATCCTGCATCGCATTTCTCTCTGATGGCTGGTGGCTGGCCTACAGCTACCCTGCCACCATGAGTTCCTCTGCTTGGTTCTACCAAAGTTGGGGGGCATCTTTGGTAGTGGTTTTGGTGTCTTGGTCGCCCCTATTAATTTTGATGTTTTTGCTTTCAACCTTGTTTCTTGTTTTTCTTTTGCAGATGTTTGGGTGTTGTTGGTTTTGCCTTCTTTTGTGGGTTAAAGTTGGTTGTGTGGGAGGTTGGCTTTCTTCTACTATGATTGTTGTTCTTCTGGGGTTTGTTCTCAAATCCCAGATGTTTAACCACTCTCCTTTCATTAGGGGTGGATTTAAAGCTGCGTTTGAATTTGCAGCGATATTGGCACCAAAGAGGGTGGGCTCAGGTGAGCATGTCTTTGGACAACCACCCTCTATCGCCCTTTCATTTGATCATAGTGGAGTGAAAAATGACCCCATACCTTTGACCTGCAAGATCTTAGCTGCAATTGGTTCTTTGGTTTTAGTAGTATCTGGTGTGTCTGTAAGCTTAATTTCAGTTTTTCGTTTTGGTTTGTTTTAGACTTTCTGTGTCTGTAATTTGATTTCTAGTGAATGAAGTTCTTCAATTTGGCCAAAAAAAAAAAGGAGAGGGTTAATCATTGCTATTGATAATAAATACCCTGGGCCCAACCAAAAAACTAATAGTAATAAAGAATAAAATGGCTTACAATTCTTTCAGATATTTGAGATGCCAAACTCTTTCCTCCAACAACAGCTACAACAGTACTAACCGCTTGTCCCCTAAAAAAGATAAATAAGAAATTACGTATTTGTTTAATTTTTAAAGTATAAGAAATTTTTTATGGTTAATTTGTAATTCATTTTTTTTAATATAGAAACATATTTTTAAAACAAAAAAATAAAATACAATAATTTTTTCACGTTTTCTATTTTTTTTCGTTTATCATTTTTCCCAATTCCCCTTTTCACTCATGGCCGTGCTCTTCACTCTGTCTGTCCCTCACGGATTCAGTTTCCATCCTTTTCTTGGAGGAAAATGATGGTCCTTTAATCAATTTGGACAATTGAGATATTAATTCAACGGTTCAAATTTAATATATTATAAAAATATTATTACTATAATAATAATATTTTTATAATATATTAAATCTAGACTATTGAAATCTTAATCTAACGGTCTAAATTGAAAAAAGGATAATCTTTTTTCTCCAAGAAAAGGATGGAAGCCGGATCCGTCTCTCACACTCATCTTCTTTGTTGCCCTTCATCTACATTGTCTCTCAATCCTTCGGCTCTCCGTCCATCATCCCTGCACTCTCAACGCTATCTCTCACTTCCTCTCTGATCTCCAAGGTGATTTTAAAACAATTGCCCCAAATAAGTTTTATGTTTGTTTTTGTTTTCAAATGTAATTTTTTTGAACAATCATCTAAATATATTTTTTAATTTTTTTCTTCTGGTAACTTGTTTTTCAAAAAAAAAAAAAATTCTATAAAAAAATTCTAAATACATAAAAAAAAAAAAAATCAAATAAGGCCTAAGGTTCACTCCCAAATAATTGCTGGATTTTTGGGCAAGTGAATCCTGCGGCCATCTGTATGGTTCCAAGCAAGTGTGGATGAAGAATTTCAGGAAAGAAACCACTGAATTAACATACTAACATGGGCCCAAAAATTTCCCCATTGTATATTATTAAATGACTCTAATTCAAAGATATTCCTCTAGTGCTTAATATAAAATATATTTACTTAATTTAATTAGATTAAGAGAGTTAGTTAAGTTAGTTAATATAACATATATTTTCTAAAACAATCTAGTCATCTTCCTTAATTTTTTCATTTTATTATCCTTGATTATTGTTGTGGGAACATCAAAAGGGTAAATTAAGAAAAGATTAATAAATATAAAAAATATGTCTTATATTTAGGACTAAGATAAACTCTCTAAATATGTATTATATTAAGTACGAGAAGGAGTAGTACAGTAAAAACATACACAATGCCACCAAGAACCACACCAAATGGATTCTCATCAGCAGCCAAACCAATGGTAGCCAGCTGAAACAGAATGAATTGATGTTAAGTGCTGGACCAAAGTCTCAAGTCATGGAGTTAAAAAAAAACAAATAGTATATGAGTAAATTAAATATGCTAACCTGGCTCTTGTCACCCCACTCACCGAAAAAATTGATAGAAAATACCTGCATTATATATGAACATGAAAGTGTGAATAAAAAAAAAATCTTTAGGGGAGATGCAATTTACTATACCTTTATAAATATGGGGGAGAAAAACTGAGTGAGAAAGGGCCGTTTCAGCTTTTCCAAGTCATCATCAACCTGAAAATGAGAAGTTAATTGGGAACCTAAGATATAATGTGCATTATTTAAAACACCATACATTATTTCATCTGACAAATTAAATAAGTTAGTTGCTAGAAGCAATGGATTCTTGGAATATATAGCAACTAGAAAACTCCTTGTCCCAACTCAAATATATCTATACACATCAGATAATGATAAGACTTGCAGGAATTCAATCATATTTATTATTCCTCTGGTCCTAAATAGAGTTGACTTTTTCTAGAGAGATTAAAGAAGCTAATTAAATTACTTTAAAGTATTTATATTTATCATTTTCCCTCCAAACTATTTTACCTAACTTATAAACTAATATAAAATTTAAGGATATAAAACATATGATATGATTAAGTAACTTATTTAGCTTTCTTAATCTCTGAAAAAAAAAGTCAACTCTATCTTATATTTAGAACCAGAGAGAGTACAACAATATCTAGCATCAAGAGTCTTTGCAAGGTCAAATTTCAATTCTTTTTTATTTTGTTGTCCAATAATGTTTTATGTTAAGAAGAAAGAAGTCAAAGAACAAAGTTTTTCTATTATTGGATGATTATTGTTGTTGTTGTTTTTTTTTTTTTTTTGCCAAAAGATGATTATTGTTGTTATATATACCTCATTGGTATCTTTAGTGGATCCGCCATTAGCCTTGTAATCCGCATCCTAATCACAACACAATGATGATGTCAACAAGGAAAACTGGAGTTAAAATAAGCGATCAAATTAATGAAAATGTGCAATAAGGAACCAGTTTTGCTTCAACTTCAGCCAGTTCTTCAGACTCATCCCTGTCAGTGAAATAATGTAGCATCAGTAAACAAATTAAGTATCGCATCCTTCTTCAAATAATATTGTAAGTCGTCATCATCATCATCATCACGTACCCTTCTTCAAATATCGCATCCTTCAAGGACCATAATCCAAAACCAAAGAATAACAGTGTTGTTATGTGATGAGCCCATTTGCGAGAAATCTGCAGAACTACTCTACGATCAATATGTATGGGCAAGAACCAAAGGAAGTAAAACCTTACCAGAACTTAAATGGTAAATAATTGGGAAAATTAATATGGAGATCCTTATAGTTAGTTTTACTCAATTTTGAATCAAGTTCCTAAACTTTTTTATTTTCCTTTTATATATATTAGATCTTTTAACTTTTTGCCATTAGATCTATTGCCCTTTTTTTGTTGAAGTTTTCTTTTTAGGGGAGACGAGGGGTTGAGTGTTTTTGGTTGGAAAAAGTAGCGATGAGGGGGGATAACAATTTGTCTTTCTGTGTTCGTTTGGCTAAAGTATACATACAGTCATCTAAATTTACGTCAAGTTTAAGTTTAATTGAGTCAAACCCATTAATATTTAGAGATATGGGAAACATTTGCCCCATGTTGCTAAAATGACCACCATTTGTGGCCTTGGCTTCTTTAAGTTCATAAATATAGTATTTTTAGAATAGAAAATGTTAACTCAATAAATTTAAATAGTGATCTTGCAATTAAATGTTGAGAAAGCATGTTTATAATATTTTTATGATATAATAAAACTAAAATAAATAGGTATATTTTAATTTCATAATATAAAAAAATTATACTAAAGGATTGAAATTAAAATAAAGCTAATGGTCATGTTTGTTTTAGTATTAAAATATGAAAAATATATATGTATCTTATATACTTATAAAATTAATGTTAGCATGTTAAAATTAATAAATCATCATTTAAAATACATATAAAAATATTTTGTCATATATAAGTGATGCTTTTCAATTTATAAATTAGAAAATAATAATTATAATATAAGTATTATAAAAAAGAAGAAGAAGAATAAAAAAAAAAAAAGCTAAAGGTATGTTTATCACCTTTTAATTACCTCCTTATCTAGCAATATGTTTTTTTTTTTAATTAAAGGGACAGGCACTATTGACCCAAGATTATAAGCTGGATTAAATCCGTGACCTCCCATTTGATGCCACTAGGCTACAACGCTTTTAGCTACCCAGCAATAATTATTTAAATACACCGATGACACCTTTGAAAGGGTAATAATCAAGGTTCTGAAACCCGGACCGGTCACTAAAACGGTCTGGGTACTGGGTCAAGGGTCAGTGGGTCAGACCGGAGTCAAACCGGGTTTAGACCGGTGAGGTATAAAAAATTAAAAAATAATTTCAACAAATAGAGCAATACTTGCAGTAAGAATTTCGAACCAAATGACAATGACAGAAAGTAAAACTAAGGATATCTATTAATCAACTACTATATTATAGTAAGGGAAACAACTAAAATTTGTCAGGTCCTGAGGGAGAGGGCTTAAGACGGAGGTGCGGAGAAGACGGAGTGAGGTGCTGAGAGTGAGAAGTGAGAATTGAATTGAGAAAGTGAAGATCTCAGTTTAGCCATTCAGGTTTTTTTTTAAAAAAATAAAACATCGCTTGATTCAGCATTCAGAAAAAACAAAAAAACTGGTGACCTGGGTTTGACTCTCTAACCCGGCTGAGTTAGGCCGGGTTAGCTGGGTCAACCCGGTGACTCCGGTTTAGTGGCAAACCGGACCGGTTTTCCGACCGGTCCGATCCGGGTTTACAAACCATGGTAATAATCAACGCATAGAGCAATATAATGACAAGAAATAGAATTGTGAAATTTCACATGCAACTAACGAAGAAGAAAGCTTACCAGATTTGGAGCAGCCCAACCCACAAGAGCAGATACAATGGTCATAACCTAAAATGTTGCAAATTTCCTTAACAACTTTAGATTTGAACAAATTAATTTTAACCAACAAAAAAACAGAAATTTAAATAGATAGGTATGAAGCATGAAGCAAATAGGGAGGGGAAAAAATTTTCCTTACAGTCAAAGCTGATAGGCAACCTGACAAAACAAGCCGTCTGGGGTAACGCATAGCCAAGATCTGGAAATAAGTATCATCATATCAGATACTCACACTATCATGCTCATTTGGTACTTCATAACTTATTCATTGGAATAGAAGAATTTATTAAAAAAAATTACTTGATAAGAATTTAGATATATATTGACTTGCATAAAAAATCGCCTGTAGTTCCCTAAGCCACTGAAAGTTACTATAAGCCAAAGTTTTCATGTATATAAATATACAGTTTTCAGCTTTAGTTGAAAGCAAGAAAAGATCATATAAGTGTGCGTTTGATTTAATTTTTGAAAAATAACTTTTACGATTTACGATGTAAGTATGTAAGAAGAATTTTATAATTTTCTAAACCTCATTAGACCAAACTGTGAAGAAAAACCAACACAAATTTTTGTGATTTGCAAAAAAGAACTTCTAAAACAACAGTTTTGTGGTTCTCTAAATACTCATTAAGACCAAAAACATGGAAGAAGAACCAATAAAAAATTTTCCTAAAAAAACACTCACTGCAGCAGCGAAAAATGTATTGTCTCCGATTTCAGAGAGCAGAGTCATAGCCAAAGACTTGGTGAAACCCTAATCCATGAAGAAAAACAGAATCAAGGGCCAAATCAAAAGGCTAACGGAAATAAAATTCGAAACTGAGGATGATGAAGCAGTTAATTACCTGACCAACAGAACTCATTTTTGGATGAAAGCTCGAAAACTTAATACACAGAGCAGAGAAAAGATGCTGAAAATGTCTCGTTGCCTTCGAATATATACAAGATCGGGTGGGGAATTCTGAGGAATATTCAAATATTAAAAGTCATTTTTTTAATATATAAGACCTTAAATATTTTTTAAGTGATATTTACATTGGCATTTTCCTCCCATGAACATGCATGAAAGCGCAACCTGGTCTCCTCCTATTTGATTTTGAAATATATTCCCTTCGTTCTTAATTATTAATTATAGGGTACGGTGCTTAAATAATATGATTATCTGGGTGAAGGGATGGACTGGGGAAGGTACGAGGTACGGATTTGCCCTTCTCAGCTCCGACCTTTTCAGTTTCCCAAGATCAAGATCATTTTATATACATACTAACAAAAAAAAAAAAAAAAAAACTGAAGAAGAAATGCCTTATTAGCTTGTTCATTAATATAGGGTGTGTTTGGAACAACGATAGAAAAAATGGAGTTTCTCAATTTAGCTTTTGGTAATTTTATTTTTGGTAAAAATCCGATTGTGTAATGTGATTTATATTTGGAACAACGATTGTATAAATGATTTTTACAAAAGTAAAACTTGTTTGGATTGACTTAAACACAAGTGACTTTTATGATAATAGTAAGAGAGAGGGTGAATTGATATATATATAATTGATAAATATAAAAATCATATCTTATATTTATAACTAAAATTAACTCTTTAATTATTTTTCACTTAAAGCACTAAATCTTTAAAAAATCATAAAAATTGAAAACAATTCTATTGTTTTCAATTAAGATATTCAAATGTTACTTATTTTATTTAAAATATAATAATAAAAGAAAACACAAAAAAAAATATTTAAAAAGTGCCCCATAATTAAGGCTCGGCCGGTAACTGTCACGCCAGTCCCCCTTGTTGAGAGAGGCTTTCATCAAATAAAAAAAAAAAAAAAGGCCAAATCAATCCATCCTCTCTTATTCATCATCATCAACTTCTTCTCCATTTTCCCATTTTTCCATTGCCGGCCGAACCACGCCCCTTAATTAGCTTCAAAACCATACTGTTCACCGTCACTGCTTCCACTAAAAATACCCATCAAGTTTTCACCTTCAAACGCCATCATCAACAACTTCGCTCTTCATCTTCATCTTCATCTTTTTCACTATCTACACAGATATACTCTCGAACCTTCCTTCATGAAACCCCACAAATCAATAACTACACATACAGGTCGCTAACTCGGGAGGAGGTGGGTGTTGTGCCTTTGGTGTTGTCCCGCCAATATCGGGGCTTTACCAAGTGTTTTTTTCATACGTGTTCCTTTTTATTATTATATTCTAAATAAAATGAGTGACATTTTGATATTTTATGGGAAAAAAATGGAGATGTTTTTAATTTTTTATGATTTTTTAAAGATATTTCAGAAAAATGGTACTTTTTTTTTTCACTTTAAGTACTGAATCTTTAAAAAATCATAAAAAATTGAAAATAGTACTATTTTTTACTCATAAGATATCAAAATATCACTCATTTTATGTAGAATTTAATGATAAAAAAGAACAAGAAAAAAACACTTGGGAGTGCCCCCTTATTGGCAGGGCAGCCGCGACCTACCCCGCTAACTCTAGCTCGACTTGAGCATGCTTCAACTCGAGTCAAATCCTTACTGACTCGGTTAGATCAAGCTTTGAAAGGCAAGCTTGGGGTACTTGATGATAAGCCATAGGCTCCTGTCTCATTCAGGATGAGTTAGGGAACTGGCGAGTACAACTCTCGAGTCAGAATCGGTAACCCGCTGAGTTTCGCGTCCATGGTGCTCAACAACGAAAGTGATGTCACCTGGATCCTATGCTCACCCTGCACCTATTGCAACCCTCAAACAGACCCCATTTTCAACCCAAACTCATTGGCTTCGTACTCACTGCTTTCGTGTTAGTCTCGTCAGTACAAGATGTTGGATCCCTCCGACAACTGTCAGAACAATAATAACAGTTGCCTCTATGAGGTTTCCTACGACGACGAGGTCTTACTCCATCGGAGACTTTATGACGGAGACCATCACTATCAGCTCAACTCTAGTGAACAACATAGCCCTAAGCTGCAGCCACAACAAAGAGGGATTATTCCTTGTCTCTCCCTAATCAGCTTAAGGCCTGTTTGGTATGAGGAAAATTTGAGGAGGGAAAGGAACTTAGATAAAGGAAAGTAAGGGAAAGGAAGATTGGAAGGGGTGATGAAAGATGAGTTGTTTGGTACGAAAAAAATTGAGGGTGGAACTGGGGAAAAAAAGAGAAATACCCATTTTACCCTCAACATAAATTAATAATTATATATTAATTAAATTTATACTTCAATTCATACATTAAATAATTAGTAGTACAATCATTTAAAAATTAAATAAAATGAATAAAATATAAATTATAATTTAAATAAATAAAAAATTATTTTATTTATTAGTGAAATTGAAATTATTTTTCTATAGAATGAAATTCAAATTTATTAAAAAATTCGAATTTATTGATGAAATTCAAATTAAAAGGCGTGAATCCTGAAATTTGCTTATCACATTCGAATTTGCTAATATCACTAGTAGAAAAATGACTTTTTAGACCGGTTAAAAATGACTTTTTAGACCGGTTCTGTATTAGGTCTTGATACAGCAGGTCTTAAAAGTCTGTTATTTTTTAGACCGGTTGTTATAACCGGTCTTAAAAGTCAAACTTTTAAGACCGGTTGTATCCACAACCGGTCTAAAAACTCCAAATTTAAGACCGGTTGTGGTACAACCGGTCTTAAATGTCTCATCTTTAAGACCGGTTGTGGTACAACCGGTCTTAAATGTGCCACATTTAAGACCGGTTGTACCCACAACCGGTCTTAAAGTAATTTTTAAGACCGGTTGTGACTACAACCGGTCTTAAAGCTTCATTTTTTTTAAAAAACGTCCCTTTTATTATATGCATGCCCACGCACAGAATGCTCCAATTTTAAACAGCAGTACATGACAATCACTCATTTCAATTTCAAAATTCAAAATCACCAGGCAGTACAGTCATATATATATATTGATGATTCATTGCAATAGACAGTATCCAAATGACAGCAGTAAAACAAACGCAATGAACATGCCCTTTGGTAAAAGTCCCATAAAATTGAAACCCAATAGGAATAATGTAAAAGTCCCTCTAATTGCCTCTTCTATAGGAATACACAGAAATTGGAGGCATACACAATACCTTCAACCCCCTCACTAGCTCTAGAATTACTTACTTAAGCCTCAAGGTACAATCCGAAACTAATTATCACACACCAAACTACAAATATATATCATACAAGGTACAATCCGAAACTATTATACTATAATAATCTAACCTAATATGGATACATTTTTACAATAATGTACAATGAACATTGGATTCAAAAACTCACTATTTTTGTAATAGCTCATGGATGAATTCAGCACAACATGTGTGAATGAAATCAATATCTTCTTCAGGAAAGGGATCAGCAAGATCAAACATCTGTAACACCAAAACCAGACGAAACATTGACTTAGTATAACTTAAAAACAAGAAAGTAAAACAAAAGTTTTGAAATATAAATCTACCTCTTGAGTAAAATCAGTCGTGCCTAGAGTGATAATATTGTAAATATGTCTCAAAACATAAAAACCACATAAGTTGGACCCCTTTGGTTGCCGACGGCTCTGAGAAAAAACATGATATCATTAAAACAAATATAAAGGCATGTCTTATTACATTCTGTAAACAAATCCATATGTACTAACCTTTGGCATGATCCATGTAGGGTCCTTTAAGTCACGAACATGCTTACCACAAGCAGTGTGTAGGAATGTCCGCATAGCCCTATGATCATCACAATGACAAAGGTTATTGGTTTTACACAAATTCCATAAACTTTGCATACAAAAGGTAAGAATGCAAGAAAACTAACGAATTAATGGTCTTTTTCAAATCATTCCCTGGTTTGAAGTGGAGGGAACATAAGAGGATGACAGTGTAACTACTCTTGCATAGAAGAAGCAACTGCCAATGATCACTGAAAAAAACAGAAGAATATTAATAAGCAAACATAAAACATTATATAAATTATAAAATATCAATTTTTTTCTTACCTATGCACATATGGAGCCAAGAAACACTCGGTTCCAGTTTCACTAAGCCTCTTTGACAAGTATGTATGTCTAGTAGCAGCAGTGGTCCCTTTCTCTTGGATGTGATGGGGGCATAAGAATCCAAATTTTTCACTTTTGTCAGAGGAGACCAACCTACGATGCATGTACCTACAATAACGCAAGCACATAAATAAAAGGTAAACGGTGAAACTTTTAAAATATTTACTTTGAATTGCAGAAGCTACTTACATTAAGAACAGTTGGACAATCCCAATCGTAAGATTTTGTCCAGGAGCTACTAGGGACATCAAATCATCCCTCTCAAGATAGCATGTCACTCCTGACTTTCCAACAACTGAATCCGTAGGCCACTCTCTTGTTTTGAAGGATGTATCATATGCCATCAGAATCACTTGCTGCATGATATTCAATGGAGGCTGTGAAACTTCTTGCTGAGTGAAGGGAGCTGGACTTGGTGGGGCTTTGATCGGACTTGGTGGTGGGGCTCTGATCGGACTATCCTCGGCTCGACCAGAAACAAGGTTCGTTGGCCACAAGATGAATGTGCCCAAGACATCGCTAACGACCTTGAATTCATCAGAAGGGATAGGGACAGGTGCATCTGCAATAATCACCTCGTCAACTGACACCCGGACTTGATCACCTTCCATTTGTTGGTGGTGGACAGTTGATCCCAAGTTATGCACACTACCCCGTGCAACTAACCGTCTCAGAGGATCCTCGACAAAAAGATCACAAAGCTCAGTAATTTGCGGGTTAGGACCCTCTGATGACTGCCCGATGTTGCAACAACTACCTTTAGTGCTCTGCTTATTAGGATCAATCGATTGTGGCTGGGGAGCACTGGTATCTTGTCTTGAGCTCATAAACACTATCATTTCCTCTTTCATCTTGCTCAACCGGGTCTCTAATAGTGCATCAAAAGATGCTTCAGCCTCGGCCTTTGCTTTTGCTCTTGCAATGGCCAACATAGTCTCCAATTCCTCCCTAGTCACGATGTTTGAGGAATGGTGGCATACGGGGGCTCCAAAGTAATCCCGTATCCTTACCCCTCCTCCAACTCCCCTGACACGGCCTGGATGCTCGTGTTTGCCAGTAGCAACTGTGAGGATGTCATTCCTGCCCTCCGACTTAAAAGAGCCCTCAGCTTGTTGTTTTCTAAGTTCATCCTGTAACATAATACAAAATAACAAACATAAGTAATAATGTACGTTTCTTATGTAATTAATTACAATAATGATATATACTTACAATTCTTTCACCAACTATACGAGACTGTTCACTCGTATAAGTCCCACTCCTCTTTTGGTGGGCAAATTGCCATTTTTCTTCTCGACGAATCGGAGATGGCGGAGAAAGAAGAACAGAAGGATCGGATTGAGATGCTTCTTCCAATCTCTTCCGTTTGGCCGCTAACAAGTCTCTTTCAGCCTTTGCATAACCCCCACGAGACATTGTATGAGGGCAATCATTCTTTCTACCACTCTCTTGTGCTTTTTTCCTTTTTGCCTGCGAATAAGAAATGATACAAAAGGAAAGTGTTATAATCAATTAAGATAATTGCTAAGTAAATAAAATAAAAAATAAGTCAACTAACCAAAGATTCAGGAGTAGTCCGAAGCCTAACAAATTCTTCCCAAGTCGCTTGATCAAGAAATGTATACGTGCTGCACGGATTAGGACGAGGCTGACCATCTTGCACCTCAATATGAATGTAATTGTTGGTCAGACTTGTCTTAAACTTGCTCCAGCGCTCATAACAATACGTCATCGTCTTGTTGTACAAGATCTCACTCTGAGGAACGTGCATTGAAGGAGTAAGTGACAAATGAAGTGACATTTGATAATAATTAATTACATATAGAAGAGAATTGTATACCTGAATAGTATCCCAAATATGCTGCTTCACCTTTGGATCGACATTTCTCCACTCCTCTATCAAGATGCTCGGCTTGTTACGTGCAAGGAGGCCGACGAAACTCCTATATCATTGTGCATTAGGCCCGATTGGTTTCCAATGTCTATCAAACTCAATCGGTATCTTTTGGCCTGCACTCCGACTGAGGGAAACATCTGTCAACCGTGTGGCACGTCTACCCCTCCGTACAGACTGGCTACTGCGCTCACTACGACCCTGGCTCTGAGCATTGCTAGGCTCACCCTGGTTAACACTAGCTGGCTGACTCAGAGGTGGAGGAGGTGGCTGATCCTCTGCACTAGGACGCTGGGGATCCGTCATTTGCCTGTAACGACAATAAAGAAAGATAAATCCTAAGCTATGACATGTGAAGACTATATCGATAAAATAACTAAACATATTCTTCAGATAATAATCATAATCATAATTACTTTAGTTAGTTAAGGTCAAAGTAGTATCATAAAGAGATATCCTCCCATATTCCCTCGTGATGATCATTTCTTGTGCCGTGCGCATTATCTGCTTCATCTTCTTCGTTCAGTTCTGGTAGACCCCTGGATAAAGAAGGAGTCTCAAGAAGATCATAATTTGAGTGACTTTTCTCGTCAATATCAACGACCCTTTTTCCTTGGAGAGCTACAGACCACATTTTATTTGCCTGATCAGTGATATAGAACACTTGTTGCGCCTGATCTGCCATAATGAAAGGTTCAACTCCAAAACTTCTACTATTCAGATCTACTAATGTAAATCCTAACCTATCGATCTTCACACCATTATTGACATCAACCCACTTGCATTTGAAAATGGGAAATCTAATTTTAACATAGTCAACCACCCAAATCTCTTCAATCACCCCATAATAAGGTATGGCAGCCAACGTAGGGTTCTTATCTTTCGAACTAGAGAAGTGCATAGATTCAGCCACTAATACAACACCACTGTTCTGGACGGTGCTCTTATCATCTACGGACTTCGTGTAAAAGGTATAACCATTGATCACAAATGAAGTCCAACTTATGACATCAACTTCAGGACCCGTGCTAACCAATTTATTGTATCAGAAACACATTCTTCTCCGCCAACCTTTTGTTTGAACCAATGTGCGAAAGTTCTGTTATGCTCCCTGATTAACCTTTGTTCGCTCATTCGACTATTTTGTTTCCGTACAATTTCTTTATGGGCATTCATGTAATATTGAACTTCATCAACATTATTCAAGATGTACAGGTGGACTTGTTGCAATTCTTCAGCATCTATGCTCTTTACTGTTGCCCCGCGTCTACCCCCTTCTTGATCATGACGCTTAGGAAGGCCAATATGTCGTACATTTGACAAATACTGTTGACAAAATTCCATAGCTTCTTCAGAAACATATTTTTGAACAATAGATGCTTCAGGCTGATTGGGGTTCTTCACATACCCTTTTAGTATTTTCATAGTTCTTTCGATCGGGTACATCCACCGGAAATAGATAGGGCCACACAACTTTATCTCCCTTACTAGATGAACAACCAAGTGTACCATGATATCAAAAAAGGACGGAAGAAAAAGCTTCTCAAGCTGGCATAAGATAATGTATCCTTCATTTTCCAATTCCTCCAATCTTTCCGTGTCAATGACTTTACAACAAATGGCATTGAAGAAGAAACAAAGTCTAGTCAATATGTGTTGAAGATCATATTCGGCAATGCCTCGAATAGCTACTGGGAGTAGTTGTTGCATTAAGACATGACAATCATGAGACTTTAGCCCTATTAACTTCAAGTCTTTCATCGATACAAGCTTTTTAAAATTTGAACAATACCCTGAGGGGACTTTAGCGCCCTGTAAACACTCACAAAAGCTTCTTTTCTCAACCTTAGACAAAGTATGAGCAGCTGGAGGACAAAATGTTCTATTACCGTATGGCCTTGGATGTAAATCTTCTCGTATTCCCATTTCTTGCAAGTCTAATCTTGCTTTCACGCCATCCTTAGAACTTCCCTGTATGTTGAGCAGTGTCCCAACAATACTATCACATACGTTCTTCTCCACATGCATGAAATCAATACAGTGTCTGACATCAAGATTGTGCCAATATGGAAGATCGAAGAAGACGGACCTTTTTTTCCATATATTTTTCTCATTTCTACTCTTTGATGACTTACCAAAGATAGTATTGATATTTTTCACCTTTTCATAAATTTTCTCCCCAGTCAATGCCTCTGGAGCATCTTCAAACTCTTGGCCACCGAAAAAAGCTTTTTTTAATCTACGATAAGGGTGGCTTCGTCTTAGAAATCGCCTATGCCCAAGGTAAACCGTCTTTCTTCTATGTTGAAGTTGATGGTAGCATGTGCCTTCTTCACATATCGGACAAGCTTTGTGGCCTTTAACGCTATATCCTGACAAGTTCCCATATGCAGGAAAGTCATTTATAGTACAAAAGATCATTGCTCGCATATTAAAAGTCTCCTTCTTGTTCGCATAAAAAACATCGACACCTTTATCCCACAACTCTTTCAAGTCTTCGATCAAGGGTTGTAGGTAAACATCTATGTCATTTCCGGGTTGCTTTGGTCCCGAAATCAACATAGACAACATTATGTACTTTCGTTTCATACATAACAAAGGAGATAAGTTGTAAATTACCAACAGAACAGGCCATGAACTATGTATACTGCTTAGGCTACCATAAGGATTCATACCATTTATGCTAAGCCCAAGCCTGAGATTCCTAGGTTCTTCACCGAAGCTAGGAAATAATTGATCGATTTTCTGCCATTGAGAAGAATCAGCTGGATGCCGAAGCTTTCCATCAGAAATCCGCTCATCTGCGTGCCATCTCAAATTTTTGGCATCAATTTCATTAGCAAACAAGCGCTTGAACCTTGGAATGATTGGAAGATACCACAACACTTTTGCAGGGCCCTTATTTGATTTATACCTCGGAGTTTCACATATCAGACATTGCTCCTTCTCTTCATGATCTTTTCTATACAATATGCAATCATTAGGGCAAGCATGGATCTTTTTATACTTCATCCCTAGTGGACACAGTATTTTCTTAGCATCATAGTATCGACAAGGCAACACATTATCATCAGGAAGCATATCTTTAAAGGCCTCAAGCATTTCTGAAAAACTCTTGTCGCTCCATCCATGCCGTGCTTTCAAGCCTACCAATTTCAATACAGCATTCAGCAATTGGTATTTTTTACACCCCGGGTACAACGGCTTCTCAGCATCACTGCACATATTACCATATGCATGTGATTGTTCAAAAGCCTCTTCTCCTACATCACGAATAATGTCCTCTATCCGATCCTCCATATCCGTGTCATTATCATCACAAGTCACTTCCCCCTGTTGAGATGCACTTGGCATTTCTAATTGTTCACCATGCCATACCCATACTACATACGTCTTACAAAACCCTTCACAAATTAAATGTGTATATATATCTGCAGCACTTAATCGCTTCTCATTCAAACATTTTACACAAGGGCAATAAAACATCCCACTATCATCATCGGCATTTCTTTTTGCAAAGTCTAAAAAACCCTTGACCCCAACATCATATTCAACACTCGTCCGTTTAGCTTGTATCCAACTACGATCCATATATTCTAACACCTTTTTTTTTTGTACTTTTTCCCTGGAAAAGGTAGGAGAATGATGAGAGCATGCAATCATTACACCCAAGTACATAGTGTAACTAGAAGTAAACAAAGAATATCTTGATTTAGAGTAGTGTGTGAGGAAAAAATGGAATGAGGGAAAGTGGAATGGAGAAGGAGTGAGGGAATGATAAATGGAGGTGTAAAAGGAACTATAAGTATAGGGATTTATGTTGAGGCTCAGTACTGGTGATGCTCTGAGTGCTGAAATTTGGGGTTGCCTTATGGGCATGAAAAGAGTTTGGGATGGGGGGTTCAGAGAAGTGTTGATTAGGTGCGACTCCTACGAGGTTATCGACCTACTTCAAAATGAGATCCCAGATATGCATGAAAAATGGCAGCTGCTTACAGAGACTGAAGTGATCTCGGGGCCTTCATTTTTGAATGAAGATGGAGATGGTATCATCATGGAATAATTTAAAATGCAATCTCCTTCCATCCCTCTTAGTTGGCTAATCGGCAGTACAAAGGTCCTCTCGAACTCTAACGAATAATATTCCAGCCCCTATATGGATAAATATCCGGGATGGTCACACCCACACCCTCACAAAATCAAGTTAATTGCTTCTAAGCAATATGAATAAATGACTACATTCCTATAGACTCTATTTCAACATAGATGAAGATCTAAGTTAAAGGCTTACTATATTAGAGAATATTAAAAAACCATCTATTAATTTGAAAACACCTTAAATGACAGATAAAAATAAACGGATGGAGTTGAACCAATGAGGTAATTAATTAATTATTACTAATTGCAAATCAATGGAATTAGTGCACGATCATCAAAATTCAAAAGTTCAAAACCACATACATGTTTGATGGTTTGCTTCCGCCACTACAATCCAGCTACTCTGTCACAACTTATTACTTACGTGTCCTATCTTAATGTCTTTATTTGATTCTTCTCAATCACAACATATAACCCCACAAACTTAATATTTAAATCAATCAATAAGTACAAGCTAAAACCCAAATCACAAATCCTGTGTTCTATAAAAATGATGCGCTTTCTAATTCACCGTTCACACATATTGAATACCCCACATCACAAAATTCTTTACTGTGCATAATATGTGTACCCAGAACAACCCGGTTAATTAACAAACTATAATACAAACTATAAACCCAAGCTCAGTCTATCTAACCACAGAGTCACGCACAAGAGATAATTGAAATTCCATTATAATGTGATATTTCTTGAGAGTTGAAAAATTATAAAAATAAACAACAGTGGCAAGTATTTTTGAGGGGAAGCATACCTCAAACAAGCGATGAAGACGAAGACCTCCTTCAGTCGCAGCAGTGAATGACGGACGGAGTTCGAAAACCAGGACCAAACGAAGACGGCGTCGCAGCAGTGAATGACGGACGGAGCTCGAAAACCAGGACCAAACGAGGACGGCGACCCAACAACGACAACAATTAGCAGAGACCCGCCGGATTCGATCGTTCCGATTAGATCAGGTAAGGGGGGAGTTGAGCACTGAGAAGAGAGGGCGCGCGGCAGGAGTTGAGCACCGATTGGGATGAAAAATTTCAGATTGGAGAGGGCGCGAGACAGGGGTTGGGGGGAAATATTTGGGGATTCGATCGTTTCGATTAGATCAGGTAAGGGGGGAGTTGAGCACTGAGAAGAGAGGGCGCGCGGCAGGAGTTGAGCACCGATTGGGATGAAAAATTTCAGATTGGAGATGGCGCGCGGCACGGGTTGGGGGGAAATATTTGGGGAACTTTTTAAGACCGGTTAAGTGGACTAACCGGTCTAAAATCAAGCTTTTTAAGACCGATTGTCTAACAACCGGTCTTAAAATCACCCTTTAAGACCGGTTGTTCGAGAACCGGTCTTAAAAAGCTTCATTTAAGACCGGTTCTCTATCAACCGGTCTTAAAAAGCTCATTTTTAAGACCGGTTGTCCCACAACCGGTCTTAAAAATCTTCATTTAAGACCGGTTCTCTAGAAACCGGTCTAAATTGTATTTTTTAGACCGGTTAAACAGAATAACCGGTCTCCCAAATTCTTTATAATTACGTAAATGCCACCGCGCATTTCTTTTAAACCTCATTTACTACAACCGGTTTAAATGTGCCGGTCTAAATCACCTTTTTTGTACTAGTGTATGATAAACAAATTTTGTTGCAAATTCGAATATGATAAGCAAATTTTGTAGCAAATTCGAATTTCCCACCTTTTAATTTAAATTTTTCAAGGGTATATTTATCTTTCGGATCTTCCTCCAGCAAAGGAACTTAGGATCCCATCAATTTTGGTGGGATATTATCTTCCCACCTTTAAGGCTGTGTTTGGTTTGAGGGGAGGGGAGGTGGAGAAATTATAATTTTTGACAAAAAAAACCCAAAAATTACCTTCTTATTTTTTTAAATTTTGGATTCCCGTCCAAAATTTACTCTCTCATTTCTTTTAAACTTTGGATTCCCGCCCAAAATTTAAATACCTTCAACCCAAAAAGGTTATTTACCCACCCTCTCATTCTCTCCCCCTCTCCTCCCCTCAAACCAAACACACCCTAAAGAGACATTGGTGGGGTCCGAGAACTAGAGTTCCCAAAAAGATTGAGCCAAAATTATGTACCAAATAAGGGAACCATGTTCCCTTCCCTTCCCACATTTTCCGAATACCAAACGGGCCCTTAATGCTTCATCTTTCTCTTACGTCTAGTGGGTCGTGACTCTAACTCAAGCTCAACCCTTGAGTTTGACTCGTCGTTGCCTCTGAAATCTCTTCCTGCTCTAATATGTAGTAATTACGGACTTGACACGTTTTACTATGTGGAACTGATCAGACTCAACGTCGGAGGTAAGTTGCTTCCTATTCTTGACTCAAGTTTCCAGTTCAATGGTGATGGAATGGGTGGAACTATTGTGGACTCGGGGACAATGGTGGCGTAGTTGCGGAGGGAAGGAGTGGGTTTATTTGATGCCTGCTATGACTTGTCGTTGATGGATAATGTGGAGGTGCCAATAGGGTCGTTTCATTTTCCCCAAGGGCAAGAGTTGGTGTTACAAGCTATAAATTATTACCTTTGATCCTTAATATATAGATATAATTGACTTTTTTTTTGGAGAAATTAAGGAAGTTAAACAAGTTATTTAGTCATATTATATATTGTGTATGATTAAATTATATATATCATTTTATAAGTCAGAAAAATTAGTTTGGGAAAAAAAATAATAAATATAAATATTTCAAAATAATTTAGTTAACTTCCTTAATATTTTTAAAATAATCAATTGAGTCGTATATTTATAACCCAAGATATTATCATATACTGACCGAGTCAAAGGGAACGTTTTGCCTCGCGTTCACGCGATCCCCATCCATAGTGTCAGTTATTGGTAACGTTTTGCAACAGGGGATACATGTCAATTTTGATCTCTCCAACTATTTCGTTGGCTTCTCTCCTAATTGCTGCTAATATTATTATACTTAGTGTCTGCATTCGGTGATGAGAAACAAAATTCTAATCACCTAAAACATCATAGTTTCAATTAATAAAGCCTTTTTGAGCCAAAAAAACTATGGGTTGGGTCCTCTCTTTTTAAAAATATATGTAGCACCCTGAAGTATTTTTTTTCAGTAGCACCCAGTATCTTCAAATAATTTTTGATACATTGATCACCCTCAAATATTTTTTTAATAGTAACTCCTGTCTAGTAAATTACATTCTAAAGTATTGTTTCAGTAACATCCAATATCATAAATTAATTTTTAACTCACTTAGTACTTTAAATAATTTTTTGGTAGTAACTATTTTCTGACAAACTGCACTCTAAAGTATGTTTTAAATAACATCTAGTATCATAAATTAATTTTTAATCCATTCAGCACCTTAAATAATTTTCTCAATAATACTCAGTATCCTAAAATAATTTTTTTACGTCTAATCCCCCTGAAATATGTTTTTATCACTACTTTGTATCTTAGGTTTAGATTGTTCGTTGCAATTAGAAAAATATTTTTCTGTGTTGAATGCATAAAACATTATTTTATGATACTGGATTGTACTGAAAAAATACTTCATGGTGCTACATAATTTTTTTTTTTAAAAAAGGACCCAACCATAAGCTTTTTTGCCCAAAAAGGCTCTATTAATTGAAACTACGCTGTTTTGGGTGATGAGAATTTTGTTTCTCATCAGTTTCTCATCACTACGATGAGCCTGGAATGCGGACGCGTTATACTTAACCTAAAATCAATTAAAAAAAATCTCAATGTGCCCAACTTTTACTATCCGACACTCCCTCTGCTACTTTTCAGAATTGTTGGCATCAGTGCCTAAATTCGCATTTAATCAGTGGATTTTTCAACTCCTCTCGAATGCTATACAAATCTTGTTGGCAATAGTACTAGCAAAAAAATTGGTTAATTCAAGTCGTATCCGAAGATACTATCTTTAAGAGTTATTTCGCAACTACCGACAAATAAGAAGTAGCCCTCCCTTGGATAAAATGGGTCCTTCCTACAAAAAATAGGTTGAGCATAACTGATAAATCTGATGAAACTCTCAAAAGTATATATATTGAATAATGATGAAGAGTACATATGAATATCTAGACATGTGCAATGTTTTAAAAAATGGATTGGACATCAAACTGGAGAGGCTAACGGGTCATGGGTAGCATGGTTGGATCGCTCAGACCGACGACATAATAATTAAAAATAATAATATTATACATATATATAATTATATAAATATAAAAAATAAATATGAAATTTTAACATTACTTAAAAATAAACACATACAAAAGCTTATATGTATCATCTTTCCTAAATCCCAAGTTCTAATACATTGAAATTATTAAAACTAACATAATAACATGTTAATAATACCAATAGCCGGCTCCCGGTTCAACCACCTTGGTTCCCGATCAAACCCCGGTTCCTAGCCCAACAGCCAGTCTGAAGCGGCCTGAAACGATCTAAATGATAAAATGGTTGAACCATGCTGAACAAGCCGAAGGCCCTCCCGGACACCTATTCGACCATTCGGTCTGGTCCGGTTTTCACAACATTAGGCATGTGTGCAGATGACGAGATCACATCAAATCTCTAACTGGGAATATCCTGAATCTATCGTGATCTAGATTTGAAATTATAATCCTAACTACTTAAAAATGCTAACAGTAGATAATAATCGTAATAATAATAAGATATTATTCTTGACTCTCTCTCAAGTTGGCGAATGTAGATTGACAATGCCCAACTTACTTTTAAAGTACTTGAATTGAACTTTCCCTAACGCCTTGGTGAAGATATCTGGGAGTGATAACTTCCCATTTTTTATAAGATTGGAGATATATTTTGATATATTTGGGAAGTTATCATTGCTAAAGTAAAAAGATTTTTTTGAAATTTTAAGAGATATCAATTTGGATGTATCATTTATGGGATTTCAACTGAGAATGTAAGTTTTTGAGTTTAAGAAAGAAAAATAATAAAGGGAAGTTTTCTCAAAAAAATTAAACTAAAATAAAATAAAAAGATTTTATTATTAATATTATTATTATTATTAGCATTAATGTAGCTTCCTTTTTCTTTGACAAGAACCGTGGCATTTTGGAAATAAAAGAATGAGATGAGGCCTAATATCAAAAAGGAGGAAGCAGGCACAAATTGAAGGAGAAGAGGGAGGCACTGTTTCTGGAATTAATTGACACCAACCATATCGCAACGGAGAGAGCTACAGGATTAAAGGGAGCAAAAAGGTCGCGGCTTGTTTGAAGATTCAACACCACTTCTTCAATTCTTGTTGAGCGAATTAGAGGCGGCTACGATTTCAACATCATCAGCGTCTTCTTCTCGAAAACAATCATTGGTCTGTGCCTTCTTCTTCCCTGGCTCAACGTCAACTGAATCAGAGGGAGCACTTGTGTTCTTAATTTCACTACTCTGTTTCTATTCCCCTTCCCATTGATTTTCATTATGGTTTTGAACCTTGAACTCATTGTTTCTGTCATGGATTTGATTCAAGCCACATGGCTAAATTTTTCTTCGCAACCTAGAGGAGCTATGAACTTGTTTGAAACTTAGAGATTATTCTCACTAATTAGTTTTGTTTAATATTATTTCAGTTTATTTAATCTTATTTTCATTGTTTATTGCACAGTGCTTGGCCACTATTGAGTATGTTTTGGGGATTTAGGGTTGAACCTGACAAAGGAAATCTTAAATGGACCTTGGGATTAAATAGTGTGGAATTAGATTTTAATCTAATTTGTGTCTAGAATAGACATATACCTTAATACCTAGAAGCTCCACATAATCAAATTAGAGTGAGCCTGATTTAAATTTCATCTTATTTAATTGTATGAGACATTGCATAATTAATTGAGATAGGTATATAAATGGACCGACATGCATTTATAAACATTAATACTCTAGATTGGCTGATAAAGTTAAGTTATAATTAATTTAGTGGGGATAAAATCTAAGAAACAAATAAGAGATTAGTAACTCTAGGTTGTCCTTCTTGACATTGGAATTTGCTCTTTGTGAAAAGTTTTTGTTATTATTAGTTTCATTTTCTTATTTAATTTTTCTTCACTCATATTGAAAACAATTTTGATTTGGTCAACTTAAATGAACCAAGAAAATTTACACCTAATCACTAGTTGGATTAGTCTCTGTGGAACAACCTTGATTTGCCACTTACTATTTTCATGTCCTATATACTTGTGGTGCTTAATTAAATTTTGGTAGCATCAAGTTTTTGGCACCGTAGCTAAGGACTCAAGACAATTGTTGATTAGTGTTAAAAATCCTTTAGTTATTTTAGCTTGAGCACTTTTATTTTTATTTATTTTTTCTTATTTTCTTGTTAGTTCTTAGTGTTAGTGTGATACTTTGAGAGTTGTTCTGTTTTGCAAGAACTTGGGCATATGACTTGTAGGTCCAAAGCTACTAAGACACTGCAGAAAACAAGGAACATCTACAAAATTTTGGAAGCTATAACACCTCAGAATCAAGAGGAGGAAGTAAAACTTACTGAAACTGAAGAAATGGCTCAAGATGAAAATGATTGTTTGGCTGTCAATGATTTTCTGGGAAGACAAACTCGAGATTATCAGTTAGGAATTAAAGTACCTGAATTTCAAGCAAACAACTTTGAGATCAAGTAGACTATGCTTAAGATGCTTGAACTATAGGGTCAGTATGCAAGAAACGATTTAGAAGATCCAAATTGGCATCTGGTACTATCTCTTGATGTTTGCAACTCTTTCAAGCAGAATGAAGTTCCTAATTATGTGATCCGTCTTCAAATTTTTCCTTATTCTCTATAAGGAAAAGCCAAAGAATAGCTCAATAACTTAGGTGAGGGCAGTATAACCTCTTAGGAGGTATTGAAAGAAAAGTTCAGATCGAAGTTCTTCCCACACAACAGGATGGTAGATACAAGAGCCGCTCTTAGTAACTTCTGCCAACAGTTTTGGGAACATTTATATAAAGCTTGTGAGAGGTTTAAGTTACTTGTTAGACAAAGTCCAGGTCATAATCTAGAGAAATGGGTATTGCTACAAATCTTACACACAGTTGACTCCTGAATCTAAATCTGAATCGAATGCCATCACTAAAGGGGGAATTACAAAGCAACCAGTGAATTATGTTTGGAGTTGTTTGGATGACTTATCAGCTGATTTTATCCAAAACAACAATGAAAGAAGGCCAGTGAAGTCAATTGAGAAAGTTGCGGATGATACTTCTTCAGCATTGGTGGCGATGGTAAGTGCTATGAATAAGAGATTTGATCAATTGGAAGCTCTAGTCAATCGATCCAATGGTGGACACACGGGAGTAAATACAATTTATGCTCTTTGTGATTATTGTGGAGATGGTCATGCTAATGGACAATGCTTCATATCTCAACCAATTGAGCCAGTAAACTATGTAGGAAACTTGTAACCCCCTCCATAATTATATCCGAAACACATGATTAAAAATGAAATAGAGACCAATAATAATCAAAATTCATTTACATTCCTATCCTTAAGATAGGATTTTCACAAATACATTTCACAAACACTTTAACCTGGTCTCACATTCATATTTCGAATACAATTACTTCGTGAAGATAAATCACATTTATATAAATATCAGAGTGCACAATAATAATACCGGCAAACCCGGATTCATACCTTCACTAAAGATTCATAGGGCACATACGCCCTTTACAATTCCTCAACAGGGATTACACAAATCCATCTCCAATACATAATCAAATAACCCAATAGACATCCAAGTACATATACATCCAATATCCAATTATACATTCTAATATATCATCCGAACATATACAATTGTCCCAGATATAACAATAACCAACTACCAAATCCAAATGCCCATAAGGGATTCTTGCCGCCCCTAGTCGCTTGCTCCTTCCTCGAGCCACTTGTCCTGTCTAAAATGTTGGTAGGGGAGGGTGAAATTCTAGAGAATCTCAGTAGGAAACAGATACCAATATTCATACAATATAAGTGTTTAATGCATGACATGCTTGCATCACAATAACTCGTGCTCACATAATGATATATCCGCATGCTCAATGTTTCAACAACATACTCATGGCCATAGCATAAATAGAAACAGAGCTTCAATCATTCATATATGTTACACATAATCAAGCAAAGCAATAACATGCATCAATACATAAACACAAATATCAATACATGCAGGAGAGGTAAGTTCCCTACACTTTTTCTTTCCACATATGCTCCAGCATCGGTTACTCACGATCCGAGCGGATATCAAACCATGATTAGGACGAATACCCAACCCTATAACCAAATCAAAGACATAGGATCATTTTCTTTTCCAAATTCTCATTTTCATAATACTTAAAGTTGGTTACCATTCATGACCTTTAGGTGGCTATAATAAGGTCAATGAAAGCCTAAAGGATCAGGAAGTACTATGTTGGAAATCACCTTTAAAAATCCCAAAATGTTGAAAATGGGGGTTGGCTGCAGCCAAGAATCCTCTGGCTACGGCCAAAACACGCACAGAAGGTTTCTGGCTGCAGCCAAGAATTTCTGGCTGCGGCCAAAACACGCATAGAAACTTTTCTGCTGCAGCCAAGGAAACTTCGGAAATTCATAACTAATTATAGAAAAATTGAAATGAGGTGATCCCAAAGCCCATTGAAAGCTATTTTAGTCCTCTGCATAGGAAAAATATGAACTAATACTGGAAATCACCACAAAAATACAGATTTCAAGAAAAGTCCACCTTGCTTCAGAATTGTTCCCAGATTTAACATCAGACTTCGGACAGTCATAACTCCTAGTATACCAAACAAAATGACACAAAATATTTGTCCATTTTGAAGCTTGAGATGTGAAATTTAAGACTGGAAAGTTTCACAATTTTCTGAAATCATTTGGTCATTCAAAACGTTCACACAAATAAACTGCCCAAAAAAGAGTTCCAAGGGACAGATTTTCTAATTTTCTACCAAAGTGTTCAATGACTCCAAAATCATTAACCAAACCTATTCCCATACAATTTTCCACAAGGAACACAATGGTAACCTCAAAATGACCAAAATCACAACCCATTTACATGCCCTGTTTTGACCAAAGCACAAAACCAACACAAAAGGTGTCAAATTTCACATTTAAGCTTCAATGCCATTCTATCAATTCAAAACACCAAACAAGGCACCATTTCCATAACAACAACATACCATACTCCCCAAAACCCTAAATCACGAAAATTAGGGCTTAAATTCCAGAAATTCAAGGCCTAACCAATGGCCACAAAATTTATATGAAATTGAAGCTTTCACTTACCTCAACAACTTTTCCAAAGGCACTTCATGATTCTCCAACTTGTACATTTTCGTGATTCCTCAAATCACCACCAATGGAGAAACTACAACCATCAAATTGAAGCTCTCACTTCAAGGAACAACTTTATAGAAGGAAGTTTTGGCATTAGAGGTCAAGATCTTACCTTTTTTACAAGCTTTTCCTTCTTCCTCTTCCTTCAACAATGGTGAAAATGAAGAGAGAAGAGAGAGAACGTGAGAGAGATGGAGAGAGAGGAGGAAGAAGATGATGATAGTACTCCCTCCATTCAGCTGAACAAAGAGAGAAAAAGAGAGAGAGAGAAACAATTAAAATACTACATTAGACTTTTCTCACTCTCATGCTTCATCTCTTCTTGCCACATGTCACAAGGTCATTGGCTCACACACAATAAATCACCAATTAGCCAATTTAATCCCTCCATTAGCCAATTAATTTCCCATCTCATACCCATTTAATTAGTAATTAATCACTTCCATTAATCACTAATTTAGAGCCATTCTTTCAATTTTCCCAACAATTATGGCATATTAATTAAAATTGACATACAACACATAATTATTCCACTTTAATTCGATAATTATCTTCAATAATTATCATTAGCCCTTACTCAAAAATTGGGGTGTTACAAAACTACTGTGTTAATAACCTGAACAACGCTTACTCTAATACCTACAATCCAGGGTTGAGGAATCACCCTAATTTTTCTTGGAGGCAAGGTCAAACTCTCAATCAAGCTTCAAGCTCTAGGTCTAAACCAATAAATTTTGAAGCTCAAGTTAAGCAACCCACACCTCAGTAGGATTCTTTTCAACAACAAATGGACAAGTGGATAAAGAGACTTAAGAATTTGATGATGCAAGTTGTGCAAGGGTAACAAAATTCTAATACACATTATGATTCTTCTATCAAGAACATGGAAATGTAAATTGGGTAGTTGGCAGTAAATAACGTGAAGACTAATGGCTTGCCAAGTAACACTATTATTAATCCTCATAAAGATGAAAAAGAGGAATGTAAAGCTTTTACTCTGAGAAGTGGTAAAGAATTATTTGAGATTCCACAACCAATGAAGAAACCCTCAGTGTCTAATGACAAAGCAATTCCTATAGTCACTATAGAGGATGAGGAAGAGGCCACATGGAAGGTGAACAGACAAGTCCATAAGGAGAAAGTTGAGAGTGAGTCGAAGAAGATAGAAGAAGAAGGCAACTCATGAAGATCTTAAATGGGTGCCACCTTTACCATTTCCTCAAAGATTTTTAGAAGAAATCCTTTAGATGAGCAATATAAGAAGTTTTTGGGGATTTTAAAGCAACCACACATTAACATCCCTTGCCTTGAAGCTTTTGAGCAAATGCTCAATATGTGAAATTTCTAAAGGAGATACTGAGTAAGAAGAGGAGGTTTGGTGACTATGAAATCGTAGCTCTGACTGAAAAGTATAGTGCTATTTTTCTTTACAAGTTACCTCAAACAAAAAGATCCAGGCATTTTTTTCATACCTTGCATAATTGGAGAAAAGTTTCAAGGAGGAGCATTATGTGATCTAGGATCAAGTGTTAACTTGATGCCATTATCTATGTTTAGAAAATTGCAACTGGGTGAAGCTCAACCAACTTTTGTGACATTGCAGCTAGTTGTCGAAGTTTAGATTTTTTGAAGGGTATCATTAAAGATGTTTTGGTTAAAGTTGATAAGTTTATTTTCCCTGCTGACTTTATTATTTTGGATAGTGATGAAGATAGAGATCTACCACTCATTATGGGAAGACCTTTCCTTGCTACAACTCAAACTCTGATTGATGTTGAAAAGGGAGAGATCAAGTTGAGGGTGAATGATGAAGAAGTTATATTCAACATGAACAAGGCATTCAAGTATCCTAGGGACCTTACAGATTGCTTCAGGATTGACATGCTTGATGAGGTGGTTCAAGAGATTTTAGAGTCCTTTTCTATAAAAGACGCATTAGCAGTTATGTAACTTGGGATTGACAAAGTTGAAGAAGGGAATATAGTTGAATGTAAGCAGTCACTTAAAGCTTCTCCATACTACAGTAATCCATTAAGGCAGTTTAAGTTGTTAGAAATGGAATCAAGGCAAACTACTTCTTTGAAGCCTTCTGTTGAATAAGCACCAATTCTAGAGCTTAAGCCCTTTCCACCGCATCTTGAATATGTATACTTGGGTGAATAAGAAACATCCCCTATTATTATCTCTTCTTCCTTATCTGAAGATCAAAAAGAAAGGTTATTGAAAATTCTTCAGGATCACAAAAGCGCCTTAGGTTGGATAATTGCAGACATAAAGGTATAAGCCCATCGTTTGTCATGTATAAGATACTCTTGGAAGATGATCACAAGAAATCTATTCAGAATGAGAGAAGATTGAATCCTATAATAAAAGAAGAAGTCAAGAAAGAAGTTATAAAGTGGTTAGATTCTGGGATCATTTAACTCATTTCTGATAGCTCGTGGGTTAGCCTGGTGCAATATATTCCTAAGAAAGGGGGTATGCAGTAATTACTAATGAGCAAGATGAGCTTATCCCCACTCGCACAGTTATTGGTTAGCATGTTTGCATGGACTACAAAAAGTTGAATGATGCTACAAGGAAAGATCATTTCCCACTCTTTTTTATTGACAAGATGTTAGACCGATTGGCTGGTAAAGAGTTTTTCTATTTCTTAGATGGGTATTTAGGGTATAATCAAATTGTTGTTGCTCCTGAAGATCAAGATAAAACAACATTCACTTGTCCTTATGACACTTTTGCCTTTAAAAGAATGTTGTTTGGTCTATGCAATAGTCTTGCTACTTTCCAGATATGCATAATGAGTATATTCTTTGGTATGATATAAGAGATAATGGAAGTCTTTATGGATGACTTCTTAGTATTTGATGACTCATTTGAAGAGTGCTTGATAAATATGGATGAAGTGTTAAAGTGATGTGAGGAGATGAACTTAGTGCTTAATTGGGAGAAGTGTCATTTTATAGTGACGGAAGTAATAGTTTTGGGTCATAAAGTTTCTAAAAAATTTTTAGAGGTTGATAGAGCCAAGACTTCTGTTACTGAGCAACTTCCTCCTACTTCTAATCTCAAAGCTATGAGAAGTTTCTTGGGCCATGTTAGATTCTATCATTGATTCATTAAAGGTTTTTCTAAGATTTCAAAGCCATTTTCACAGTTACTAGAGAACGACACTCCTTTTTATTTCAATGAGGAGTGCATGAAGGCTTTTGAAGAATTGAAGAGAAGATTGACTTCAGCTCCTATCATTGAAGCTCCTGATTGGTCACTACCTTTTGAAGTAATGTGTGATGCAAGTGACTATGCTGTTGGGACAAAGGCTTGCAAAGATCTTCCACCTTATCTATTATGCGAGTAACACCCTAGTCACAACTTAGGTAAATTACTCAACTACTGAAAAAGAAATGCTTGCTATAGTGTTTGCTTTTGAGATCTTTAGAGTATATCTTATGGGTGTTAAGGTTATAGTTCATACTGATCATGCTGCCATTAAATATTTGTTAGGGAAGAAAGAGTCTAAATGTAACCCCCTTACTTAAAAGCCTTTAAAACAATTCGAAAACGTTTCATAAAGTTAAATTGGAGACTAGAGGATAATTTACAACTCGCTCGAGGTCCCAACTTCAAGACAAGGTTCGATCCTGTACTAAAGCGGGTTTTCAAAAACTTTTCAAAACATGTTTGATGAGGTCTTATTTCCACTTTTCAAATCTATTTGGCTTGTTTAGTTTTGTTCCATTTATTAATATTTGAGTACTTAACAAAATTTGCCGATGGACTTTCGGGTTATATTCATTGACTAATAGGGTCTATAGGGCATGATTGCCTGTTCTTAGTTCCCTTACCGGGGTTACATACAAATATTTAGGTCTATAATTGTACGTCCACCCTTACTAGATATACTTGTCTTACAATGTACTTATATTTACATCAAGTACATCATATACATTTTTTTTCCAAAAGTTTGATAACCAACAAAAGCCCTAATCCTTTATCAGTGCACACTAGCCACCCTTATTTACCTGGTTATCCTTTGAGCCGCTTGCCCTGACTATAGGTTAGTATTGGAAAGAGTGATATTCATATGAATCTCAATAGTAAAATTCACTTATATGACATACAATTTCAAGAACATGTAAGCAATCATCACAAAGCAGCATCTACAGCTCAACAATCATACATTCTTGACATTCTTGACAATCATAACATTCACAACAATTCTTGACATGATTGACATTTGTAACATTCGTAACAATTCTTGACATTCGTAACAATTGATGATATGAACATATATACAAAGCATTATATATGATATAAGAGAAAGGGTCACTATTATGGTCTTTCCGGTCTTATTATTGCATAGATTTCTTGCTCTTAGGACAGATATTGAATCCTATAATTAGAATTATTGACGACAGGTTATTACTTAATCCAATTCTTTTTTAATTCAAATACTTAATTTGGTTATCATTAGAGACATTTAATCAAGTCAACTAAGGAGTTAAAGTGGTCAAATAACCTAAAAGACCAATTTCTAACCTCAAAGTTCAACAATATTACATTATGCCATTACATCTTCAATTTTCACATAAGAGACAAAATCTGCTAGAATTTTTCATCAAATTTGAAAAATCATATCTTTATATACAAAAGCTTAATTGTCGTGATTTCAAAGGCTATGTGACCCTTATTTAGTCTATTTTCAAGAAAAAATATCACCCACAGCCAGTTGGATGCACAACATTCCCAGAATTGTCATTTATTGCACATTGCCAGAATTCAACCCAGTTTTCATTACCTAAATTCAAAAATTCATAACTCTCAGTATACAAGTCTAAATAACACAAATAACCTATCAAATTAAATTTTGATATATCTACTTTTATTCTGAAAATTTTTACATTCATTGAGCATCATTTAGTTATCCAAAACCACAACACTAATAGGGTACATTGCTAGAATCTTATCCTGGGAGAAAAATCCAGTTTTGCTTTTTGAGTTTCAATGATCCAAAATTCACAACCTAGGGCTATTCCCACACCATTTTTCATGTAGAACATAATGGTAACATTAAAATGAACAAATTACCACTTATTCCCCATGTCTTGTTTTGGTAGAAAAACTAAAATAAATTCCAACAATCACCAAAATTCCAATTTCAGCATCAAACTTGTGTCATATGGTTTCTAATCATCATAAAACACCAAATACATAACCAAAACACCATGACTTCTCCAAACCCTAGTTTGGCTGAAATCAGGGTAGATTTACACATGCCAAAATACTCATTCAACCAACACAACCAATAGCTCAAATTGAAGCTAATACTCACCTCTTGCTCCTCCTTAGGTTCTTTCTTTGGTTCCACAACTTTTGTTCTTGGATGATGGCTCAAAACACCTCTTTTTGAAATTTTAAAACCATATAAATGAAGCCCTCATCAAGAGAAACAATGTTTATGAAGAGTGTTTTGGCCATAGTGAGGTTAAGAAGGTGAAAATCAAGATCAAAAAGCTCACTTAAACTTGATTCTTCAAGCTCTTCGTATGGCAGCTGTAAACCGAATTGAGGAGAGAGGAAATGTGTGATTTAATGATCAATTTTTTTGCCCTCTTATCTCTTAAATTCTAGCAAAAAATATGGTCCAAAAGGTGGTAAAAGTTGTGGCTAATATTAATCCTTTGGTCATACATTTACGATAACTTAACTAAGTGTAATTGCTACAAGTTTTCACTTTCCTTCCTCTTCCCTTTTTGACCAAAATGGATGCCCAAAAAGTGTCCTAATTAATTCAATCTTTAGCCCCTCTTCTCTCTTCATTTGACCAAAATAAATGTCCCAAAAAGGTGACAATTTGGTTGACCAAGCTTTCTTGCAATTAACTTGCTTTTTGGTCAAAATTTCCAACTTGAAATTTTGACTTTACAAATAGATTCAAGATGGCTTTCAATTTCATTTTCTCTCTTATTTCTTTTGTCTTTGGACGTCATTTCTCTTATGGCAAGGTGAGGAAAAATTAATTGAATCTTATGTCTAAATTATGTTTTCCGTCATTTTTTACTTTAGGCGAAAAACTAGGTAATTACCTCTAACTAATGGAAACTAAAGTCATAGCAAATTTTCAGGTGTGGTTTTGTCATTAGTACCACTATCTATCCTATACATTTAGCCCTTGAGTACATTTTGGAATATTACACTAAACCTAGATTGATTAGATGAGTTTTATTGCTACAGGAATTTGATGTGCATATAGTTGATAGGAAAGGAATTGAAAATCAAGTTGCTGATCATTTGTATATGATTGTGAACCCTTCTGATTATGTGAATGATTTGTTAGTGAATGAATGTTTCCCTAATGAACAATTATTTGCTGTAAGTAGTTGAGGTTTACCATAGTATGATGATATTGTGAACTATCTTGTGTGTGAAATATTGCCTCCTGATTTGAATTTCTATCAAAGAAAGAAGTATGTGCATGAAGTTGCCTTCTATATTTGGGAAGAAATATTTCTTTTCCAAAGATGTGCTGATTTGATTATTAGAAAATGTATGCCTGAGGAAGAACGAGAGGAAATTTTGAATGCATGCCATGCATATGCATATGGGGGACATTATGGGGGGCAAAGAACTACATCTAAGGTGTTTGAATCTAGTTTTTATTGGTCTTCTTTGTTTAAAGATGCTCACCAATTTGTTTCCTAGTGTAATAGATGTTAAAGAACAGGTAATATTTCTAAGAGACATGAGATGCCTTAATCTGGAGTCTTTAATGTAGAGTTGTTCGATGTCTGGGGGATGGATTTCATGGGTCATTTCCCATCTTCAAGAGGAAAAAAGTACATCCTTGTTGTTATGGAATATGTGAGTAAATGGGTTGAAGCTATGGCTTGCCAAGATAATGATGCCAACACAGTGATTCGATTCTTGAAGAAGTATATCTTGACAAGATTTGACACCCATAAAGAAATCATTACTGATGAAGGTACTCACTTCAACAGTAAGAATTTCAAGGCTCTCTTAGCAAAAGATGGAGTACACCACTCGATGTCACTTGCATACCATCCATAAACTAATGGTTTGTGTGAGTTACTAACAGAGAGATTAAGAGAATTCTTTAGAAAACTATGGGTTTGACTAGCAAAGGTTGGTCTGACAAGCTTGATGATGCTTTATGGGCTTATATGACATCTTTTCGTACTCTAATTGGCATGTCACCCTACCATCTGGTTTTCAAAAAAGTATGTCATTTGCCACTTAAATTGGAGTATAAAGCATAGTGGACAATCAAGAAGCTGAATATGGATCCCAAGCAAGCGAGAGCTAAAAGGTTGTTTCAACTGGATGAGTTAGAAGAATTGAGACTTCAAACATATGATAGTACAAGACTGTATAAAGAAAGGACAAAGAATTGACATGACAAGCATATCTTGAAGCGCTCTTTTGAGCCTGGGTAGTTGGTGCTTCTCTTCAACTCAAGACTTCAGTTATTTCTTGGGAAGCTTAAATCAAGGTGGTCTGATCCTTTCAGAGTGGTTTCGGTGCCATCAAAAGGAGCAATTGAAGTTAAAGATGAGAGAACAGGAGACTGGTTTAAATTGAATGGGCAAAGACTGAAGCATTACCATGGTGGTGAAGTGAACCGATAAACCATGGTTCACTACTTGTCATCACCTACTAAAATTGTTGGTATAGTCATGCTGAGGACTATAAACCAAACGCTTCTAGGGAGGCAACCCAAGGTTTCATTTGATGCTTTGTTTGAATTTGTAGGACTGTTGGTAGCCCCTGATGATGTGTTCCACTTTGGTAGTAAGAATCAAGAGCAATTAAAAGTGCAAATCAAAGACAAATAGGGGAGTTTCCTTCTACTTTTCTTTGATTTGTTTTATTTGATTATTGATGACATGTTGCTGGGAATAAGTGCTGGTCGTAGTTAGATATGCGTGCAATGAATGTTTGTGACATTATTGAATGGATGTTAGTACTTGAGCTTTTTAATTAGGGGAAATCTGAAATCTCTAAAATCAGTGTTGCCCTTACACTTGGACATGGTTGCTCTTCACTTCTACACTTATTGTTACTGTAACCCCCTTCCCACCTTAGGCCGGGATTTAGTTCTTAAACTCATAATTAAGTTGTAATTAGAGACCATAATGAAATTTGGGACTTAATAAGATACACTTTTGCCCAAAAATCGGATTTGCAAAAACATTTTTCAAAGCTTATTCACAATGATCTCAAGTTCTCAATACAAAATAATACTGGCCTGAACAGGTGGATTCCATTTATAAATATCAGAGTGCAAATAAATTCCCGACTCACTCGGGTTCCATTCATTAGATAAGGGATTTACAAAGGCACAAAGCCACAATTCAATACCCTTAACTTGGGGATTACACAAAAACTATATATACAATTCCAAAATCTACAATGATAACCATTAATTCCAAAATACACTCCTAAACAGGAGCTCTAACTACTCTTCGTCGCCCGCTTGCCTCTCGATCCTTCGGCCCTGTCTAAAAGGTTTAATTTTGGGAGAGTGAGATTCTAAAGAATCCCCGTAGTAACAAGTCAATCATATAATGTACAACAATAATGCATGTAATCAAATCATCACCCACACAAGCAACTACAACGGCAGTTGCAGCGGCAATGGTTAGTATGACACATGTCATCCCTGACGATTGCTCACGCTGAATTGCTCACGCTGTATTGCATCACAACAGTCAACACAGTATAATTCACCACAGCTGGGATCCATATAAAGCATATCATATTCGCAAGCCACATAGGCAAGATACACACACACAGCCCACGGCTGGTTTTCACATACGCCGCCCTCACGGGTCGGATTCACAAAGATCCATGTCGATTACGACGGCAGTCCAACGGCCGATTAGAGATGACCACTGTCACTCCCTATACGGCTCACGCTGACCTGCTCGCGCCGTAATGGACCATGGCACACATTTCACAAGTTCAATGATAAGATATGCATACCAAAACATCATACAAGATATGAGAGAAAAGTCACTACCTGAGTTCTCCCGGGCGTTCCTTGGCACCGGTCTCTCCCGCGTCGGGCAAATATCAAATCCTATTTTCACAATTAGGGACGAAGAGTTATTCTCTATTCCAAGACTTGATTCACTTTATAATGCTTAATTGGTTATCATTATTTCTCTTTTAGAGTCATTAAACACCCCTAACAACACTCCTAAAGGGTAGGAAGAACTATCCCAAAGATCCCCTTTTGGAAGCACAAAACTGATATTTTACACTGTTTCACTCGAGCACAGATGACCATGCTCGAGCACAGATTGTACGGACACTCGAGTGAAAACGGTTTCACTCGAGTGATGGTACGGACATCTCTCGGGCACAAGAGAGAGTGAGAGGCAGCGAGTGAACACCCGAGAGCACAAGAGAGTTTTCAGGAGTAGGCTCACTCGAGCACAAATGCCCTCACTCGAGCACACGTACGGAAATCACTTCAAGCACAAGGAAGTGAGACAGAAAGCATACACCCGAGAGCACAACGAAACTCTCCAAGTACTGGATCACTCGAGCACAGCCAGGTGTGCTCGAGCACACACCCCATACCCGCGAGTGAGAAAGCACACTCGTGCAACTTTCCCGCGAGCATCAACCCGAAAGCACAACTCTCACCTGAAGCACAATCTCACTCGAGCACACACGGCTCACTCGAGCACGGTGCCCATACCCGCGAGTGAGAAGGCGCACCCGTGCACCTACTCGCGAGTGACAACCCGAGAAGCAAGCCCTTTGGTGTCAAATACACTCATCACTCGAGCACAAAATCCTCACTCGAGTGATGTTCATCCCTCACTCGCGAGTGAGGCTCTGCTTGCTATGACCCAGAGAGTGCAATAAGAACACAGAAAGCAAGAAACGAGAATTGCACTTCCGCACTCGAGCAGACCCATCTCTGCTCGGGTGATATTCATCCCTCACTCGAGCAGACCCATCTCTGCTCGGGTGATGTTCATCCTTCACTCGAGCAGAGCCCTCCCTGCTCGAGTGAATCCCTCAGATAGCAGAAAACGCAGAACAGAGGCACTCTCCTCAACCCTTGCCCAATTGATTCCTATGGCCATAAAACTTAACCCAAAGCCATTCCCACACCAAAAACACCCAACAAATTCAATGGAATACTCAGAATCATCAAAATCCTACTCCATTATCATGGTTTGGGTTTTGGGCAATAATTTCATCAAAATTCCCATTTCATCCTAACATCATATTTCAATCTCTAATCTATCTATCTAACATAAACTCATTCCAAAATGCCATTCTCATGCCATAAACATACCAAATGAACAGTGACACTCATTTTCATGATTAGGCTAAAATTCCCAGAATTTATAAACTATTCCAAATGGCATGAAACTTAGATAGATAGGTTAGTTTCACTCACCTTATCAACTTCTCCAAAGGGAGTTCTTGATCCACCAACAATCAGATTTTCGTGTGGCACCAAACAACACCAAATGGCCCAACTATACACACCAAAATGAAGCCCATGATTCAAGGATCAACATTTATGAATGGTGTTTGAGCAAAGAAGATCATTTACTTACCCAAAATCACAAGTTCTTCTTTCTCTTTCTTGCCTAAAACTTCCGCCGGAAATGGAGGAAGAGAGGAGAGAGAAACGAGAGAGAGAAATGGAGAGATGGAGAGAGAGAAAAGAGAAAAGTGTTTCCTTGTCCTCATATGATCTCATCCAATGGCCACCACAATGCCACATGTCAGCATCTCCTTCATTCCCTCAATAAGCTCACACAAGCTAAGCACACTGGATCCCGACCCACGGTCAAGGAATCACCACCCTTGATCTTAAATACCACACATATGCACTAATATTTCCAATTTCCACTAATTATAACATTAATTAATATAGCCATAAATCACATAATAATCCCAATTAATTCATAATTATCATTAATAATCATGATTATCCCTTAATCAAATATTGGGATATTACAATTCTCCCCCCGTTCAATAAATTTCGCCCTCGAAATTTGTTACACATCATGGGGCATAAAATCAGGAAATCTCTTTCTCATGTCCGCTTCCGCCTCCCAAGTGGCTTCTCTTGGAGACATTCCCTTCCAGACCACTTTCACAAACGGTAAGCTTCGATGCCTGAGCCTCCGCTCTTCTCGATCGATGATACGCTCTGGCTCTACCGCATAAGTGAAGTTATCTTGCAACTCAACCTCTTCATACTCAATGATATGCTCAGGGTCCGGTTGGTACTTCTTGAGCTGCGAGACATGAAACACATCATGCAATCTACTCAAACTCGGGGGTAGGGCTATCCGATATGCCACCGGCCCGATTCTTGCCAGAATCTCAAATGGTCCAATGTATCTCAGACTCAACTTCTTCCGCTTGATTGCTCTCCCGATGCCTGTGACCGGAGACACTCTCAAGAAAACATGATCCCCCACTTCAAACTCAAGAGGTCTTCTCCTCTTATCAGCATAGCTTTTCTGACGACTCTGTGCTGTAAGGAGCCTCTTCCTGATAACTCGGATTTGCTCAGCGGTTTGATCAACAAGATCCGGCCCATACAACTTCCTCTCAGACAACTCTGACCAGCACAACGGTGACTGACACTTCCTCCCATACAGTGCTTCATACGGAGCCATCTGAATGCTCGCATGATAACTGTTGTGTAATTCTCCCTAAAAGAAAGGAAAAAAAGAGTATAAAGATATAAATATCAATTCATTCTTCATATTATTCATTGAATTACTTGGCACTAACTAAAGTATTTATCTATTATCAAAGTCCTTTTGATTTATGTGTGTAATGAGATAATGCAGTGGAGATTGAGATGAGGAACAAACCTATGGTAGATGAGTTGCAATAAGTGGAATTGAATGAAACACAAGCCCTTAAACATTTTGAGAGTAGAATGCAAACACTTGACTTGTTAGAGACATTCTATTGTGACTTATCTTGGTTGAAGTGACTGCTTTGGTACTTGCATTTTTGGAAGTTGGAAAAGATTTCTGAGAAAGTTTGGATCTTGAAATTTTGAATTGACTTCAATTTTGTAGTGCTTGCTTTATAAATCTTACTTCCATGGTTTTCTTGAATTTAGTTGTTCTAAAATTTAAAATCTTGAGGATAAGATTTGATGCAAATGTGGGGGTGTGATGACTTCCCATTTTTTATAAGATTGGAGATATATTTTGATATATTTGGGAAATCATCAATACTAAATTAAACAGATTTTCTTGAGATTTTAAGAGATACCAATTTGGGCGCATCATTTGTGGGATTTCAACCTAGAATGTAAGTTTTTGAGTTTAGGAAAGAAAAATAATAAAGGGAAGTTTTCTCAAAAAAAGAAAAAAGAAAAAAGGAAAAAAGAAAAGAAAAGAAAATCAGCTTTTATTAATAATAATAATATTATTATTATTATTAGCATTAATGTAGTTTTGCTTTTTCCTTGACAAGAACCGTGGCATTTTGGAAATAAAAGAATGAGAGAAGGCCTTCTATCAAAAAGGAGGAAGCAAGCACAAATTGAAGGAGAAGAGGGAGGCGCTGTTTCTAGAATTAATTGAAACCAAACATATCGCAATGGAGAGAGCTACAGGATTAAAGGGCACAAAAAGGCAGCAGCTTGTTTGGAGATTCAACACCATCTACTTCACTTCTTGTTGAGTGAATTAGAGGCAGTTGCGATTTCAACATCATCAGCGTCTTCTTCTCGGAAACGACCATTGGTCTGTGCCTTCTTCTTCCTTGGCTCACCGTCAATTGAATTAGAGGGAGCACTTGTGTTCTTAATTTCACTACTCTGTTTCTATTCCCCTTCCCTTTGATTAGCTAATTAAGTTAAGTTAAAATTAATTTAGGGGGGATAAAATCTAAGAAATAAATAAGAGATTAGTGACTCTAGGTTGTACTTCTTGACATTGGAATTCGCTCTGTGAAAAGTCTTTGTTATCATTAGTTTCTTTTTCTTATTTAATTTTTTGTCATTTATATTGAAAACAATTCTGATTTGTTCAACTTAAATGAACCAATGAAATTTAACACCTAATCACTAGTTGGATTGAGTCTCTATAAAATGACCTTGATTTGCCACTTACTATTTTCATGACCCATATACTTGTGGTACTTCATTAAATTTTGTTAGCATCAGCGAGTTGCTCCTTCATCCAAATCTTTGGTGGTTCTATCTCTTTTGATTTCAACATGCTTTTTTTGTTCATGAAAGACTGGATTCTTAGTAATGTGTAGAGCTGCTTGATTGTCACAATACATAGCAGTTGCATTACTTTATCCTGATCCCAACTCCTTAACTGGCCACCTTAGCCATATCGGCTCACTTACTGTATTTGCCATTGCCCTATACTCTGATTTTGCTTATGATAGTGAAACCCCACTCTGTTTCTTGGTTTTCTAAGATATAGGAGATCCTCCTAATTTAGCGATATATCATGTACACGATCGTCTATCTAACAGACATCTTCCCCAATTTGCATCACAGTAGCCCTCAAGTTCTAAATTTCCATTACTTCTTAATAATATACCTTGTCCAGTGATGGACTTTAGGTTTCTTAAGATTATTTCTACGGTGTTCATATGGAATTGCTTCATTTCTAAAGAATATTGACTTAGGATATTCACTGAGTGAACTATATCACGTCATGTTACCGTTAGATATAATAGTTTCTCGATGAGCTTGAGATAACGTTTCCCATCTTCCAGCTTGTTCTCCTCAATGTCTTGTTCACTCTCAACATCTTGTTCATCTTTATTTTCTATTCCATTATTCTTTCCTTACTACTAGCTTACAATTTTTCTATGGGAGTGTCACTTGGTCTACACCCCTCCATTCCAACTTCTCTCAACAAATCGAGGGCGTATTTCCATTAGCTTATCACTATCCCTTTCACACTTTTAGCAACTTCAATCCCAATGAAGTACTTGAGAGGTTCTAGGTCTTTGGTGGTGAACTTTTGGTCAAGGTAATATTTGACTTCATTGATCTTCTCAATATGAGTGCCTGTAAGAATTATGTCATCCACATAGATCAATACTGTGATAAACATTGACCCTCTCTTTAAGATGAATAATGTATGATCCACCCTAAACTGAACAAACCCAATGTTCTTTAACGTTATAGTGAACTTCTCATACCAGTTCCTAGAGGCTTACTTTAAATCATACAGAGATTTTCTCAATCTACACACTCTATTGTCATTCTTCTACGCAAAACCTTTTTGTATTCTTATGTAGACTTCCTCTTCTAAGTTGGCATGGAGGAATGCATTATTTACATCAAATTGGCGTACAAACAAGCCTTCCTTGGTAGCCGCTGCCAACAACATTCTCATAGTCACCAACTTGGCAACTGGGGCAAAAGTTTTATGATAGTCAACACCTTCTTCTTAAGTGAAATCTCTAGCTACTAATCTTGCCTTGTGTTTGTCCAACTCCCCATTTGATTTATACTTTGTCTTATAGACCCACTTTAAGTCGATGATGTTCTTGCTTGGTGGAGGGGCTTATAGTGTCCACGTTCCAAGGCTTTGATATCTCTTTCCATTGCTTTTCTCCTATACTCATGTTGCACTGTCTCTTTGAAGGTTTCAGGATCTTTCGTGTGATCTACTGCTGCCAAGAAAGCGTTATGACTCGTTAAGAATCTTTTGTTGCTAACGTAGCTTGCTATAGGGCGTGCTGTGCTACTCATGATTGTAGTCACATCATCATACCATGACAGTGAGGGTGGCAAGTCAACTACATAATCTCTTAGGTGCTTGGAAGTTGTCCTAGCACATTGTTCCCTTCTTGGCTCATTATGGCTTTCTTCGGGCTCATTTATCTCATTCCCTTGATGGACCTGAACTTCATCTCTTTCTCTCGAATCTTGAGCAAGTATTCTCAATTCTTTTGCCTCATTATGTCACACCCTTATCTCAATTTCAACATTTTTCAAAGTATTTGCGGAAAACGATATGTGGTTCGATAGGCAACACAGGAATAGTATAACTATACTGATAATATGTGCATGATTACATAAATTCCCCATAGGGGTTTGTACATGATATTTACTATTAAGGTAGTTGCATAAGGCTACTAGGGTGTCTAAACTCATCCCAGTGAAACAGAGACTTCTTTCGGTCTTCGTTCCACTACTGTAATCCCCTCGTACGGTACTCTGCATTGTTGTTTGCATATCTTATGCCGTCTCCTGTCTAAATTGTTGGTGGGGGAGGGTGAGATTCAAGAGAATCTCAGTATGAAACAGATACCATAATGCATGCATGATTGATACTATGTGTATGACATGTTAGCTTTATCTACATGTATGCCCCATAATGACATTTCTGCATGCTCAATGTTTCATACAACAAGACTATGGCCACAGTGAAAACAGAAACAGAGCTTCATTTATTCAAATATGCTCTACACAATCAAGTAAAGCAATCACATACATCATTACACAAGCAAAGATATCAAATACATGCAAGTAAGGTAAGTCCCCTACCTTCATCTTTTCTCCTCCCAGCAACTCGGGCTCTCAGCTCGGTCCTACAATTCCAAATATACCATTTAGACACTTCCATAGTGTTTCTAGGGTTATATGAGTATATCTTAAAAAATTACTAAAATACCCTCGGGGACCCGGCCCACGTATCCGATCCGGCTGTACTTTTCTTGAAATTCTAACCTGAGCTATCCTAACATATTTTCGCCCAAGGAATCCATTTCCGGACTCGGAATTACCAAATTCACTGCCAAAAGATGAAATTACCCTTGGCAGCCCTTATTTCAATGTTTTAGGGGTATTTTTGTAATTATGCTTTCTCGGCCTTTTCCGAAAAAGTGACCAGCTGTAACCCTACCTAATTTTTGCTCCTGAACTGAATGGAACCATCAAATCATTGAAAATCCAACTCTAAGGCCCATTTACAGCCCTGACCGAAATAAATGGGTTTTCCAGGGAAAATCGGGGTTTTTCGGTTTCAGCTCCGTCAACACGTTCCTTTCTACTCCTAACCACTTTATTGACTATTCCATTAGGTTAAAACTACCATTTAGTATCAATTTGGGCAGAATAACAGCCCCACACACCCATTTTCCATTTTAAAAACCAATGACAATGCGGCGAAATTTCACCGATTAAATTGTCCACAATAGCCAGAATAGTCAATATACAAGAGTTTGGAAGTTACCTCAAGCTCCCAGTGGCTCTCCCTTGATATGGCTGAACCCTAGGTGCTCAAGATTCAAATTTGATCTTCCAAACCTTAAATCATATGAAAAGGAAGCTTAGGAATGGAGTTATACGCATTAGGAACCGATTTACCGAAGAAATCACTTACCTTTGTAAGCTTTTTTCTCCCCTTTTCTCTCTCTAAAATTTCACACTTCCTCTCTCTATGTTCAGCTGGTTCACGTCAGAAATGAGGCTGAAGAAGGAGGAGAATGGTTATAATAATATATCCAATTTAATTAATTAATTTTCCCAATTTTCGGATTTTTACAAAATTCTGGCAGATTTTTGCCCAAACTTTGAAAAATCATAACTAATTCTAGAAAAATTGAATTGGAGTGATTCCAAAGGCTATAGAACCCTTATTGAGTCTAGTTTCAAGAAAAAATATATAATTTTGCTGAATGGAATCACAAAATTCCCAGAATTTCAATCTTTGTATATTGTTCCAGAAATTTCACAGTTTTTCTGTGCTGACTTCAAAAATTCATATCTTTTTTTGTATAGCTCTAATTGAGTCATATAAACTATCAAATTAAAACTTAGGATGTCTACTTTCATCCTATAAAATTTCATAATTTTTTATCATCATTTGATCATTCAAAATCACATGACAAGCTTACTACCTCATAGGCGATTTCACCGAAAACATAATTATATTCTCCAAAGTTCACCATTTTACTTTCTTAATACCCCAAAGATATAAGAATCATTAGGGGATAAATTTTGGCTTCTACTAAATTGGAGCTTAGCAGTCCACTTAATAATTTAGGCTTATATCCAAGCCTCCAATCCCAAATTTTGGGGTATTACACATTAACTTTGATTTGTTTGATAACGTTAATATCATTGCTATTGTTGTTGGCTGGGTCCATACTTGGGGATGCAATAGTGCCTGTAACATCTTTAAAAGGGAATCATTGTTGAAAGAATGTCATATCTCGTGATATAAAAACCTTCTTTTATTTATGTCAAAAACTTTATAGTTCTTTTATCTAAGTGGGTACCCAATGAAAGCCCACTTCCTTCCCCTCACCTCAAACTTGTTAGAGTTGGTCAAGTCTTATGCATATGCGAGACACCCCAACACCCTTAAATGATCATAACTAACCTTCTTTCCTATGATAACTTTGAAAGGTATTTGATTCCCAATGGTTGTGGTAGGAAATCTGTTAATGATGTGCATGGGCCAAAATACAATCTCCCCAGAATTCCTTTAGCATATTTGCGTGAATTCATAAAGCCCGAGCTGTCTTAACAACCTATACTTGCACTCAACCACACCATTTTGTTATGGTGAGTGCATGTAGGATATTTGAATTAGAATTCTCTTTTCATCACAATATTTCTACAGCTCAAGCGATTTAAATTCTATACCATTGTCTATGCTCAAACACTTAACTCACTTATTATGTTGTGTTTCTGCCATTTTCATGAATTTTATCAAAAGGTTACTTACCCCTGATTTGTGTTTCATTAAATAGACCCAAGTAACTCTACTAAAATCATCAATAATAGTGAGAAAGTATTGAGCCCCTATTAATGAAGACACGTTATATGGTTCCCACACATCACAATGGATTAAATCAAAACAAGAAATACTCTTTATTAAACTATCTCCAAATGACAGTCTAATGTGTTTTGCCTTATTACAAGAATCACATATTTCATTATCATCTAAAAATAATTAATGAGTTTCATCTTCTCTTTTGAAGCATGCCCGAGCCTCTAATGCCATAGACATGAATCCCCAGGTCTTTCTGCCATTAGTGCAACTCTTTTCGCTGGTGTTAATTCTAGAATGTAGAGTTCATCATGGTATCTCCCTATTGTAATCATACTATTCGCGCTCAATTCCAGTATTACCCACAAGTTCTTAACAAAGAGCAATGTAAGATCATCATCATGAGTGAGCTTACCAACTGATAAAAGATCACACTTAAAATCTGGTATTTTTGAAACATCTTTGAGCAACATCTCATTCTATTATTTTAGGTTTCTAGATGACTTCTCCGAAATTCTTTGGCCATTTAGAATTAACATGGGCAAGTACATTCCACTCATTTCATTCAATAAAAATTTATCCTTACAAATTATGTGCTCGTTTGCTTCTGAGTCTATTACCCGTACTTTATTAGAGCCAAAGTTCATTAAGTACTTACCGACTATGTTCACCTTAGGTTGGTTTGATGACCCAATAGTGAGACCCTTCTGTTCGTTTATCTTACCATTCAACATCCACATAAGTTGTTTATACTATAGAGCTTGAGACCAAGGATTAGACTCTCAGTTGTGTTTGCATACGTTGCCTTTGGTCCATTGTGCCTATCATTTCACTAGCATAATCTGTCTTGTTGCTCTCTATTTGTCTTTCTCTAATTAGAAGGATAGCTTATGATTTCATAACATTTATCCTCGGTATTTCCAAGCTTCTAACAGTACCCATATTGAGGTTTTTCTTTCGTCTCATACTTGTCGTTCTTCATGTTTTTCACCTGAAAAGCCATAGTCTTAGGGTTTGTTCAACGTAATGCAGATATGTGTCTTTACTTCTCGTCTTCCTAGACAAAGTGATATGCTGCCCCTACACTCATCAGGGGTTTTATGCTAAGGATATGAGTTTTAATTGTAGTAAATTCCTCATCTAATCCCATAAGAAACTCATATGATTGTTCCTTGTCCTTGGTCTTCATTATTTGCTTCTCAAAGTCACATTTGTAGCTCCTGCAGGTACACTTTGGTGGAGGTGTCAAAGATTCTACCTCATCCCAAAGTGCCGCCATAGATTATTGCTTGTCTTGCCAAAAACATGTTATATCATGTCGAAGTTGTAACATCCTTGAATTTTTAAGACTTATAGTTAGTTGTAGCTTGAGTTTTATTTAGTCAGAAAGAATATAATAAATTAATAATATAAAAGAAACATCAAGTTTTAAACATTATTGAATAATACACACACACACACACACACAAATACCTCCTTAAACAAAAAATTTAAATATATGGGTATGTGTATGTAAAAATATCTTAATATTATAATAAATAATATAAAATAAAAATATTATGTCATATATTACTAAATTATTATTTTACTATTTTTAAAAAATATATATATTTTTTAATAGGAGTAACCCTAACATCTCTCCTATAAATACCCTATCTCACCTACCTTGTAAATCCCTAGGCGCCGCAGCTTTGAAGCAATCATCAGGTTCTCTTCTCCTTTCTCTTTTCTTCATTTTACTCGTCTTGTTCTGCCTCCCATATCTCTAACAAACTGATAAATGTCTTTTCACCTTATCACTTGCTTGTTTTCGGTTCTTTCTCTTGTCTAAGGTTATGAACTATGTTTTTTTTCTCTTTGTTGCTTTCTCTTCCCACCACAAAGCTACTATAGATATAGGTTACTGTAGATCTGAAATTTAAAGATGCTTTTTGACCCATGTATTATTATGCTCCACTGTTCATCTGCAACTCTTCCTTCAATGCAAATCTCCGACCCCACACTTTCTTTATCATTTTCTTATGGTCTGTATCCAGGTTTATTGTGTGTGTGTACATATATATATATATATATATAAAATCTCTGTACATCTAGATTTCCGTACATGTGTGGGGAGATTTAAAACTCTTTTTTCTTTCCATTATTCTCAGCTTCTCCATTTCGTTCCTTGCAGCCTACACACACATGTATTTTTGTCTCTTTCACAAGCCCACAAACTCCTAACTAAATCACTGTGTGTATGTTCCAAATATATATATATATATATATTTTCAAAATGAGTGTGAACCACTCACACTTACATATATACATATCTACATATCTATGTTGTTAATCTCTTCACATCTAGACCCACGTGACTTTGTTTTGTTTTTGTTTTTTGTTTATTTGGTTTTGTTTTGTTTTTAAATTGTGTTTCTTGCTCATTAAATATCAATCCCTCTTTCTTTTATTCATTTCATTGTCAGATTATTTAATACCAAATCTATTCCTTTTCTTTCTAGTTTTGACTTGTCATATGAGAGAATAATTACAATGTTCTATAAGCTTTTCCAGTCAAATTGATTTTTGTTTTTTTTCTGTGTAACTTCTCTTATTTTCAACAGATCAGAGTAATATACACATACCATATTTATTTTCACACCTTTAGACAACATTATGCAGTTATATAATGACTTACACACACACACACACACACACACACACACACACACATAATATAGGAGTGCACCTCTGGTAACTTACGAGTGTCTGTGTGTGTATAATTTCAAATGGTAGGTTTAGACTTTAGAATAGTATTAGAGTAACTCTAGAGTAGTTTTGAGATATATATATATATTAATAGATATTTATGTTTGTGACATTGTAGAATCTCATTAAAAATTTTGGAGTAGCTCTTTATGTGATTACCTGTGAGCTAGGGAGTAGCAGGTAACTTTGAATATTTTCCATATACTTGTGAATAATATATGATTTTTGAATGACTATTTTTTTAAAGAAAAATGGACTGAATTATATGTATATGTGTTTGTATTATAAATTCTCAAATAAGTAGTGTTACAAGTAAATTTCTATATAACTCATTATATTCATATAATTAATAATTTAATGATAATTAATGTATTATTGGATTATTATTTCATTTTTAGCATGTTTGAATATGTGATTATATTTGATATGAATGGAAGCATGAATTATTGTACTTTATTTTTTAATGATATTTTATTTATCACTGTCATGGCGGTTGCATCTGTGATGGGCTGGAGTGAGGAGAAATTTGTATGTTGAGATCTTTTACCACATGGTATGCCATCACTCGGTGCACAGTGGATGGTACTTGTCAGGACCCCTTCTTCCATGTTTTCCTTTGGCTGGGATTTCATTGGAGCTGTGGGACATGTGACACCTCCTTAGTTGTATTCTTTTAAGAAGGGGAGCCATAGTCCAGACTTAAGCTCTACACCTTTGGCCGGGTGTATCTTAAGAACTGGTGATCTTGGGATAATCCAGTCAAATGGATGGATTTCTGTTGGACTATGTGTTAGCCTATGGCTCCAGTCAGCGGAATAAGGATGGACGGTGATATAAGGAATGTTGCATCTTACATATTGCATATTGCATAATTGTATATTACATGTTGTGATGAAAATACAGATTGATATAATGGTGATTAAACTTGTTTTTGTCTTGTATGAGAATTATGGTATATATGAATATATATGTAATCAGTTCCTTTTTATCATATGAGATTTGCTTGTGTACGGTAGAAATTTTCAGTAGTTATTGAGACGTGGAATCTCATCCCTACATATTAACTTTTTCAGGTGATTGTTCTAGTAGAGAGCAAGGGAATGCATCTATGGAGTGAGCCTTGGAGGCTCTTTTGTGCTCCTAGAGCTTATGTTATGTCATTTTTATTGCCATGACCCTAAGACTTCCGCATTTTATTTTGTTTTGTTGAAATATTTTGAGGATTTGATTTAACATTGAGACGTGAGATTTATTTAAACTGATTTGTATTTTGATGGTTTGGATGTTGAACATCCTTATTGACGATATTTGAAATACTTTAGTTAAATATTTGGCTGCTGTGATTTAAGGTGTTACATAGTTCGTACGCCCTAAGAGAGCTACCCTTCCCAAAGGGTTCCTTAAAGTCCAACCATATTTTCGTCACCATTTGAGCGTACCTGAAGGTCTTCAAAAGCTCCTTGTCTGTTGCACTCTTAAGCCGTCCTTTCACCATGCCATCACATTGAGTCCTATTAGAAACATCAGTTGAATTGACCACGGGCTTCTTGACTGAACCATTAACAAACCTAAACTTGTTTTTAGCCAGGAGTGTGTTTCTCATGCCCACCACCCATTCTGAATAGTTAGTCTCGCTTAGTAACTTGCCATGGGTTGTCCGAGGCATGTACAAAGAAAGGAGAACTCACATCCTGACTCGAAGCCATCTCTCTAGTATTTACTCTCTCTCTCTCTCTCTCTCTCTCTCTCTAAGCGCTTTATCTCATGTTCGGAAACCTTATGCTCTAGTTCCATGATAAATCTGATAAAACTCTCAACAGTTTGTATATTGAATAATGACAAAGAGTACATATGAATATATAAACATGTGCGTAGATGACGAGATAGCATCAAATCACTAACTGGGAATATCCTGTATCATTCATGATCTAGATTTGGAATTCTATTCCTAACTACTTAAAGATATTAATAGTACTCCCTCCGGTCCTAATTATAATATAGAGTTGATTTTTTTTGAGAAATTAAGGAAACTAATTAAATTACTTTAGAGTATTTATATTTTTAATTTTTCTTAAAACTAATTAGTTTGACTAATAAATTAATATATAATCTAAGAATACATAATATACGATATGATTAAGTAATTTATTTAACTTCCTTAATTTCTCCAAAAAAAAGTCAACTTTATCTTATAATTAAGACCGGAGGTAGTATATAATAATGATAATAATCATAATAATAATAAAAATATTATCTTCAAGAACAATGAGATATAGTAGAACTCAACAGACAAAAAATTAGAGGAGGAAAGAAGGGCTTGAAAGCTCATGGAAAGTATATTTGAGCTTTCAGTGGACAATGCCTTGTATAGGCCACGAGATAAGAGACGTTGGCACAATTCGGACAAGGTCAAGACCAATTCAATCAGCCATAAAGTCAATTAAAAAACAATTTCGCCATCGGTTTTTAAGGTTGAAATTTGTGGAAAACAATGAGTTCGTTTTTGTTGTTTAATGGAAACATGAATGTTGGATTTAATGGGGAAATCAACGTTGGATTTAATGCGAAATAATGAACCAATAATGAGATGCCCAACGTTTATATTTGTATTTTAAAGGTGACAAAATGCTACATCCGTATAAGCTCTTGTGCCTTAATAAATTTGAATTTTTCTAAAATGTCTCTGACAAAAGCACCCTGTCTATGTTTAACTTGCAGACATGTGGTAGGAGATATCACCGGATTTCAATTATATTTGCCTCTGGTGGCCCATTGTCATATGAGTTCATTACTTCTCTTGATCCATTCAGTAGCCCGAGACTACTTATTACTTGGATCCCACAAAAGCAAATATTGTAGGACTTGTTTCTTGTGACACATCTATTTATTATTTCCAACAATAATAACCTAAAATTTGAATTTTATTGGTTAAAAGATCCTACTTAGGGTTTAATGTGTTTTTACTATTGTTGCTTTTAATTGATTCTATTTTCTCTTCTTAATACTATGCATTCTCTTTTATACTTTTTTCTTTTATCACTCTCTTATTTCTCTTTCTCACTTGCTGCTTTATAAATAAGGGCATACTTAACAAAAATTCATTTATGATATATTTATTATTTTTAACTACTTTCTTAAATTATGTAATTTGGTTATCAAACTTTTATAAAAATATGACTAGGGGGTATTTTTGTTAGATTTAAAATTACCACTTCAATATCATTGATTGTTCTACCAGTGCAATATTTTATATCTAAGGGTTTAAATTTTTAGCTTTATTTTTTAAAAAATTGAGTCATTCCATCCGATTCAACCACTACTAACATCTCTATTTTTTCTTGGTAACTTAAATTTAGAATATCCAAATATTTGTATTTAAGGTATTTGGTCTACTTTTGGACTTACAGGTAGATTACTAGGTGTGCAAATTGAGTTTGAATCTTACTTTTTTAAAAAAAAAGACTCATGGGGAGAGATATCCTGATTACAAGGTCTTAATTTGGATTACTTGATTGCTTGAATACATAGTAACAAGATTGAATAGAGCACTAGATGTTAGATGGCACAAACAATTATGAAAAAAAAGGATATCTAAGGATCTGTTAATCTATGCTAAACCAAAGAACATGCTAAAATAATAAGTTTATGAGTAAGCACAAACAATAATGAAAAAAAAGAATATATAAGGATTTTTCAATCTATATAAAACCAAAGAACATGCTAAGATAATAATTTTATGAGTAAGTTAAAATTAATTATGAAGGGATTTCGACAAACCTAGTATGAAGTTCACTTTGTCTAGGTACTGATACGAACTGGATCACAACGATAACACACAGCAAACCTACCATAAGAGGAGAAGAGAGTTGAGAGCAGAGGGAGTATATAGAGAATTTTCTATTTGAGAAGTTCTGAATTGAACACACAAAACTGACGCCTAGTTGTGTGTATATTGGTTCCATAATTTCTTCCTCTAAACCCACGTATGACTGTTCCCGCCAAGTCCTTGGGGAATATTACACTCAAATGCCCCATAAGTCTGTATTTTTTTTTTTGGGTATAGCATAAGTCTGTATATTATATTTGAGCCCCAAGGCTAATAACTTTGGACCTAATCAACCAATGGATGATCAAGCCCATTTTCCTACAAATTAATTCATCACAAGTAACCAAATAGATTAATTAGTCCAGTGGAAAATATAAGAGCTATCCTATTTAAGGTTGGATCATGTTTGAATTCAAATCAGTTATAGTAATAGAGTTTTAGGTGGCGAAACAGTGATATATAGTATGTGTTTGGTATCACTTATTTTTGGACAATAAGTCCTTATTATGTAAGCCGAGATAAAACTTCTTTCACATACTTACCTCGTATACCGTGAATCACGATTTATAAATACTTTATTGCCCAAAAATAAACTATTCTAAACAAACACTATCTCTAAAAGCACATTATTGGTTAATTAATTCGTTAACATTATTCTAACAGTGTTCTTTAAAATGAACTCAGATCACGACTTTACAATATACAGGGCAATAATAACTCTGAGTATATCGTTAAAATATGTTATACCAAAAATTAAATTAACATTTGGAGTCGTGTTTAACACGTGTCATCATATATATATATATAATTCTAATATGTTACCCTCAAACCAAACTTGCCATTTTCACGAATTTTTTTGGTCAACCTTTTTGTTAATTTAAATATATACAGGTTGTTTTAGTCTGCACAATAACTTGAACGATAATCAACCAAACCTTAAAACAAGTGCACGAACCGTAATACTCGCTTAATTGCCAAGTCAACTTTGAAATTCTTTTTTTTGAATTACAAGGACAAGAGCAAGCTCTTGAGGTCATTTCGGCCAATAAACAAAGATACATAAAATTAGGAACCTGTACTTCCCAAATTTGAGCTGAGATCAGCTAAAATTTGGGTCGAACAGAAATCTGGTGGGTACTGCAACAAAAAAAGATCGCTGTTCAAGTCCAGTGCTCGCTTTGCCAAGACGTCAGCACATTGGAGTGCTTCTCTGTGACAGTGGTGAATTTCCAAATCCTAATCGCTGTGTATTAAATCCCTGACCTCATCCAGGTCTTGCTGTAAGGGATGATAGTGGCCACCTGCCTGAAATAATAGCTGAATTGCTTCTAATGAATCTGTAAAGAGCTTGATCTTTTTGAATTTCCTGGATTTGCATGTTTGTAGACCTATGCGAATAGCCTGGATCTCCGCTGCTGTTGAGCCTAAACTTTGACCTGTATTCTGTTGAAAGCCGTAGATCCAATCTCCGGAGCTATCCCGTACCACTCCTCCAACTGCTGAAATCCTATGATCGTCTACTGCAGCATCAACATCAATCCGAACGTATCCTTCTAGTGGAGCTTTCCAATTTTGTAAGTATCTTTCTGGAACTCTATAAATCTTGTGCTTGTACCGGCCTTCCTCAATTCCTTCATGAAGAAAATGTATTCCTCTGTGCAATAGTTGCTGAGGAAGATCAGAAGTTCCTTCAAAGACTTTGTTGCACCTATTCTTCCAAATTTGCCAGCATAAAGAACCGAATACTCTCAGCCAGGGCCATTGGGAGAACTTGCGATTCCCCGGTGAATGTTGCATGTTCCATTTGAGCCAGACCTGTAAATTGCCAGAGAAAAAAAATAGGGTAATAAACAGGATTAATACAAGAAAACCATACAGATCTGGAAAACTCGCAATCTCTCATAATATGCAATGTTGTTTCCTCACTGCTACACTCAAAAGGGCACTCAGGGTTTAAACTCTCATCTCTCTTCGCACGGATAGAATTTGTAGGAATTCTGTCTTGGAACAATTGCCACATAAAGAATTTGACTTTCTCTGAAATAGGCCATCTCCAGATACTTTGCCAGAACGGATCAACCGGCTCCGTGAGCGACGAATAAATCATGGAATAAGCTGATTTGACGCTGAAGTTTCCATCCAAAGACTTCTTCCACCAAAATAGATCGCTGCCATTTTGGGAAGGTGGAGAAACTTGTTTGATCCTTTCAATCACCCACCACGGCAAGAACATATTCCATCTTTGAAGGTCCCATTCTCCGTCTGGACGGACGAATTGTTTTACCACTTCTTCAGGATTTAATAAGCCATGATTTCTGTTTACATAGAAAATGAGGGGCTGATCAAGACTAGTCCATAAGTCCCACCAGGCGTTTGTTGACTGTCCACTCCTGATCTTTTTACCCACAGCTTTCCTAAATGCGTCCCAAACAGTTGTAATTGCATTCCAGGTAGCGGATTGGGACTTTTTCCTTTCGACTCTAGGAATTTCGTCTTCCCCGCAGTCATATTTTGCTCTGAGAACTTTCACCCAAAGTGCGTCAAGTCTGGTAATAAGGTTCCAGCAAAGTTTCATGATGAGCGCCTCATTCTGGCTGAGAAGATCTTTGATCCCCAGACCACCTAGCTTCTTGTCTAGCTTGATTTTTTCCCAGGAAATGAGATGCATTTTCTTTCTATCCTGCCCTTGACTCCAGAAGAAATTTCTATTTGCTTTCTCGAGCTCATGCAGAACACCTTTGGGGAGCAGGGCGATTTGCATCTAATGAAACGGTAGAGTGGAAAGGACAGAGTTGATCAGGACAGTTTTTCCGGCCATGTTCAAGAATTTACCTTTCCAAGAGGAGAGCTTTTTGTGAACTTTGGACACCAAAGGCGCAAACGTCATTTTGGTAGCTCGCTTATGAAGTAAAGGAACGCCTAAGTACTTGCCTAGATCTCCTGAAATATTGATACCAAGGGATTGAAATTCTGATATAATTTTCACTCACCTTCTTGGAAATTCATCACGGGGAAAATCCTATTAAAAGAACGTTGGATTAATCAATTAAATTCTAATTTATGTTACTAAACTTAATAAATTATAAATTAGGTTATGTGATATAATTAGGGATTTATAAATTGGATCAAATTACATCCATGCCCCTTAGTTATTAACCCCAGTGTTTTAGCTGATTATGATACCATCCTTTGCGACCACTAACATCTAACGAAAAATGACAAAACTCAACTTTGTAAAAATTGATAATTCATGAAATACACGAAGGATTTGCCTTGCTAAGCTATCCAGCCTCTTAAATCTGGAAGAAATATGCCTTCATAGCTATTCTTAACTACCTTTTTAAAGACAGTGCGTGCCCAGTTTGTGAAGGCAGACAAATCTGCTGTGAAAGTATGGTGGTCAACTAAGTCTTAAGAGAAATTTGCAAAGTCAAAATATAAATACAGGTAATCAGTCCGCTACAATAAGGGAAGAAGAAAAACATATTACAAGCATCAAGATCACCAAATGTAAATATACTTGATGTTAAGCCCAGAATTAATTCACAAATGGCAAGAATTTAGGAACTGTTCCCGGTTCACGAACAGTGGTTTTAGTCTTCAGGATTGTTCTTAGTGAAGGTGAACAGGCTGGAAAACCGGTCTAGTCCGGGCCATGGTTTTAAATAAAAAAATATTTTTTTTTAGAATTTTATATTAATAAGCCTAAAATCTTCAATTTCTCACCAATTTGGCCTCGATTTGGCTCCGATCTGAATCACTGACCATTAACTCAGTACCCCGATCAGTTCAGTACCTGGTCTGGGTTTTAATACCATGACTAAAACCGAAAATGCATCTATTTGAACATCTCCAAACTTGCTTTCTGCTTGAAAAATATAGTTTGTAATTCTGTTTCATATTTGTAATTTTATGATGAACAAGAGTGATGAGTCTTTGTTGTACGTTGTTAGGTTTCTGAACAGAGCCGGTAAATTCAAAAACCCGGAGCAAGATTATAAACCCAGACCAAAAACACGCAAACACAAGAAGAGGGCTCCTCACAGCAACAGTAAAACCTTCCAATCATTAAAGTAAAATGAGTATTTCAAGAAAGCATACCCAATGGAAATTCATGCCCGATCTTGTTGGTGTACATAGGGCAACAATCCGCAAATTGGGGGTTTCTAACAGCAAAGATCGCAGTTTCTCCTGGCGATAGTGATTCATTCTCAATACGAGGGTGCTACACTAGAATGAGTTATACGCTTGGAACGAGCATTTCTGCCATCTCTTTTCTTCTCATTTGCACATGGGTACTCAGGAATTTTATCAAATTTTAAAATCCCTAATTGTATCACATAACTTAATCTAGGGTGAAGGAGCAAAACTACCCTTAAACTTTTCTCAAAAATGCACCCACCATCATAAATTTTTTTTGTGTGCAAAACATAGTTCTCTAACCCGGACCGGTCGAACCGGCCCAGAAACCGGCGACCCGGGCACTAAACCGGTCCGGTCCGGCTCAACTTTTTTATTTTTTTTTAAAAAAATTATTTTTAAAAAAAATTTCCTTTAGAATTTCATACTGTAAGTCTAAAATATTCTATTTCTCACCGGTTTGGTCCCGGTTTAGCTCCGGTTTGACTCCGGTTTAGCTCCGGTTTTACTCCGGTCTGACCCACTGACCCTTGACTCAGTACCCCGACCGGTTCACTAACCGGTCCGGGTTTAATTACCTTGGTGCAAAAGTAACCATAAATTTTGAAAAATGGTGTAAAAGTAACTATGAACTTTTAAAAAAGTGGCAAAAATGACACTACCGTCAATGACTGTTTATTCAAAAGTTTTTAAAGGGCAAAAATACCCATAAACTTTTCTCAAAAGTGCACTCACCACCATAAACTTTTTTTTGGTGCAAAAATAGCCATAAACTTTCAAAAATGGGGCAAAAATGGAGGTTATCTTACTGGGTTCAAATGCAATCTTTTGATTGTTCTAAATCCAGGAAAAAAACACATCGACTTATTCATTATGATTTTTCCAAGCCAAAAATTGAAAAACCCATCTTCAATGAAGATGACATCGCTATCCTACTCTCACCGATGTGCAGTAAATGAAATTGTTGAAATCCTTCCCCATCAACAATTTTGGCAACTGCGTTTATAACATAATTGATATCAACAATTCTATTTACGGCATGTCAATGAGAGTAGGATGACGATGTCATCTTCATTGAAGATCAGTTTTTCAATTTTTGATTTAGAAAAATCATGGTGGACAAATTGAGGTGTTTTTTTCCTGGACTTAGAACAATCAAAAGATGACATTTGAACGCAGTAAGAGAACCATCACTTTTGCCCCATTTTTGAAAGTTTATGGTTACTTTTGTACCCAAAAAAAGGTTTATGGTGGTGAGTGCATTTTTGAGAAAAGTTTATGAGTATTTCTGCCCCTAAAAAACTTTTGAGTAAACGGCCATTAACGGTAGTGTCACTTTTACCCTTTTTTGAAAGTTCATGGTTACTTTTGCACCATTTTTAAAAGTTCATGGTTACTTTTACACCAAAAAAAAGTTTATGGTGTTGAGTGCACTTTTGAGAAAAGTTTAAGGTTAGTTTTGCCCTTTAACCCCTTAATCTATAATTTATTATGTTCAATTGTCCAAATTAGAATTTGATTAATTCAGGATTTTCCCTTCATCATATATAAATCTACTTAAGAAAAGAATTCTATGTTCGCGGCACACATAAATTAAAATAATAAGTTTATGATATTAATTTTTTTGTTTAAGCTTATGATATTTTTTTTTTTATCGCTTAATTAAAAGAACAAATAACATTTATTTTATTTATTAATTAAAAGGACAAATATCACTAACTTGCACAGGCCTAATTAAGGTTATTGGTATAATTAAGAATTTGTTAAATGTATTGCCTCTTGAATTCAGATTTTGATATTTCAACTTAATTTAATTAAATTTTTTCTCATTTGAATGTTGTTTGCGAGAGGGTACTAATATATTAGTGTTATTTGATGGCAATATATATGTGTGTGTGTGTATATATATGTAAGTGTTATTTTTTTACTTAAAAATTTTATCCGACGAAAAATGTATTAAAAAAATAAAATTACAATTTTCTCACAATGTCCTCGGCTCCTTGCACATAGATAGATGTAGAGCTCGTTTGGTTTGATCCCATTACACCCTATAGCGCAATGCAATGGAATGATAATTCAATGTAATATTTATCACATAGCCAGTGTTTGATTTGATTTTTTAGTAAGGTGCAATGAGTTATTTTTTTAAATAATTATTTAAAATTGATATATCACACAAAGTCTATTTTGCCCTTAATATAATCATTGTAAAAAAAATAGGTAAGAGTCATCACACTGCCTCATCATGGATCATCTGATGCTGATGGTTGCGGTTGTGGAGGTGACAGTAATGATAGTGTGGCGGTGGCAATGGTAGGTGGCGACTGCAACAATAATGGAGGAGGAGGTAGTGGTGGGAGCCGTAGTTGTCATGGTGAAGGCAACGACAGTAGTAAAGGAGAAGGGGGTAGTAGTGATTGCGGTTGTGGTGTGGTGTGGTGTGGCCGATGAAATGAGACAAGTGAAACAAAGCTAAATGAAACTGAAGGGTAAATTGAATTGGATTTTTTCAACCGTTCAATAGGGTAGTAATCAGTATTCAAGGGGGAGGTATGAATTAGGCCCTATTTGGTTTGATTCCATTGTACCTTGCAGTATAATCCGATGTGATACAATAGTAATGCAATGCAATATTAATTATAAAGTTACTGTTTAGTTTGATTTTTAAGCAAAGTGTAATGAGTTATTTTTTTAATAATTATTTAAAATTTACCCTTAATATAATCTTCATAGAAAAAATAGTTAAAAGCCATCATGTTGCCTCATCATAACTGTTACGCTACCTCGACAAGGATCATTTGATGGCGATGGTTGTGGTGTTGGAGATGACGGTAATGATAATGATGGTGTGGTGGCAGCAACAGACGCAATGACCAATGGTGACAGCGACAACGATAGAGGAGGAGGTAGTGGTAGCAGCGGTGGTGATGATAGATGGTGATAACGGTGGAGGAGGAGGTAGTGACAGTGGCAGCAGTTGTCATGGTGGCCGCGGCAATGGTGGAGGTATCGGCAATGGGGGGTGGTGGCGGCATCGGTGGAGGAGGAGGAGGTAATGGTGGTAGCGGTGGCAATGGCAAGTGGTGACAGAGACAATGGTGGAGGATGAGGCAGTGGCAACAGTGGCAGAGAAGGAGGAGAAGGTAATGGTGGAAGTGGTGGCAATGACAACAGGGGAGGAGGAGGTGGTGGTAGTGGTAGTGGCAGTGGCGGTGGTAGCAGCTGTCATGGTGGCGACACTACAATGGTAAAGGTGCCGACGACGACGGTAGTGGGGGAAGAGGTAGGTGGTAGCAGTTTTGGCGTGGCATGTCAGGTGAAATAGAGACAAATGAGACTAAAGAGTAAATTGGACTTTTCAACAATGCAATGGATGGTAATGAATATTCATAGGAGAGATGTATGAATGAGGATTACCACTTTTTGGGTAATCATGATTATCATGGTAAACCCTATTACCATGCTAAAGAGCAACTAAACATTCTTTTCTTGATAATGCAATCATGATTACCATTGCGAGCATACAATAGAGTTGAGCCAAACGGGCTCTTAGTACCTATTTGGTTTAAGGAATCGGAGGTAATATAATGGAATGTAATGAAATGATGACTACATAAATTTGTTTGGTTTGTCATGAAGGAAAGATGATGCAATATGCATAAAAACGTTTGGTTGGCTTACATTGAACATGAGAATATATGAGAATAATATAGTAAGAGACAAAATTACCTCTGATTACACATATATGTATAATGTAGACGTTGGGTTTATGGTAATTTTTCAATTTGTGTAGTGTATACATTGGGTTCATAGTAATTCTTTTAATATTTAATGATGAAAATATTATGTAGTGTACAAGTTGGGTTTATGGTAATTTTTTAATATTTAATGGTGGGAATATTATTTTATGGGATATTTTAATATTTTTTAATGGTGAAATATAATATTTAATTTTTTTAATGGGGAATATTTTTAAATTTTAATTAATTTTTTAATATATAATGGTGGTAATTATTTAATTTTTAACTACGTTCATGGGTGGGCACTTTGGTCAATTTAAAAAATTATAATAGCTATAGTATTTTTTTTCACTTAATTACAGGATGTCTGCATTCCCATTGACAAGTCTTAGCAGTGTAATTCTGATTACATCAAATAATGTAATCAAGATGACAAAATGTAATCCTATTTACATTATATAAGCTCAACCAAATGTTGTAATCAGTCTGTTGCATCAGGATTACATATAATCCTCCCCTATGGAATTAAACCAAATGAGCTAATAGGATTACCAATTTTTTTGATAATCATTATTACTATAGTAAACTTTATTATGATGCTAAAGAACTACAAAATATTCTTATCTTAATAATATAATCATGATTATTATTATTGACTATATAACGAGGTTAAACCAAATATTCTCATATATTTTCGTTTTGGTACATTGTTCTAGTCCTCTGTCTTGTAAAAGAAGTCGATTGAATTAATGGAATAAAATGGTTTTGATATGGAATGGTTAAGGTTTGAACTTTTAGGGAATCGTGTAAAGTCAAAGATTTGTTTGTTAGTTAAATACTGTAGAAGTATAGTACTTTGTTTTTTCCCGATTACAGAGGTATAGTACTTCGCTGAATAATAGAGTAACTGAATAAGAATAATAATAGAACCGGTTCAACAAATAATAGGTAATTAAAAAATAAATCTCATATATGAATTTAAAACTATTTTATAATCTTCGTACCAATGTTTTAAAAGCCGAACCTGAAGTTGAACCGGAAAGATTAACGGGTCACAATCTAAACGGTTGTAATGGTTTGACCGTTCAATCGAGCCAGTAACATAATAATTAAAATAAAAATATTATTATATACCTATAAAATAATATATATGTAAGAAATTTGTTTAAAAAAATATATGTGCAAGAACTCAAATATTTGATTATTTAAAAAGTTTTAGAAAATTAAATAGTGTGGGGATGTGTGTGTGTGTGTATATTTAATTATATATTTTTTTGGCCAACATATTTAAGTTTATACTAAGTCATTTGCTATTTTGGCCAAAGTATTATTTTATATAAAAGTATTAAATTAATGGAATATAAAAATAAAATTAAAAATATAAAAGATAATTAATTGAAAATGGGAAAAATAAATGGAAGAAAAGAATAAAAGTCTCTTCAGCCTTCACGTATTACAAGAAGCAAAAGTAAAGTGAATTTAAATGCTGCTTCATTCTTTCAATGAGCGATCAAACTTTTCAGAAAGTTGGAATATAAGAGTGAATAAAAAACTTTTCTTTGTTTGTAGAACCATCACTTTTAGCTGCGGATAAAAAAAAAAACAAAACCATCTTTACTAGCTACTCTTTTAATCTTCTCAGTGTCTGAACTCTGTGACATTTTTTTAACCAGAGAGTCCGCAGCCTCTCAAACTCCATGATTGAACGACTAGCATATATGGTGAAAAAGAACTAAAAGAAAATGTGGTGGGTATAATTTATTTGGCATCGTTTTTAAATTTTTCTTCGTCATCTTTGTTATTTTCTCCCTCTTCTTTTTCTCTTTTTGGCTGTTACTCCTGCAAGTGTGGGATGAGAGTGGCAAGGGAAGAATTTTTCTTAGATCCATAAATTTTCAGATCCGTTCGATTTTCTTAAATCTGCTCTGGGTTCTGGCTTTACTCCGATTTCCGACTTAATCACCGATTCTGGGCGGCTCAAAACGGATCAATCCTCCAGACAATCTAAGTGGGTGTTTGGGAAGTTTTCAAACCTAGATTTACGCAACTCGAGATAGAATTCCTCTCACATACTTACCTCATAAATTGTAAAAACTATTCTTAAAAACTAATTTAAACACACTAAATATGAGAAACGAGCCGGGCAAGTGAACGAGTGCCGCCCAGAAAATGATATAATCTAATTTTGGTAATATGTTTGAAACTCTTCATAGTCCTTTTCATTTGGTAAGATAGAATTCCTCTCACATACTTACCTCATAAATTATAAAAGCTATTCTTAAAAACTAATTTAAACACACACTAAATATGAGAAACGAGCCGGGCAAGTTGTAACACCCCAAATTTTATATTCACCAAAAATATATTCCAATAATTTGAATAATTCAATAAAATGGTGAATATTTATGAACTTTGGATCTTATGAATTTTGAAATATTCATATTCATAAGAAAATGGGTAAATGAATTCAAGAATTGAATTAGATTACAAAGGTGATAGCAAAATTATAATTTTGTCAATTTAGCCCAAGATTAATTATTTTCCAATTAATTGGAGTTAATTTCAATTAATCAAGGAAAATAAAGGAAAATGTATAAATTGAATATTCTTAGTGGAATAAATTGAGATTTGTGGAATAAAGTAAAAGCTCTTTTATTGGTGAATATTTAGGAGAAGGGAAATATTTACTTGGAAGATAAATATGCCAAGTGGCATCATCTAAAGCCAAGAGATTAAATTATAATGGCTAAAGTTGGAGCACATGTTTAAATTGCAATAAAATATATTATGTTGACCAAAGGAATGAGATAATTGTAGAAAACCCAATTGTTAATTGAAGGGAATTGGTTCAATTACAATGGGACTTATGACAAAAGTTTGAAGTAGATAAGCACAAGTTGGAAGTGGATAAGATGAAGTGTCATTAATCTAAGCTAAGATGAATAAACAATGATTTTTAAATATGAGCACATGGGTTAATACCTTAAGATAATGTATCTTGGACCAAGAATCTTAAGATAATTGAATGAAGGTCCACTTGGTTTCTTAAGGACCTAGAGGATGTTTGGGCTAGAGGGAAAAGAGAGGAAGATTAGTCCAAACCTAAATGGACTTTATGACACTCATTAGAAGTAGATAAGGGTGAGTACAAGATGAGGTCATAAAGAAATTTCCTATCCATTTGTTAATTAAGAGAAATTAGGTGAGATATTTATGAAGCAAGGCTTCATCTTTCTCTTACCTTCATTTTCATCACTTGCAACAAGAAAAGGGGAGAGAGGGAGAGCTTGGGAAATCTAGAGAGAAGGAGGAGAAATCTTAAGGTAAGACTTTGTGGATCCAAGTTTTAAGGCTTCCAATTTGTATAATCTCCTCTCTAATCTCTTCTTCTCCATGAAACACTATGTTTAGCAAGCAAATCTTGAGCTCAAAGAGAAAGAGAGAGGAGGACCTCTAGAGAAAGGAAAAGAACTCAAGAAGGTTGTAACATCCCAAATTTTATTCACCAAGAATATATTATAATTATTATATATATTCAATGAAATGGTGAATATTTAAGGCCAAAAAAATTAAATATTGAAAATTGAAGGTTGAATAGTGTTTTCAGTGAAATCGCCTGCGAGGCAGTGAGATTGTCATATAGTTTTGGAAGACCAAATGATGACCAAAAATTATGAAATTTTACAGGGTGAAAGTAGACATCCTAAGCTTTAATTTGATAGGTCATATGACTTAATTGAAGCTATGTACAAAACTATATGAATTTTTGAAGTTAATCCAGAAAATCTGGAAAGTTTCTGGAGCAGCGGTCAAAGATTGAAAATCTGGGAATAATATGATCATTTCCAGTAAAATTCCATATTTTTCCTTGAAACTAGACTCAATGAGGGTTCCATAGGCTTTGGAATAGACTTGAAACGATGTCTAAAAAATTAGTTATGATTTTTCAAAATTAAGGCAGAAAATCTGCCAGAATTGGCATTATTCCGAAAATTGAAAATGAAAAGTGTTAGAAATTGATTAATGAAATTAAAATGCCAAGTGTCATGAACATATGAAGAGATAAGACCCAAGTACACTCATGATCACAAAGTATGGCATAATGCAAGGTGTCATGAGGGCAATTAAAGTGTTCATGAAAGGTGGAAAAATCTTGACCATTGGCTAGATCAAGGGTTAAGATTAAAGATGAGAGAAGACAAGTAGTACATAAAATTTTTCCTCCTCCTTTCATGCCATTCACGCACAAGAAGAGAAAAAAGAGAGAGAGAGAGTGATTTTTGGGAGCTCTTGGAGATTTAGAGAGCAAAAAGAAGTAAGATCCAAGGTAAGCTAAGATTTCTTAAAGGTTTCTTCTTCTAATCTTCCATAAATCTCTTCTCTGATCTCTTCCTTTCCATAAATTCCATGGATTAGCAAGCAAATCTTGAGCCAAAGAGAAGGAGAGTGGAGAACTTCTAGAGGAAGAAAAAGAACTCAAGAAGGTAACTTCACAAATCCTAAGATTATGTTAGATGTGGTTGTTGTTGATGATTATAGTTGGATTTGGTTGTATTGTTAAGTTTGTAAATTTGGAAAGTCCTAATCCTAAGGGGTTATGCTGCCCAAATTTCTTTGAATCATGATTAAGAAGTGTTTAAAAGAGTTAATCAAGGGTTAGAAGTAAAAAAGTACAAGTTTTAGAAGCTAAAACACAAAGCTCCATTTTTTCCAAATTGTGACCAATATTTCGGCCAGACCAGATCTGGTAGTAGGAGTTGGATTTTCATGAAATAAATGGTTCCATTGGACTCAGTGGGCAAAAATAAGTGGGGTTACAGTTAGGCACTTTTTCGGTAGAGGCCGAAAAAGCATATTTACGAAAATGCCACTGAAATCCCTAAATAGGGGCTGTCAAGGGTATTTTCGTAATTTGACAGTGAATTTGGTAATTTCGAGCCCGGAAATGGATTCCTTTGGCGAAAATAAGTCAGAATAGCTTTGGTCAAAATTTTGGGAAAACGTGCCATCGGGCCGGGTACGGCGGGGCCGGGCCGAGTTCCCAGGGGCATTTTTGTAAATTTTCACCATAGACTAATATAACCACAATAAACACTATGGAATAGTCTAAAATGATAGTTGGATAGGTTATGACCTATTTCTGGTACATTTAATATTTTAGGACCGAGTCAGACGCCGGGACAACACGCTTTTCGAGACACTACTAAATAGGGAATATCACAGCTTTGAGGTAGGGACATTATCCTTCATACACTATGCCATAAGTTATGTGATTGTGTGGATGCCATTGTTTTGTAAATGCACTTTATTAATAACATGATTTGCCTAGAGAGAGGCTGTTAGTGCCAGAGGTGCACTTACACTGGGAGTTGGCAGAAGTCCAACCGGTGTAGATTGTGGGGCTGGGCCCTACTCATGTATACATGACGATGATGTGTTTATGTTCATTAATTTGTGCATACCTTGACGCATGACATATTTACTTTTCGCATTTTCTATGAACGATATTATGTCTCTACGGAGGTTCTTCGAAATCTCACCCTATTTTTAAATAAACACCTCAGCGAGTACCAGTGGGAAAAAGGGCAAAGAAGTTGTCGCCGAGAAGTGAGTGGCACGTGTCCCGAGGCGAGGATATGAACGTGGTTATGCTTTAGTCTATGCCTCAATATTTTGGTTAATTTGTAAATATTAAAACTTCCGCTGTATTTTGTTTCCGTCGACGAACAATATTGAAATTGTAAACGAACGACGTTGGGATTGTAAATAAATATTTTTATCAGTATAATTGTACTTTTCTGTATGCCCATTGAATTCCGTCGTTATTACTCTTTGATTATCGAAATGGAAACGGGTGTTGACAAAGGTAACTTCACAAATCCTAAAATTATGCTAGTATGTGGTTATTGTTGATGATTATGGTTGGATTTGGTTATTTTGTTGAGTTTGTAAATTTGGAAAGTGCTAATCCTAAGGGGTTGTGCTGCCCAAATTTCTTTGAATCATGGTTAAGAAGTGTTTAAGTGAGTTAATCAAGGATTAGAAGTGGAAAAGTACAAGTTTTGGGAGCTAAAACACAAAACTCTATTTTTCCAATTTTTGACCAATATTTCGGCCAGACCAGATCTGGTAGTAGGAGTTGGATTTTCATGAAATAAATGGTTCCATTGGACTCAGTGAGCCAAAATAGGTGGGGTTACAGTTGGGCACTTTTTCGGTAGAGGCCGAAAAAACATATTTACGAAAACGCCACTGAAATCACTAAATAGGAGCTGTCAAGGGTATTTTCGTAATTTGACAGTGAATTTGGTAATTTCGAGCCCTGAAATGGATTCCTTGGGCGAAAATAAGTCAGAATAGCCTTAGTCAAAATTTTGGGAAAACGTGCCATCGGGCCGGGCCGGGTTCCCAGGGGCATTTTTGTAAATTTTCACCATAGACCAATATAACCACAATAAACACTATGGAAGAGTCTAAAATGATACTTGGATAGGTTATGACCTATTTCTGGTACATTTAATATTTTAGAACCGATTTGGAGGCCGGATACGACACGTTCTTCTAGGCACATTTAAAAGAGGATTATAAAGCTTTGAGGTAGGGACATTATCCTTCATATACTATGCTATAAGTTATGTGATTGTGTGGATGCCATTGTTTTGTAAATGCACTTTATTAATAACATGATTTGCCTAGAGAGAGGCTGTTAGTGCCAGAGGTGCACTTACACTGGGAGTTGGCAGAAGACCAACCGGTGTAGATTGTGGGGCTGGGCCCTACTCATGTATACATGATGACGATGATGTGTTTATATTGTTCAATAATTTGTGCATACCTTGGCGCATGACATATTTACTTTTCGCATTTTCTATGAACGATATTATGTCTCTACAGGGATTCTTCGGAATCTCACCCTATTTTTAAACAAATACCTCAGAGGGTACCAGTGGGCCAAAGGGCAAAGACATTGACGTCGGAAAGTGAGCAATGCGTGTCTCGAGGCGGGGTCAAGAACGTGGTTATGCTTTAGTCTATGCCTTAATATTTTGGATAATTTGTAAATATTAAGTTTCCGCTGTATTTTCTGTTTTTCGTTGATGAACGACGTTTGGATTGTAAACAAATATTTTTATCAGTATAATTGTACTTTTCTGTATGCCCATTGAACTTCGTCTTCATTACTCTTTGATTATCAAAATGAAAACGGGTGTTGACACAAGTGAATGAGTGCCGCCCAGAAAATGATATAATCTAATTTTGGTAATATGTTTGAAACTCTTCATAGTCCTTTTCATTGGCAATTTTCTGGATAAGAAAATCAAGCCGCCATTTGATTCGCCAAATGTCTTTTTTTGCCAATGATTCGCCAAAAGTCATATCATAATATTTGTTAGGCGTTCTGTCGGGGTCATCTTTTTAATCGTTTTTTTCATTATGTGTTTGGCATGTAGTGCAGATAACTCTAATTTTTGTAGTTTATTCATGCCACCTTTTTGTACTTCGTTACTTGTTTGATTAGACTAAAAATGCTTTCAAGGCATCAAATATATTATATTTCTGAAATTTAATAAAAACCAAGCATCAAATAATATATAATCAAAATCTAGATTTTTCTTTTTAGAAAAATATTTTAAATTCAATTCAACTTCATATATGATCCATGAAATTTTACGAGAAATAACATTGTCAATAAATTATATAAATGATATACTTTATTTTTCAAATTCTGTGTAATTTATAATTTTTGGTTTAGACTACTTTCTTTCTTTCTTTCTTTTCCTTTGGCTTTTGGTTGGCTAGGACTATTATTGATGCTAATGCTGTGATCACATTAAAAGGTTTTTTTTTTTTTTTTGTTGCCAATATCATATTAAATTTTTTGAACCTTTAACTTTTGGAGTTGAAAAAATAACTCTAATATCCATTTTTCTGAAGGAAAGAATCTAGCTTTTTATGCATTTTCCATGCACCATTTTTTTATTAATAAGAAAAAAAGGAAAAAGCTGGGCCAACATATGCCATCCCCATCTACTATTATTTTTAATCCCAGTGACCCAATTTGTGAGCAATTGAAAAAAGTGTTACTGTATTTTATGAGCTAAAACTCTACTCATATATGTTTCGGAAATTTACAACCAGGTCCTAATTAATAGACTTAATGGCCACCTGGTCTCTCAAAGTTATCAAGTTGCGCAGTGTAGTTCAAAAGGACATGGGTTCTATTAATTCCAAACATGAAAGTACAATTTTGCTTATTTGTTAGTAATGACAAGTTTAAAGCAACCAATAACAAGATTAGAGCATCTAATGACAATTTATATGACAACAAGCGACTACAAAAAAAGTAATTGAAAAAGCAAATACAATTTACACATATTGTTTGTCTCTTGCATCATTCCTTATTGATTTTGTATTGTCATCTTCATTCTCTCCTACATACACATGATCATTTTCTCTATTGAATTTAATACAAGGTCCACAAAGGTTGTTACATCAAATGTCAGCATGAAGTTCATGAAATTCTTACTACTTTTTTTTTTCTCTAACAATTGATGCTACAATTGTTCTCAACTCTTCATATGTCGTGCCTTTTTTTTTTTTTTTTTTTTTGCTATCACATATGCAATGCCTTCTTTTATGGATTTTGTTCTAATGCTATCCCTCACATATTGCAAATTATATTCTCCTATATTTTAAAATTGTCCCCCCCATGTGCAAGAAACATAATATATGCTTTCCAGATGCACTCGTCATCTTTTTTGTCACCCTACAGAACAAAATTGTTATTAACAACTACATTAACAACTTTAGAGCACCGAATTGATGACATGTTTTGAAATCACATAACAAGAGTTATAAACACTTAAAGCTTCATCCTTTTTACTTATCCATGTCTAAGCACACAAAAATATAGCACAATCTTCGTAACAAAAATTCATACCCTCCCATACACTCAATGAAACAACAATATAAATTATAAAGATACCACACAATTAACAATCACTAGATGCTCTAAAATTGTCATTGGGTGCTATAAACTTGTCATTGGTTATTCTAAATTTGTCATTATTAACAAATGGGCAAAATTATACTTTTATGTTTTGGATTAATAGCGCCTAGGTCCCTTGGGATTTAACTGTAATTTAATGATTTTGAAGGACTAGATTATCATTAAGTCTATTAATTAAGACCTAGTTACAATGTTTTCAATGGAACTGACCTAGTGGGGGTGCTGAGATACACTTTTTATTTTGATTCAAAAAAATAAATAAATTTATAATATCATCCTTAACATTATTGGTCCACGTTCTGACAGATAACGAAGCTGGAAATTAAATCAATCAAGTGAGTTTTTCCTCCCACAACATGATGATGCATAATTGCATGGATATTTTCATATATTTATATTTCTATTCATAGCGACCTTTAAACCCTTTGCCCACTTGGAGGCTGGAGCCATGAACTGTCTCTTTAGTGACCTGAAAAGCTCGATCACATCACTACAAAATTTATGGTACAAAATTACTTAGTTCAAGTTGTTTATCTTTATATTAAATTATAAAATTTCTTTTAATTTTGATTCAGTTGTATGTAATTGTCCTGATATTTTAAGATTTAAATTTAATCCCCTCAATTTTTTATCTTGTTATCATGAGCACCTTGCTCTTAACTCACCGTTAGATTTTTAATGAAAATTGCCACTCATATCGATATTAGACACCTCACATCTTATATGGAATTCTATGTAATTTAATAATTTTATCCTACTTATATGATATTTATAAAAGGGTTCAATTGTCAGTTTAACATTAAGAGAAAACCCTTTTTTTAATGTACATGTGTCCTATTTTTGAATTATTATTATTATTATAAAGATAAAATGACATATGATAGATCATAAGAGGGTTAAATTGTCATTTTGCCATTAAGAAAAAACCCTTTTTTTTTCCAATGGCATATTATTAATGCAACTGACTTAAAATTCATAGGAGTTTTGTATAATTTGACCTTATATTTATTATTTATAATGTTAAAGTTTTTTTATCATAGCCCATATGTCATATGTCAACCCTCGTTTCCATTTCGATAATCAGAGAATAATAAAGACGGAATTCAATGGGCATACAAAAAGGTACAATTATACTGATAAAAATATTTGTTTACAATACCAACATCGTTCATCAATAAAATACAGAAAATACCGCGAAACCTTAATATTTACAGGATAATCCAAAATATCTAAGGTATAAACTAATTATAACCACTATATTGCCCTCGCCTTAAGACACGAGCTAATTAGTTCTCGGCGTCCACGCCTTTGCCCTTCGATCTACTGGCACCAGCTTAGATATTTATTTTTGAAAATGGGTGAAATTCTAAAGAATCCCCGTAGAGACATATGATCGAAAAATAAAATGTGAAAATTAAATATGCAATGCACTATATTAGGCAAAAATGAAAGTTCGATTTGATTCATATAGATTTACCTCAGCCGAGTGACTGACTATAGTTAGGATTTCCGATAATATATCTCAACTGAGTCATCGACCACAGCTTGGATTTTCTGATATACTGTTGTTGGGTAGTGAACCACAGCTAGGTACTATGTCTCTAGCACGCAATTATATCACGAAATACATTAACAAATATATATAAATATTCACATAGTGTATGAAAGATGGTAGTATCTACCTCGAAGTTTGTTAAACCTGTAACCCCCGCCTCGATAAAGACCACAATTAGCGTTTAAACACGTTTCATAATCGAATGAGAGATCCGGGGTAATTAAATTTTTTTTTTCAACACTTGTACAAATAGATCTCCATTCATTTCAAAGTAAAAGCAATAGGCATGTTCAGTAAGTCACATATACAATATCAGAGTACCATTACAATTCCCGACATACCCCCGGGATAATAACATTAATCCAAAGGTTTATACAAGGCATCATTGCCTATCTCAGTATCCATACCGGGGATTACACAAAACCAAGGTATTAAAACTCGGATCGGGTATTGAACCGATTGGGGTACTGGATTAAGGGTCAGTGGGTCAAACCGGGGCTAAACCAGAGCTAAACCGGGACCAAACCGGTGAGAAATTGAAAATTTTAGACTTATAGTATGAAATTCTAAAGAAAAAATGTAAATTTTTTTTTAAATGGGAACCCGGACCGGACCGGTTTACTGGCCGGTTCACCGGTTTCCGGGCCGGACCGGCCGGTCCGGTCCGGGTTCAGCAACACTGCACAAAACTATCATGCTATGATATATTCAATAGGTACATTTATCCCACAATGATAACCAGTTCAGTATAAACCAAAATATCTAACTAAGACTACCGTCGGTAGTCCTAATCGTCCTTGCTCACTTGCTTGTTCTTCGATCCACTTGCCCTGTCTAAAAATATTATTTGGAAAGAATGAGATTCTAGAAAATCTCAATAGTAACAGTTTACGTATATAATGCATATTAAACAAAGCAAGTAAACATATATCACAATGCAGCAATCAATATTCGAGGCCGGGCACACTGCCACCCCCCGTTCATTGTATACAAGGTCGGGCTTATGCTACGTCTTTTATTGTATCTGTATTCAAGGCTGGGCTTTCGCCACGTTCTATCAACTGTATCTGTATTTGAGATCGGGCTTTCGCCATGTCCCTTCACTGTATATGTATTCAATGACTAATGCAAACAAGCAATGCAATATACATGATATAGAATAAAGTGTTACTACCTTGGTCTTTCCGTTCTTGAGCAGGCACAGGCCTTCTACGCTCCGGGCAAATATCAAATCCTAAAGTCATAATTAAGGATGAAGCATCATTATCTATTCCAATACTCAATTGACTCATCAACACTTAGATTTGGTTACCATTAAAGTCCCTTAAGTAGCTATGAAAGTCTCTAACAATAGCCTACAAGGATTGAGAAGTACTAGGTTAGAAACCACTTTTCAAAATCACACGGTGTTGAAAACAGGGGTTGGCTGCAGCCAAGAAACCTCTGGTTGCGGCCAGAAACAGCACAGAAAGTTTCTGGCTGCAGTCAAAAATTTTCTGGCTGCGGCCAAGAATTTTCTGGCTGCGGCCAGAAACAGCACAGAAGGTTTCTGGCTACAACGAAGAATTTTTTGGCTACGGCCAGAAAAATTCTGTTTCTTGGCTGAACTTCGAAAAATCATAACTAATTCTAGAAAAATCAAAATGAGGTGATCCCAAAGCTCATTGAAAGCTATTTAAGTGCTCTTTACCAGAAAAATATGGACCATTACCAAAAATCACTACACAAATACATAATTTAAGAAATGTCCACACTGCTCCAGAATTGTTCCCAGATTTAACATCAAACTTTGGACAGTCATAACTCCTAGCTCACAAATTGAAATGACATGAAATATATGTCCATTTTGAAGCTTGACAAGTGAAATTTAGGAATGAAAAGTTTCAGAATTTTTCAACACCATTTGCTATTTTAAAACGTCCATGCAAATTCACTGTCAGAACAGAGTTTTTCACTAACCAAAACTTGCCACTTTTAAAACTAAGTTCCTAATGGTTCAAAATTCATATCCAACACTACTCCCACACAATTTTCCACAAGGAACACAATGGAAAAATCAAAATAACCAAATTCTCATTCCATCTATATGTTTTGTTTTTGGCCTATGTTCAACAAAAATCCCAAAATTGTCAAACTTGGTATTTAAGCTTCAATCAAATTCTATCTATCCAAGATACATTTCAAAGCATCATATCCATGACAACAACAACTCAAACACCATAAGACCCCAATTTTTGAAAATAGGGCTAAATTCTCAGAAATTCCAATTTAACCAAATGACCACAAAACTTATATCAAAATGCTCAACTCACTCACCTCTTCAACTTTCTCCAAAGGAGTTCTTTGATTTTCCAAACTCTATATCTCTTTGAGAGTTCAAATCACCAACAATGGTAAATCTACAACCATAGAGTCGAAGCTCTCAATGCAAGGAACAAGATTGAAGGAGGGAGTTTTTCCATTAGAGGTCATTAAGAGGGTCAAAATGGCAAGAACTTACCCTGGCACTTCCTCCTTTTTTTTCTGCAGAAAGAACACCAAAAATGGAAGAGAGAGAAGGAGAGAGATGAGTGATGAGAAGAGTGATGAAGAAGGGAAATGATTATACTCCCTTCCCATTTCAGTTTTCAGCGAGAAAGAGGGAAAGAGAGGAGAGAGAAACTGATTTAAAAAAAATACATTTTGACTTTTCTCCCAATCCCTTCACATGTGATCTTGCCAAGTGTCCACTCCTCATTGGCTCACATACACTAAGTTTCCAATTAACTTCTCTAATCCATCCATTAGTCATTTAATCACACATTTCATTTCCTCTTAATAATTAATTTCCCCATTAATCACCAACTTAAAGCCAATAATCCCATTCTATCAATTTTCCATCAATTATGACATATTAGATAATATTGTCACAAATATACATTAATTCAACTTTAATCCACAATTACATTCTCAATAATCCCCATTAGCTCTTAATCAAAATTTGGGGTGTTACAAAACCCCTTTTTTAGTGTGCCTCGTAAAACATGTCGTTTCTGGCGTCCGACTTGGTCCTAAAATATTAAATGTAGCAGAAATAGGTCATAACCTATCCAAGTATCATTTTAGACTCTTCTATAATGTTTGTTGTGGTTATATTAGTCTATGATGAAATTTTACCAAAATGCCCTCGGGACCTCGGTCCGGTCCAATCATTCCCAGCCCGATGGAACGTTCTCTCAAAATTTTGACTAAGGCTATTCTGATGTATTTTTGCCCAAGGAATCCATTTCCGGGCTCGAAATCACCAAATTCACTGTCAAATTATGAAAATACCCTTGACAGCCCCTATTTAGGGATTTCAGTGGCGTTTTCGTAATTATGCTTTTTTGGTCTCTACCGAAAAAGTACCCAACTGTAACCCTACTTATTTTTGCCTACTGAATCCAATGGAACCATTTATTTCATAAAAATCCAATTCCTACCCTTTGAAATAGTGCTAGCCGAAATATTTCAAGAAAAATGGAAAAATGAAGTTTTGTGTTTTAGCTTCCAAAACTTGTACTTTTCTATTTCTAATCATTTATTAACTTGTTTAAACACATCTTAATAATGATTTAAAGAGATTTGGGCAGCACAACCCCTTAGGGTTATAACTTTCCCAATTTTTCAACTCAACCAAGAAACTTGAAAAGTCAAGAAATGTCACTAATAACAACACCACAACCACAAGAGAGCAAGTTTATGAAATTACCCTCTTGCTTCCAACTTAGCACCTTAACTCCTTCTCTTCCTTGGAGCCTTGTCTTGCTAAACACATGAATAAATGAAGAAAAGAATCTTAGAGAAAGTGTTACACAAGAATATGTAACCAAATCACTAAGTCAACACCTACTTACCTTAATCTTCTTCCTCCTTCTCTCTAAGTCTTCAAGAACTCTTCAAAACTCTCTCCCTCTCTTCTCTTGTTGCAAGTGACAAAAATGAAGGCAAGAGAAAGAGGATGATGCTTCATAAATTTTCTCCATTCATTCTATTCCATTGATCTCATCAAGGGTTAAGATTTCAACACTTGTTTTGCACCATACCTCTCTCCATACTTTCACCTATGCCTTCCACTTTATGCCATACTCTCTTATCATTTGGCTTCAATTGGAATTGGACTAGATTCCCTTCTTGTTAAAAAAAAAGTGCTCCCTCCTATACCCTAACTAAACTAATTGCCTTTTCCAACTAAGTCCAATCTTACACTCTTCCATGCATTCAATTCATCATTATTTGTCCATATAGCATTATTTTAAAGCAATTTGACATGTGCTCATACAAATCCATTATACTTTAATCCCTTCCTTATATGATCATGACAATTGGCATTTTTATTCCATTAATCAATTTCTAACACATTTTATTTTCAATTTTCGGAATAATACCAATTCTGACAGATTTTCTGCCCTAACTTTGAAAAATTATAACTAATTTTGTAGAAATCGTTTTAGAGTGATTCTAAAGGCTATAGAACCCTTATTGAGTCTAGTTTAAAAAAAATATAGAATTTTACTAGCTAGGATAATATCATTCCCAGATTTTCAATCTTTGACTGCTGCTTCAGAAACTTTCCAAATTTTTTAGGCTAACTTCAAAAATTCATATATTTTTGTACATAGCTTCAATTGATTCATATGACATATCAAATTAAAGCTTAGGATGTTTAATTTCACCCTGTAAAATTTATAATTTTTTCTCATCATCTGGTCTTCAAAAACCACATGACAATCTCATTGTCTTGCAGGCAATTTAACTAAAAACACTATTCACCTTTCAATTTTCAATATTTAATTCCTTTGGCCTTAAATATTCACCATTTTATTGAATATATATAATAGTCACAATATACTCTTGGTGAATAAAATTTGGGGTGTTAGATCATACTTTTGAATTATTATTATTATTATTATTTAACTATAAGCCTACATGAAAAAAATAGAACCCATGAATATGATTAGAAAACTTGGCATAAATTACATAATGAATTTGATATAAATATAGTCCTTTATTATAATACCCACTCAGGCCTTTTTATCAAAACACTACAAATAGTAATAAAAATGATCAAAATGCTATAGAGTAGAAAATATTTACCAGAAATCATTCTCCTAAAGAACGATTTTGGATTTTCAAAGAAGACATTCACCTTAAGAATGAGTTCTATGCCTGACAACTCTTTTATTTTTTTGTAAAAAAAAAAAATTAAAACTGCTCCCCTCAACCTCAACTCCTCAAGGACGATATAGCAAAACTTTTACTTCAGTGAAAATTATAAATAAATGCTTGTGAGGCGACAAAGTTAATTCGCTGAAGAAAAAGTTTTGCCCCAATGCTGAAAGAACGATTTCAATTTTTTTTATTTTAAAAAAATCTGTCTGAACATGAACAACTTATTTTAAAATCTAAACTCATTTTCCAGTAGAAAAGATTTATGATGTAACATTTTGGTAAATACTTCCCATCCTATTGCAGTTCAATAATTTATTTTTTGGGAAAATAATATTAAGGTCCCAATTAAAAAAATAATATTAAAAAAATCTCAAAATTTATTAATAGTAGCTCCTCCACTTATTAATGGTTGTTCTTTTACTTGTTATTGACAATTTATAGTACTTTTCTGATATTATTTCTCTTAATTGGGATCTTGATATCATTTTCCCTTATTTTTTTTTTCTGTTTGTAATGTTTTGATAAAAATGCCCAACCTTTTGGGTTGGGAAGTTGACTAGGAGTTTATTATGTTGGCTACAATCGATTTTTTTCATCTCAAATTTAAATTTTTTTCCCTTAAAATATTCTTATCGATTCAATATACTAAGAAAATTTCCATAAAAATAATTTCCAACAAACTTAATTAGAGAAGATATTTTTGATCAATGAATACACATTTATTACAAATAACTAATATATATATAATTTTTTCAAAATCTGAATAATCAAGAACGGCTAGTATTTTTTTTTTTTTAAAATCTTGCGTCCCTGTTTCCTTCACTTTACAAAGGAAATCTCATCAGATTTTTTGTAAACAGTTACTATTACAGTGCCGTTGCTCCCACGTTGAAGAAGAGGCTAAGATGGTTTCATCATGGCGCGTGGTGGCCAAGACAGTCTGTCTCTTGGCCTTCGAAACTCCAAAAGCCCATCGACAGCGACTGTGGCACTGTGCCGAATCACGACGCACCGATACCTCTCTGCACTTCTGTGTTTCTCTGTTCCTCTCTCTCTGTTAGCCGTTGAGTTTCAGTTCAATCTTCTCAATTCTATATTCTTTTTTTCTTTTTGGATGAGTCAAAAACCCTAAAATCACCATCCATTGACCTTCTTCTGTTCTCACAACTTTTCGACTTGGTGGTCAAGTTTTCCTCTGTGGTTCTATCTCCATTATGAACTCTTATATATTGTTAATCTCTGTAATGTTACTCCATCGCTCCCAATGACGGACTCTCCTCTATCATCCGCCTCCTCCGATTCCGGTTTCGTCAACACCTCCGATCAGGTACCGCAATTACTCTCTGGTGTCAGGCATTTTCTCTTTTTTTCCCTCACTTCAGAGTTAGTTCTCTAAATGCAAAATTTCACTGATTTTGTTGCGGTTGTTCCAATTAGCATCTAATAGTTGAATTCAACTTTCGAGAAAGGAGTGAGATTTCAATTGGGACATTTTCAACATGGTTGTTTAATCACTTTTTTTGTTTTTGACAGAATGCGGGGCGGGGTCGGAGAAGTGGGGGCGTTAGTGAAGTCGTGATCGTGCAGCAGCAAACACGTCGGTGGCATGACGTTTTTTGGTTAGGAATATTTTTGATTCATTTGATTGGCATGGGGTTCCTTCTGGGGCTTCTCGGCTTCAATAGGTTTGAGAAGCAGAATAGACTCAATATTGATAGGTATACTGCCCCGTTTTCGGAGAATCAAAACGGTTTGACCGAGGATTTATGGCCTCTCTATGCTGTTGCCGGTGGAGTTGGGTCTGTTCTTGGATGGAGTTGGTTGTTGTTGTTGGGTTCTCGGGGCAGTCAAATGATGAAGGTCTCGGTCCACATCCTCACCACTTATCTTGCAGTGATCAGTGTTTTGTGTTTCTGGGCTGACCAGTTTTTCTGGGGAGTCTTTTTTGCCATTGGGGCTGCTTTGCAGTTCTTGTACGTCATATCGGTCATAGACAGGTATTGCCAAGAAAAGCCTGTAGGTGCCTTTTTGTTGGATGAAAATTGTTTTCTTTTTATTGATTTTCTGCATTAGATTTGCTGGTCCGCAAATTTGTACATTTGAAGCTAGGATTTTGCCCAAATTTATTTCTAAAGGTGTGGCAAATTTAAGAACTATCTATTATAACTACTCTTGCAAGTCTTTTGTATCTGATAATTGGGATAAAGCTTCCTGAAATTTTGACATGAAATGAAATGGGGTAAGCAAGTTTGCCTCCAAACTTTACATATGAAGCAGTTTAGTGTATGTTGTTCTTTGAGTTCAACGTATGTAATAATGGTATAATGCTTAGTGTAAAATTAAGGCAGACAAAAGTACATTGACTACATATGCAACATCTCTAGTTTTAAGAGGTAAAATTTGACATGGGTAGGATGGCCTTGTGTTTTAACCTGGAAATTTCATGCTGAAGTGGCTGGGTTAATCTTATGCATTATAGGTGCTTTCATGTATTTACGGATCTGTGTGAGAAACCACTAAGTTTTAGTAGCTGGTGGGTATGTTCAATTCTTTTTAAAGTTTAAGTATATTCTTTGTTAACTTTTCTTGCCCCATCCCTGTTTTACAATTTTCCCCTCTTGTTATGAATCTAAAATACTTCAATCTGGAAAATAATTTCTGGCGTCAATATTTGTTTCTGTAGGCTTCCATTTACCATGTTGGTTCTACAGAAGGCTGTGAAGATGGTATGCAGTCTTCCTGAAGTTATGAGATTGGCATATGCATTTATGCTTGTTGTGCTTTTATGGATGGCCTTATGGTCTTTCGGAGCGGCTGGTGTTGTGGCTTCAAGCATGGGTGATGGTGGACGCTGGTGGCTTCTTGTGGTGAGCTGGCAAGTTTTGCTTTTCATTCTATCTATATCTGTCGGGAGTAATTGAGAAAGCAGATGATGTAAGCCTTCCTCATCTGTGGATGCAGGTTTTCTGTGTAAGCTTATTTTGGACTGGTGCAGTACTTTGTAATACAGTGCATGTTATTGTGTCTGGGATGGTGTTTCTTGTTCTTATTCATGGTGGCAGAGAGGCAGCATCAATGCCAGCTAACTCTCTATTGAAATCTCTCAAGTATTCTTTAACTACATCTTTTGGCAGCATTTGTTATGGCTCATTATTTACAGCTGCTATTAGGACACTTCGTTGGAAGGTATCCACTACTATAGACTCTTGCAACTTACTTGCAAATCTTGATTTTTATCTATAGAAGCTTCTCGTTTGTCCTCTTTTATTAACGATTTCTCAAGTCTTTCAGATAAGGGGATTTCGGGCAAAGATCGGAAAGAATGAGTGCTTGCTTTGCTGTGTTGATTTCCTTTTTCATCTTGTGGAGACTCTTGTCCGTTTCTTCAACAAGTATGCCTATGTTCTGGTATATTTCTACTTCTATGTCATTAATCCATTTCACGTGTGATAATTTTAGATGACAATTTGATATGGGATATTGCTGGCTTTCTTTTTTTTTTGAGATTGCCCCTATGGTAAAGAGGGAGAATGTTGAATTATTTGTGGCGGCTTCTACCCATGGGCTTCTTTTGTTTTAATTATTTAGGAATGAGGTTGACTATACAGCATAAGGCGAACAGGAAGAACTAATGTTTATGCATTTATGCCTGAAGTTGTTGAGGCTGTAAGTGAAACAGTGATGATTGAACTTTTGCTACAATTAGTTACTGAAAAGTTCGACAGAGAATAGGGATTAAAAGCTTGTTAAGTTTTTGGAGAGAGAGAATTTTATAAGGATATGAAAGAACATTTGAATGGGTGCTCAATACTCCAAAAGCTAACATCCTATTGAAGTGAGAGAACTAATATACTTAAATATCACATTAAGAATCTCATACTATTTATTGTGTTAATCAGGCATCGCGTTCCACACCTAAGTCTCCATCTCATCCAAATGTATGCTTCTCAGCTTTGCACCTAAAGACATTGCTGCTTAATAGTGGAGAGCGATTAGATTTGGATAGGTAGAATGTTAGTACCCTCTTCCAAACACAGCTAAAGACTATAATTAAAAATAAAGCTTGAAACTGATAATACTATGGCAGCCAAAACTAAACCAGATTATAAGGGATAAAGTGACTTAATACAACACAGCACTGAGATACATGAACAACAATTATAGTAATGATTACAAACTAAAAGAAACTGAACACATGAACCAAAGCTACAAAACACGCATAAAGATACAACACTCATTGCAGGACATACTCTAGCACAAACACAAGAAGTTGCCAATCTTTTGAGAGGAATGACACTCTCCACCCAAAGGGCCAAGACCAGTTTCAAATTCTTGTCTCCCCTCTTGCTGAACCACAGTGCAGACTTATAGTCTCCAAAAAGTAACTTTCTCCTCCCCAAATTCATAGGCTTTGACTGTAGCAGTCCTATAGCTACCCTACTCTTAAGTACTTTCTTCAAAATAGCAAGTCAACTTCTGCCCAGCAAATGGTACCCTTCCCTTAACATGTAATTACCTAGGTTTTTAAATGGGGTTCTAACATGGGACTAACAGTATTGCAAACTGTGCGTTAGAAATGCCTTTTTTTGATAATTAAAAAGAAACAATTCTCCAATTTTTTTTTTTTTTGTTTTTTTGGGGGGGGGGGTGGGTTCTGAAATCTGACGTATGGACTTTTTAGTGAAACCAGTTTTGTTGAAAGTAGTTAATCAATTTGAGTTCTTGGCAAACTAAACTAACTGTTGCATGGTTAATTTTCACGGCCCTTACAGATTGCTGTTAATGGTAAAAATTTTAACCATTCGGCTAGAGATGCATGGGAGTTATTGCAGTCAACTGGAGTTGAAGCACTCGTGGCCTATGATTGTTCTGGAGCTGTCCTGCTAATGGCCACCATTTTTAGCGGGCTTATTACTGGAACTTGCTCTGGTGTTTGGGCATGGTATAAATGGAGTGACAGAGTACTTATGATTGGGTCCACGTCTATGCTGATGGGAATGGTCTTGGTAAGTTTACAGTCTTCTTGATGGAAGTTCATCCAATCTTGAGGTTCTTTCCATACATCACAAAACTCACTGGTGGTACTCCTTGCATTTAAATTTCTTGTCTTATAAGTGACTTGCTGACACATGAAAGTAAATGCATTTGTGCGTTATAGCTGCCTCCTCTTTATCAATATTTTTACTGTTTGTGGCATAATATTAAAGGTCATTACTGCACATCGTTTTAAGGTCACATTGTTATAAAAGTTGGCATCTTGGTACTTAATGACCAAGAATCTGTATTTGACCTGTCAAGGAAGTAATGAATATCTCAGAAGATTTATTTTGTTTTACCAATGGTTCATTAAATTTATTTCGCAATTTCAAAACGAATACGGTTTCTCCTTTAAGCTAATAGATGGTGATGTACAGTGAAGGCTGCTAGTAGCAAATCCTAATGACATGAAGCATGTATCGTTGCAGGTGGGAGTGGCAATGGTAGTGGTTGAAAGTGCTGTTACATCCATTTATATCTGCTATGCAGAAGACCCCTTATTGATTCGTAGATGGGACACTGAATTTTTCAACCACATGTCCGAGATGCTACATCAGCGGCTTCAACACCGCAGTTCACGAGCTAGTGAGGTTAGAATGTTATATCGGCTTGATGGGCTGGTTCAAGAAAATGCTTCAATTTGAGGAATCACCTTCACTTATGCCATGTGAATCACATAGCGTTTTTCTCCTCTTGTTTTTGTGCCCTAGTGTAGTTGTTGTGTTTTAAGTTGTAAGTTATATAGTAATATAGGAAAGAGTGTGCAGCTTACAGTGTGGTGGTAGTGTTGTTGTGGTGAAAAGTTCATATCTAAACATGGTCTTCAATTTATACCAGTGAAACGTTAGAAAAGGAAGAAAATAATTGTTCCTTTTTCCATTGTAGTTTTTGTCAGTGTATCTTGTCACATCTTTTGTGTATGTATTTACTTTGCAAACTGCACATTGTACAGTCTTCCCATATTTGGTTTGAAAAAAAATTACAGTTTCATTGTTGAGATGGGCTGTGCAAAATTAGCTATATCTGGCATCTAGATGGTAGTTGCTTTGTGTTTTTTTTGGTTTGTTTCTTCTTTGAACTTCAGGCTAGAATATTCTTCCGGTCATTACAATCTTACGCAGCAATTTAATACTAAATATTTACTCATTCTAGTTATAGTACTTTAAATTTTTTGTACATGTTAATCTGTATTAGGGATGTTATATTGCTAAGTATCAAATGTATGCTTAAAGATAACAAATATGAGCTACCTCTACAAATACATATTTAAATATGTGACCCTAAGGCTTTGTTTGGTTCAACGAAGGTTAAGTTAAGTGAGGTTTACTTAAGTTAGGTTAGAAGAGGTTATAATGTTGTTTGGTTCAACGAAAGTTAGGTTAAGTGAGGTTTATTTAAGTTAAGTTAGGTTAGAGGAGGTTAAAATGCTCTTATACATATTTTCCTTCTTCTTTTATGATGTATTTATTAATAATAATTATTTATATAAAATTATTATTTATAAAATAATTATTCGTGTAAGCATATAAATAATTATTTATAAAATTATTATTATTTGAAAAGTTCGTTGAATCAGGAGGTCAAATTAGGGCAGTGTTGGAATTTTAAAAAATTGTCATGGGCAATTTAGTCACAATTGAAGATAAATATTCTCTCACCTAGGAAAAACCCCAATTTTGGAGGTTTCAGAACCTAGGTTAGGTTATCATTAAAAGACAAAAAAACATCCAACACCTAACCTAACCTCATTCCAATCAAACACCACTTTTTTACCCCCAACCTACCCCAACCTAACCTAACTTCCAACCAAACAAAGTCTAAATGTTACTATGGATCACTGCTGTAAAATATCAGCAAACAACCACAGAGAGAAACAGGGTTATCATATATATATATATATATATTTGCCTTCAAACAGGGTTATCATATATGTGAAGGACAATAATAAACTAACCATTAGTAAATGACAGTGAACAGAGAGTTTAAAATAATACTGGATCATTGAAATAGCCCTTTTAAATTTTGCCTCTTTTCTTTTCTAGCTGTTAGGTCTCACTTTATTGATCAGCTGTATGGCTATAATCATATCTTGGCCAAAGCAAATACACACTTCTTCATTGAAGAAAACTTTCACTTATTCTTGACTGACTTTAAAGAAGATGCCAACTTTACAACTCATGTCTTTCATGGTGTCTGGTACTCATTCTGGGGTACTTTAAAGAAGACGCAAAATATATTTCAAGTTTAGGAGTTTCTTGTCTTCAGCTTTAGGCGTTTATAATCATCCCTCTACTGTTACAAGTTTCTGGTTTGGGTTTTGATTTGACTAATTGCATCTCCTAGTTATAATTATGATTTTTACTCGGTTGTGACTGGTTTTGTTAAGTTTAGAGCTGTTTATTTTACAGGTTAAAAAAAAAAAAAAAGAGCTGTTTATTATAATTGGGCCAATTTTTAAAAGAAGAAAACGCACTCATTATTCATTGTAATAAAGGATTCTTGACAAAAGCGTATTTTTATACTTTTAAATAAAAACATTTTTGTACATACATTTTTAGAGGAATAAATATTGCAATGAGAAGTAAAGATTGATTATCCTACCTCCAGTATTAAATATAAGATTCCGTTATTTTTTTTAGAGAGCTTAAGAAAACTAAATAAATTATTTTAAAGTATTTATATCTATCATTTTTTCTCTAAACTAGTTAGTCTGACTTATAAACTGATATATAATCTAATGATACATAACATATACTATGATTAAATAATATATTTAGCTTCCTGAATTTTTCTAAAAAAATAAATTGAATCTTATATTTATGACCTAAGGGAGTATATGGAAATCAATAAAAAACACATTTTATGAGAAAACTAGTATTTGCATAAACTAGTAATTAATTCCAATCAACATCAATGCATATAAATAAAATTTATAAAAAAAATCGTATTATTCATAAATCATGAAGAATGGAACTCATTTTGCAAACACTACATGAGACTCACATAATATTTGCTCATACAACTAACGAATTAATTAATATAAAATTTTGGAATATATATAATTCCTAGGAAAAATTCCAAATAAATACTATTTGAATTTAGAAAACCCCAAAAAGTCTGTTAACACATGAAAATGACAAATAGGCCTTAAGGGGCTAATATGGAGTTTTGAAATATTGTACTTTTAAAAAATTGCCCTCAAGTTTTTTTTTTTTTTAAAAAAAAGAAAGAACCCTTGCCCAAGCAGGCAGCACCACCCCGCTGACAGGCCTTCAGCTGTCAGAGCTCTGGTGACAACTTGAGTAATGGAGTTAACTACATGAGTATAGGGATTGACTACTTGAGTTCCATAAACCCTATTCGACGTTGTTGACAAGTTGAATAAAGGCAATGACATCTTGAGTATAGTGATTGACAACTTGCGATCCTGAGGTTGTAAATGGCTACGCTCAAGAGTTGTCAACGATGTTTGATATGGCTTAGGGAGTTCAAGTAGTCAATTCCTATATTCAAATAGTCAATTTTATTACTCAAGTTGTCATCGGAGCTCCAACAGTTGCCCGCCGACGGGGTGGTGCCGGCCGCTTGGGTGAAGGTTCTTTCTTTTTAAAAAAAAAAAAACTTAAGGGGCATTTTAGTAAAAGCACAACATTTCAAAATTTTAGATTAGTCCTTTAAGATCTATTTATCTTTTCCATGTGTTAGCAGACTTTTTGGGTCTTCCAAGTTCAAATGGTATTTATTTAGAATTTTCCCTAATTTCAATGGTGATAAAAAATTCTAGGCATTGTAAAGCTTTATATAGAATTAACCATACTAAAATCCTCAAAACGTTAAAATCGGTTTGCCCAAAGGTTTCAGCTCAGGAGAGAAGCTTGCGGACGTTTACAGATATAGCTATATATATAATGCCTTTGTTCTTCCTCATATGGTTTGCTCTTCTTCTTGTTCAACAGCAATTAATATTATCAACAATTCAAAAATTCTAGCTATCCCAATTTTTAAATGTTTTTAAAATGCACGACAATGTCAATGGTATGTATTCCCCATATTTGCAGACTAATCAACCCTACGTGTATCCACCAGTCATGCAACTTCCTCCGGTCACAACAGGTCCTTGGTCCACCGGTCTCTGCGATTGTGCCGAGGATTGTCGCAGTTGTAAGCATCGATCGATCTCCCTTATCCTTCTAAAATTACACTACGAACGAACGAACAAGATCTTAATAATATTAAGGATACCGTATGTATACGTTGTTACAGGTTGGTTAACAATGTTTTGTCCATGCGTGGCATTCGGACGCATAGCAGAAGCGTTAGACCATGGCACAGTGCGTAAGTCCCCTCAAAAGAAAGCTCTCTTGTTTGATTAATTGATACTGAGAAATAATGTTGTGAGATGTGTGTGAATTGAATATTAATGATGAAGCATGTGTTGTGAGCGGAAGCTTGTACATGGTGCTGATGGTGGCGTCGACAATGGGGTGTTGTTGCATGTGTACGTTGTATTCGTGCATGTACAGAACAAAGCTGAGGCAACAGTACTTGCTGGAGGAACAGCCTTGTAATGACTTGTTGGTGCATCTTGTGTTCGAGTTCTGTGCCTTGTGCCAAGAGTACCGTGAGCTTCAGAACCGAGGCTACTTCATGTCTTTAGGTCTATATATATATCTTAATTAATTATTCTGATTTGATGGTTTATTTAATTTAATTGGCAAGATGTACGAAGTTGAAATTTGTGAATTGATTGGTATTAGGATGGCAAGGGAATGTTGAAATGCAAAGACGAATGGCTCTCAATATTATGCAACCTGTTGGCTTAGAAGGAGGCATGGTCCGTTAGAAGACCTTCCACTCACCTACTTGTACATTATATTTTTATCTAACAACTCTCTCTATATTTTTTTACTAATAAATACCATAATTAAAATATAACAACTGCATAATTCCCTGATGAAAATATTTATTTGTGTGTGTGTGTGGAGAGGATACAAATCCAATTCCAATTACCAACTCACGGTAGGCAAGGTGGGTTTACCTATTTTTGCATTGTTAAATTTTATTTATTGTACATTTTGCTACTCACATCCCATGATATTAGATTATAATTTTCTTATATTAAATTAAATAATGAAATTTTGTACCATATTTTTCTCATGAGTTAATGCTCTAGAAAAAACTAGGGAAAACCATTCTTGAGGTACTTATTGTTTTCTTCAATTTTTAATTTGGTAGAATTGTGTTTCCTTATTATTAAATATTTTAATTTTAATCTTTTAGCACCGTTAACTTATGAAATTTTGGTTTGTTGGCATTCTTATCCCCAATCCAGAAGCTAAATATGCTAACAGAGTAAAGTTAAAGAATTTAATAAAGAGAGAATACTATACAGATACCAAATTAAAAATGGAATGAAACCACATGTACCTCAAGAATGGTTTTCCCAATAAATTATGTATAAGATGTTTGGTAGGATTGATGTTAAAGCCCATGAAAATTTTATTTACAAAAAATAATTTTGCTTGAATAACAAGTTTCTGATTCCAATTAGATAATAATGCCTAAGAATTATACGAAAAGTCTGAGAAGATGGAGTGTGATTGACCAAAATGGATATTCAGCCATAAATTAAAAAGGAAAAATTGGTTTAAAATGGATATTCAGACATAAATTAAAAAGGAAAGATGAGTAAGATGGATAAGAAGTCAACGATTTAGTGCTGCAACGCTATTTGCTACGCATCTATGTTTTCCATCTATGTTTTCTGTTGGGGGCAAAAAAACAGAGATAAACATAGTACTCATCTGTTTCCTGTTTCTACAGTTGCCAATATCAGTATTTACAAGTTTTACATTTTTGTATTGACTTTATTGTATCAGTTCACGACGAGTTTAGTATTTAGATAGTTTTGTTTGTGTGTGTGTACACACACACACACACACACAAAAACAAAATAAGTTGAGTTGTAATTGCAAGTGGGTTAGAATTATATATAAACAAGATGAGTTTAGAATTTACAAGTGAGTTTCATGCATGACATAGGTTCAGAAATGACTAATAGTCATTATGTTTATATTAACTTGTTATATATTTAATATGATGTTTAGACACTTTCTTTGACCATTATACACATCAAATGAATAATTTACATTATTCATGAGTTAGAAAATAGCTTTTTATACATTTTATAGTATATTGAAATATTGATGTTGAACTAGAGTAGATGGGTGCATTTGTACAAAACATAAGACAAGCGGCAATTTTGCTTGGGTTAAAGGTTTTTCTTGCCGGGAAAATATTGCTTCAGGGGCAATTTTGCCCCGAAAGTTTTAAATGTGGGGCAATTTTGCTCTAACCATTATCGGGGTTAAGTTTGACCATTAGTTGACCAAATATAAGAGCAAATTTACTCCAAAGTGAAAACTTCTAGAGCAAATTTGTACCTTAATAAAAATGACATGAACGACAAAATTGTCATGGAAATTTCAACTTATGATCGAATTTACCCTAGAAGTTTTCACTTTTAAGCAAATTTGCCTCTACATTTAATCAACCAACGGTCAAACTTAAATGTGATAACAGTTAGGACGAAATTGCCCCACATTTAAAACTTTCGAGGCAAAATTGCCCTAGATAAAACTTTCGGGACAAAATTGCCCCTAAGTCAATACTTCCAGGGCAAAAATGACATTTAACCCTTTTGCTTACAATAATTATATTGACCATATTCACCAAAAAAATAATTCTATTTATATTAATCATATACTGACACTAGTTTCAAAAGTTTAATATAGGGTTAAGGTGTAAAAATACATATGAGTGTTTTTTTTTCAAAAGTGGGCATAACACCAAATGTTTTTTTGAGGGGCAAAAGTAACTATGTGGTTACAAAATAGGTGCAAAATTCACATTTTCTATTAGTGGTAGAAGACGCCGTTAGTTTAGCCGTTACCTCCTTCTTCAACCTCTCTCTCTCTCTCTCTCTCTACATGCTTTTGTCTCTTCACATATAACCGCCTCATTCCTCTCCCTTCCACACTTGACATTTATAATGGTTTATCACTCCTTCTTCCTTAGCCAACAACGGCCACTTCCCTTCCGTCAACTCAAAATGATGAATCACATTCAGTAGACTCATATCTAGTTGTGTATTTTGTTGTCACTCCTCGTTTAGGATGCGAGGTTAATCCTGATAGGGCTGAGTAATGGGCGGGTTGGGGTCAGCCCATTACCCGCCCGTTTATGTCTTAATGGGTACGGGCTTGCCCATACCCATTAAGTACCTGAGATAGCCCGGTAATAAACGGGCTGGATATACCCGTCCAAATTTGGAAGGATAATGGGCAACCCATTTAGCATATGATATTAAAAAAAATCTCTACTATTGCAAAGTGTAAAACAATTCATTGCCATACTTTAAATTCTACAGTACTGTACTTTTGCATTTAACAAACACATAATACTCATATAACTGTCTGCAATGTACCTTTTAATTTAAATTAAAACATCACATAGTAACATTCACAATCAGAAATTCAGAATTTAAGCCTTAAATCACAACTAAAAAGAGTATTCAAACTTTGAATCTAAAGGAATAAAACTGTTAACAAAAGCCATTCAATAAAAGTATTGACATCTTTCCATAATCAGTCTTCTTAACATGCATCATCCTTGCATTTCTATTGAATCTTCAATAAAACCAATAAATAAAAAAATAAACAGGCGGGTATGGGCAGCCCGAAGGGGTACCCATAGCCCGCCCGTTTAATGCTTAAATGGGCGGGTAATTTGCCCGCCCGTTACAGGCCTGTTTTGGGCGGGCCCAAAATGGGTAAATTTATTATGGGTCTGGGCGGGCTTATCGGGTTGCGGGTTCCTTGCTCAGGCCTAAATCCTGAAGGTCTGAAGTTATGGCCTTTTGTTCTTATCTCTGCAATTTTTTTACAATGTCGAGGAGGAGGACAAATTGGAGAGCAGTGACTAAGTGTGTTCTAGTGGTGGCGTCTGCCACCGCCTTTGTTTTTGAGGTAGAAGAACTCGTCAACGTCGAAGAAGCCAACTAGTTACATTCTTGCTTTGATTTGAACGCGCAGTGAGAAAAGCCAGCTTCTGGGGTTTTAATCCATGGTCATGTTGTTCTACTAACATTGTAGCCTCTAAGGTCAAGTTCTGACATTAAGTTTTCCATGTTATTGTCACTGTTATATCGTTGATGAACCATCATTCTACCCCCAGCCATGAATGGTACATGACCCATTCCTTAAGAGGAGAGGCTTGGTTCCACACCATGGTACAAACACAGAGCTCGTGCTTCTTCTCCTCCTCCTCCATCATCATTGTCTCCGTCACTCTATTCTGAATTGTGGCCACCGATGGCATGCGTTTATTGATAGGACGTCTTTTATTTTGACCCAAATGGCTCACGGTGATCCGAAAGCCTTGAGCTTTATTCGAGTTGTTGGCGATGCTCTGTGGTAATGAACACCGAACCACTTCTTGTGTTGTAGAGATTGTTTTTGTTTTAAGGATGAATTCGCCATTTTTTAACCGGAATTGGCATTGGAATTGGGTCAAGTTTGATATCTAGTGGGGTCGGAGATATTGAATTGAAATGAAATGAAGAGGCTGGATACCTAAATATGGGAGGGGAAGGGAGAAGAATGAGGTAGTTATATGTGAAGAGATAAAAGCTGAGAGTGAGAGAGGTTGAAGAAGGAGTAGGTAACAGCAAAACTAACGGTGTTTTCTACCATTAACGGAAAATGTGACTTTTGCACTTATTTTGTAACCACATAGTTATTTTTGCCCCTCAAAAAAGCATTTGGTGTTGGATGCATTTTTGAAAAAAAAAAATCGTGTATTTTTGCACCTTAACCCTTTAATATATTTGTCATTTCAACCACTCGATTTATTTTAATTTAAATTATTATATGTTAATTTTGATGGACTATTTTTTGTATTTAATAGTTTATAATTTACAAAACTGTGGGTCACCATGTTCTTAAGGTGCTTAGTTAAATCATTTAATCATCATATTAACTTGTCAAGATATAATCATTCAACTTCTTTAGCGCATGCCAAACCCAACCAACAAGCATGTTTCTATCTCCGTGCTTCCCCTAGTATTTTATTAATTAATTATTGTTTTGATTTCAATTTAATTAATTCTCCTTTTTGAGACATACACCAATCAATTTGAAGATTTAAAATTAGTTCATGCATTCCAAAAGTTGCACAAATAAGACCAATTCATTAGTGTACTCAAATGAAGAGAAACATCATTTGAACACGATAGGAAATAGTATTTCGCACAAAGCATGTGGGAAAGTGAGAAGAAACGACTTTAAAAAAAAAAATCAATTATACCATTTTTTATTATTTTTATGTCTTTTCTATAAATTGTTTATGTGTTAATACAATGTTTATTTCTTATAATTTGCTCTCATTTTGGTTTAGATCCATATAATTTTAAACCATAGATTTTGATCCTTCGAGAAATAAAATGGCCTCTGTTTTTTTTTTTTTTTTTTTTGTGAGCACTTGGTCTCCTGGTCAATCCCTTAGGGTGTGTTTGGTTTGACGTGAGGGTTAGGGAAGGAGGGGAGGGGATGGGGTTTAAATTACCTTTTTGAGTTGAAGGTATTTACATTTTGGGTAGGAACCCAAAATTTAAAAAAATTGAAAGGGTAAAATTTGGGCGGGAAACCAAAATTTAAAATAATGAAATGGTAAATTTTTGGTTTTTTTTTTTTGTCCAATATTGTAATTTTGTCCCCTCCCCTCCCTCCTCTACCCTCCCCTCAAATCAAACACACCCTTAGGGAGTTACACAACAAACTAATCTAGATCAGGTCATGGTAAAACCCATATAAGCGATGAGCATACCACCTAGGGCATTCTTGAATGATTGAACTTGTGACCTTTGTCTAAATTGGAACAATTCCTGTCAGTTAATCCAAACCCTTGATAATCAAATGGTCTAGGTTTTTATTAAAATATAAAGACTAACGTTTTAGATTAAAAGAAACTTGAATGATCAAAACATGACTTGAAACTATAGATATCAAAAATAAAAATGAAACCAAATTATAAAGACCAAATGTTGTATTAACCTTTTTTTTTAATAAGGACAAGTACAAATTGACACACACCCCTATCTACAATCTTGTCTCACAAGGAAGAAAATTTGATTACATTCACACCTAGATGGGAGCTAAACTTGACCCTGGTACACGTAAATTACTAAGCAAATCATGTTCAAGTTATACTATAAATAAAAGGTAAAGCTCTTTCAAACTAGTTGCTTTTTTTCCAATACCAGAAGTTGAAACAAGTATCATATAAAACCTTTTTCATTCTGTGTTGGTTTTGTATATCTCTTTCTATGAACACTATATATATATATATATAGACACACATATGCTTGTTCAAACAGGTGAATTATTGGAGAAGAGAAGATTCATAGACCCATGATGAAGGATTTGATACGAGCCATCAATTCATGCGTTTGGGTCTGTGATATCTGAGATTTGCTCAGAATCTGAAACGCATGACCAACCCCTCTGCACACCAAGTGTTCGACCTTTTTCCCAGCTCTCACCAAAGCGCCACACAATTCCATGTTCCGATCTTTCAATATATCCAACTCCGACACACAAACCAACACAGGACACAGCCTCAATTCCTCCAATCTCACTGACCCTTGTCCCAATATTGGGTTGCACCATTGATGGTCCCGGTTCGAGCCGTCAGGCAGAGCCAAGCGCCAATACGTATCAGAAGCAGCTAAGCTCAATGCAGAGCTAGTTGGAGCTTCAGCCATCTTACTCTCTGATGATGTTCTTTTGTCTCCTCCAAAGAAAGGTTGTATCAGAACCATACCCTTCACTTCCAAAGGCCTTATTATGGCTGATGAAGAAGCTTTTTCATCCGCTGATAAATTTAAGGCCACATTATAGGCTATGTTGGCACCAGCACTGTCTCCTGCTAGGAAGATTCTAGAAAAGTTGCACTTTTGAATCCACCATTGACTACTAGCTTCACACGGGTATAGGATTTGCTGTTTCAACCATATTAAGGATTTGAACCCGTCTTCGTAAGCTGCAGGAAGAGGGTTTTCTGGGGCGAGACGATAGTTTAGGGACATGATCAGGCAGTTAAGTTTGGATGAGAGCTTAGAGAGAAACTCATGGTAACAAAGCCAAGAAGCAGAACCAACACAGAAACCACCTCCATGGAAATAGATGAGTAAAGGAAGCTTTTGGTGGTGGTGGGAAATTATTGTGGTGTTATTAGGGACATAGAAACGTGCCCAAGTGCCTGTGAAATTGTCAATAGCTATGTCTGTTGAAGTCACGTTGTTGAGATCTGGACAGGGTGAAGAAGCAGGGACACAGGACACAATCTGGGGTCTCTCCACGTGTCCATCCCTGTGAACTCTGATAAGCCCTTCAATTTCCTCCACCACATCGTCGTCGTCATCGTGGTGGTGGTGGTGGTAGACTTCTTTGCTTCTGTATTGATGGCTATGGCTTGGCCTTGACCTTGAGGTAAGAGAAGATGTGGCCTTTGTTCTCATGTAGGAAGATAGAGAGGTTGCTAAAGAAACCAAATAAGTTTGGAAAATATTTGAAGTCACAGGTTTGAACTTTGAAGCCTTACCATACAAATGGACAATGGCCCTATATATATACACACACACACAAAAAGGAATGGAAGTAAAGCCAAGTGGGAAGGAATGATGTGAAAAGTCCAATAAAATTAACATTTGTAAGTTCCTTTTATTCTAAATTTATAATTAGCCTGATTTATTTAACTCCATAAATTATTATTGACTCTGTTCTTTAATATAAGATATATTTACTTATCCCTCTGTTCTTTTATATAAGATATATTTATCTAACTTGATTAGATTAAGAAAACCAGTTAAATTTTCTTTTTTCTTTTAAGTATGATCCTAACCCTCCCTCGTAGAGGATTGGACCCACATCCACCGACCCTCAAACCATTTTGACGATAGAACTCACAAACTCCTTTGGACCAGTGGGACGAACATATGAATGAATCTTTACGTGACAAGTGGGTAATAGGGAAGGCATCCACGTGAATTCAGACGTGGAGGGCCATAGATATGTGATGGGTTGGCCTACCATTTTCGTAATTCGGCGAATCTGAACATAAAAGAAGCCTATTTGGGAAAGTATCCATAGATTTTTTCAGTTTGATTTTTTAAAATTGAAATATGTAATGTTCATTATATTTTTATCATATAAATATTAATAATAATATCTCCAATTAAGTGATAGAAATTAAAAGCTTTTTTTTTAATATCTTTTAATATTAGATTCCGTGTACCAAATGATAATCTTTAAGAAAAAAGAAGACAAATAACTTTTTGTGGATAAATTAATTAGGTGGGATGGTGTTTCCCACTAATAAGAGTTCCAAAATCATGGTAAGCTGCACATTAAACAGAATGAGTGCATGCAATAGATGACTCAGTTTCACACGCTAGCCTCACATCTTTGACCTTAATAATCCTACTCCTTTACTATTATTATTATTATCTTTTTCATAAATTAATATAATATATGACTTATTTTTAATATACTTTAATTCGGTCAATCCTCAAGCTTATTATCCTTCAGTCACAATATATATATAGCACACATTCACTGGCCCATTCAATTACATGAAACCTCAGCGAAAATCAGTAGAGATTATATATATAAAGTTGTAAATAGTGGGAGTCATTCCCTTTAAAATCATAGAGAAGCATTACATTAGACTTCAAAACTGAAGTCTTCCCTTAATAAATTGTAATGGGAGTAATATTTAGAAAAGAAAAGATTATTAATGACCCACCACGTAACTTATATTATAGACAAAAAATTTCTTCTAGAAAGTGTCATATATTTTAGTCGGGAGAAGTATTGAATAATTCATATAAAATTAGGACAACTTTAAGTAGGATATATAACCCAATTTTAATACGGATATGGATTATATCAAAAACATAGTCTACAAAAATGTGGATAAGATGCATGAAGGTTGTAAAAGAAGCATATATAATGATGTTTGGGGAAAATAAAAAAGAGAAAAGAGGAGGGGAAACATGTTGATAAAGGAAGTAGAGATAGAATGACAATGTTGACATGTTAAGAAGAAACGAGAGAGAGAGAGAGAGAGAGAGAGAGAGAGAGAGAGAGCATATAATGGTGATAGTGGGCTGCCCTAACACAATGACCCCTATCTTCTTCCCTTTTAGGTTGCCTCCCATTACCTTCATTATTATTATTATTATTATTTCAATTGACATGTTACCACTTACCCCCTCTCATTTAATTTACTCTTGAATTATTGCCCTGGATTTTTCTTTTCAACTCAACATTTTAAGATTCTCTATTGTTCTAGGGCAAATCAGTGGTGATCACTATTCACTCAAATTTGAGTGTCTATCTCCTTTTAATATTCTATTAAAAAACAGTAATTTATTGATAATATTGTGATTTATCTTAAGGTTGTCAGCAAATAATCAATAAATACGTTTGAGTAGCAATGGCTGTTAGGTCTCGAGTGGAAAAAAATTTAATGTTCGTAAAACAAGATCTCAAATTTAAGTTTTATGAAAGGAGAAAATTATCTCGGAAAAAACTTTTCAAACGATTTGGGTATAAATTCAATTTAGCGGGAAGGAATCGATACCATTGTCAAATATTTAAATTTTGTATATGGGAGAAGAACTATATGACAAGAGTTATCTCTGTTTAAGTTTCATAATACTCAAATTTAGAATAGTATTTATTAAAAAGGAAAAAAAAAACATCGTACCATTGTCAACTCATGGCAATAGTACAATCTTGTGGTTCATTTCTTTTTTGACATGTGTTAATGATACATAATTAAACATTCCAAAAGTTCAACCAATTCATCCGATGTTATAGATTACAAGAAGTGTTATCTATGTCCTTTAACGATGTGTTAAGAGAGGTTAAGCGTGAGGATGATATAATTATTAATTTATTATTTACAATGAAACACTTTTTGAAAGGCCGAAAATGATATGTCAGAAGTTTTAATGAACTTCCATCGGAAAAAAAGGTTGTCATGAACTGAATAAAGACAACATATTATTATTGGATTAAATTATTAATACATACTTTCACGGATTAAAAACGATCCATACTATGGTGACATCTTATCTAAGTTATCTTTATTTAATTTTAGATCATTTAAATTCTATTACTCTTTCGCCTTCAAATATTGGACTAAATAACTAATTTATGGAGATTGATAAAATTAATAAAATTAGTTATTTGTAAAAAAAATGTGTGTTGGAAATAAAGTTTAGAATCAAAATAAATCTCTTAATTAACTCTTACATCTAAAATTGAAGGGAGTATATTTTTTTTTATTTGTAATTATTAGAATTTGAAGGATTATAGTATAGAGGAAATAAGAGCCTCTAAATATTATTGAATCCTTGATACTTAATCATTTGTATAAGCAAGCCTAGACTAACCCTATAATCTAATCTAATATAAGCTAAATATATCTAATCAAATAATAATATCCACATAAGATAAATAATATCTCAACATGAGAATATATCAAATATTAACATAAGATAAAATAATATATTAACATCCCTTCAAACTCAAGATCATCTTGAGTTTGTCAATTAAAAACTGGAAGTGACAATCAGAAGGACCAGCTACGCCAGCAGGTGGACTAAAAGTAACATCTTGGAGCAAGTGTCGATTTGGATAGAACAGAAATGCTGTCGAGTTGATGATCTGGATGGAACCAGATGATCAAAAGATCTAGACAAAACCAGACAGTCAAAAGATCTGGGCGGTACCATAATGTGAACAAATCGGGAGGTTCTCTAGGATGGAACCATACACTCTTCAAGGAACAGGTCTGCGAATTTGAACAGAGCTCCGAGACGGAACAAGACACTCTCTAGGAATAGATTTGGGATGTAATCAGATAGTTTGCAAAGGAAAGAACACGTTTGTATGCACTATGCACCAAACGGAGGAAGGTGACCGAAGTCAGGAACTCTTGCATAAGCCAAGACGATCGAGAGAGCGACTGACAAAGAATTTTTGAGTTGAGGATAAGTTAATCTTGCCAATAAGAAGGAAAAGAATGTTCATGAGTGTTAATCTCAACACTAAAGGAGGTACAACAACTAGATGGTAGGCTTGTCACTATAGGCGATAAGGAAGGGTTTTCTCCCTTCTTGTTCTTCTTTCTCTTTTTCTTCTTTTGCTTCTTCATTAGCTTCTTCTTCCTTCTTCATTGGCTCTGATACCATGTTTGAGCAAGTACATAATAATAGATCGATGAGAGCAAAAGCAATGACTAAGATCTTTTAGATTGAGCCTGTACATAGCAGCTGAAATAAGTTGAATAGCAAGCAAAAATAGAGCCAATAGCCGTTAAACGGCAAGCATTAACAATAGACCTAAGAGCCGAGCGGTGCAATCCATTACCCTAGTGAGAGAGAGTTTTTTGAGAGACTGAGTTGCCCTAGCGAGATAGAGTTTTCTGAGAAACTAAGAGCGAGTGCTAGTAGAGACTAATGAGAGTGAGACTAGGTCCTCCTCCTCCTCCTCCTCCTCCTCCTCCTCCTTCATGAAGATATGAAATATAATATAGACTAATCCTCCTTTTTCACCCGCATAATTTAACTCATCATACATTATTATAAATAGATATTAAATTATTCGGATAAAAAATGTAGGGTACGTAGGTAGTGCTTATAATAATAATAAGAATAAGCACTAAAGCCTAATTCAACGGTGACATATGCCATGAAAACATCTAAGTCGAGGGCTAAAAAGATTTGGGGATGACCATGGAAGTTGGTGCTTAGTGGATCAGTTGGAGTTGTGAGGTCCAATCTCATCTTTTTTTATTTTTTTAAATTATGTCTTCTTTGTTATTATTTTCTCTTGAGAAAAAAAAAAATCGCACTCTCTTGTCATTTTTGTCCTTATGGCAAATCATGTTCCCAAAGAAAAAACTTTCATGTTTCAAATCCTCACGTTTCTGGGGACTTCGCAACTAATATTTCTTCCAATAAATGGGGTTCATATAATTAGCGTACGTTCTCACTGCTATTTTGTATTATTATCTGTAGGTGCGATTCTTCCTTGTATGCATACCGTTTAAGAATTTAACTTAAATGGTTTAGAAGTGTAGGTATTGAAAAGTAAAAATTTAAGATAATCTTAACAACTTAAATTTAGGGAAATTTGTACTAAAGTTCCAAGCTAGACAAAATATGATACAAAGGTTCCTTAAAATCTTCAATTTGTAGGCAACTTTCACGGGACATTAGTACAATAAAATCGAAATGTGAAAAAACCAAAATGCCCTTAGTAAAACAAACTAAAAGCTGATCCCTGATTCAAACTCCCCCCCCCCCCCAATGGCTGAAGCTCTTCATCATCACCATTACTCTTGGATACAAAAACACTCACCGTCACCTCATCATCATCGTCATTGAAACCTCTTCATAATGGGTGACTCGTTGAAGTTTTTACTTGTCATTGGTGTAGTTTTTCCTCATCACGATAAAGGCGTTTGCCATCACTATCAGTTTACGAAGTCATTTCTCAATCTCATTTGCGTTTGGTGTAACATCCTTAAATTTTTGGGGCTTATAGTTGTAGCTTAAATTTCATTTAGACAAGAGTATGTAATAAATTAATAATTTAAAAGAAGTATCAAGTCCTAAATGTTTATTACATAAATGTGTGTGTGTGTGTATTGAAATACCTCCTTAAAATATTTATTTAAAAAAAATATAGGCATGTGTGTGGAATTATATCTTATCATGGGGATAAGCAATATAAAACAAAAACAAAAACAAAAATCAGAATATTGTCACTATTATTTATTTATTTAAAAACAATATTTGTATGGACGTCAAACCCTAAAACTACCCCTATATAAGACTCTTTCCATCTCATTCTCCTTGTTCCCTCAGTGACGGACTCAAACTTTCTCGGGTCAGTATTTTTCTTCCTGCGTTCGTTTTCCCCCTCTTACTAGACATCTCTCATTTTGAATTTTTACTATGCATTGTCTGTCATGATTTTCAACCTATCTTATCAAATTAACATTTTTCTTAAATCTCTACCTCTTTCTTTCTACTGTGCTATCTTGACTTGTCCCGTCTTCTCTCCATTTTTTTTACTGTGCTTGTGTTTATGTTGCTTTAAGGACCCACGAATCTTCATTGATTCATTCATCTCAACTTGAATATTCCCCTCCCTCCCTCCCTCCCATTAAATGTGTGAGATTTAAAAATCATGAGCCTTTTCCTTCAAAGCGCGAGTCTTCGGTGATTTCTCTCTCTCACACACACATAAGTATATTTCCCCTTCAACCTCACATTTCCTCTTTTCATTTTTCTCCTTTCCTGTGATCTGACCATATTTCTCTCAATTCTCCCAAAAATCCCACCCGTTGTTGAACTCATTTTGTTGTTATTGATGGCTGTGCGTGAATTTATGTATATATATATATATATATATAGTCTCACACACTTCTTTCTTTTTTCCCATAGCCCCATCTTGTCTTGTTCTTAGTGTGTAGATGTTTTTGGGGTCCATTTATCTCTCTTTATTTTCCCTGATCTTGCGGTTAAACACCATCCTCTTTCCTTTTTTTTTTTTTTTAAATTTGCTTGGGTTATTGTTCAAGGCAAGTCAAACTCGTGTCTCTTTAGAATAAAAAAAAAAGGGCGTGGATGTAGGTAATGTCCAAAAATAAAAACAGCCAACTTTTGTTTTTACTTTTTTTTCTTTACAAGTCTGTGTCACCATATACATATATAAATACATGTGTGTATATATATATATATAACTTTTACATGTATAGGATCTGTTGCCTGTAAAAAAAAAAGGTATCATTTCCAAACAATATTATATCATAATAAAACATTGCAATTCGTGGAAACTTAGGTGTGTGTATAATAGTAGTTATAGAGGGTAGTTTTAATGCTTTAGAGTAGTTTTAATTAATATATTAATAGATGTTCATTTATGTGACTTTGTAGACTCTCGTTGAGAGCTTTGAAGCAACACTTGTGTAATTACTTGTACGTTAGGGAGTAGTGTCAACACCCGTTTTCATTTCGATAATCAAAGAGTAATAAAAACGGAATTCAATGGGCATACAGAAAAGTACAATTATACTGATAAAAATATTCGTTTACAACTCCGTTATTGTTCGCTAACGGAAACAGAAAATACAACGGAAACTTAATATTTACAATTTCACCAAAATAGACTAATTATGCCCACATTCTTGACCTTGCCTCGAGACACGCGCCGCTCACTTTTCAACGTCAACGTCTTTGTCCTTTGGCCCACTGGTACTCGCTGAGGTATTTGTTTAAAAATAGGGTGAGATTCCGAAAAATCCCCGTAGAGACATAATATCGTTCATAGAAAATGCGAAAAGTAAATATGACATGCGCCAAGGTATGCACAAATTAATGAACCATATAAACACATCATCATCATCATGTATACATGAGTAGGGCTCAGCCCCACAATCTACACCGGTTGGACTTCTGCCAACTCCCAGTGTAAGTGCACCTCTGGCACTAACTGCCCCCTTTAGGCAAATCATGTTGATTAATAAAGTGCATTTACAAAACAATGGCATCCACACAATCACATAACTTATGGCATAGTGTATGAAGGATAATGTCCCTACCTCAAAGCTTTAATATCCCTTTTTAATGGTGTCTCGTAAAGCGTGCTGTTCCAGCGTCCGACTCGGTCCTAAAATATTAAATGTACCAGAAATAGGTCATAACCTATCCAAGTATCATTTTATACCCTTCCATAGTGTTTATTGTGGTTATATTATTCTATGGTGAAAATTTACAAAAATGCCCCCGGGAACCCAGCCCGGCCCCGCCGTACCCGACCCGATGGCACGTTTTCCCAAAATTTTGACCAAAGCTATTTTGACTTATTTTCGCCCAAGGAATCCATTTCCGGGCTCGAACTTACCAAATTCACTGTCAAATTACGAAAATACCCTTGACAGCCCTTATTTAGTGATTTCAGTGGCGTTTTCGTAAATATGTTTTTTCGGCCTCTACCGAAAAAGTGCCCAACTGTAACCCCACCTATTTTTGCCTACTGAGTCCAATGGAACCATTTATTTCATGAAAATCCAACTCCTACTATCAGATCTGGTCTCGCCGAAATATTGGTCAAAAATTGGAAAAATGGAGTTTTGTGTTTTAGCTTATAAAACTTGTACTTTTCCACTTCTAATCATTGATCAACTCACTTAAACACTTCTTAACCATGATTTAAATAAATTTGGGCAGCATAACCCCTTAGGATTAGGACTTTCCAAATTTACAAACTTAACAAAATAACCAAATCCAACAATAATCATCAACAACAACCACATCTAATATAATCTTAGGATTTGTGAAGTTACCTTCTTGAGTTCTTTCCTTTCTCTAGAAGTTCTCCTCTCTCTTTCTCTTTGGGCTCAAGATTTGCTTGCTAATCCATGGAATTTATGGAAAGGAAGAGATTAGAGAAGAGATTTATGGAAGATTAGAAGAAGAAACCTTAAGAAATCATAACTTACCTTAACTCTTGCTTCCTTTTGTTCTCTAAATCACCAAGAACTCCCAAACTCACTCTCTCTCTCTTTTCTCTATTCTTTGTGCGTGAATGGGCATGAAAGGAGGAAGGGAAAATATGTATTACTTGTCATCTTTCATCTTTAATCCTAGCCCTTGATCTAGCCAATGGTTAAGATCTTTCCACCTTTCATGAACACCTTACCTTCCACCATACTCTTTTGCTTTAAGCCATGCTTCCTCAACTTTATGCCATCCCTTGTCATTATTTAGGTCCAATTGGATTTGACTAACATTTTCCCTTAGTTAGCCTAAAAAAAAACGTGCTCCCCTTCTCATGATTGAACCAAACCAATTCCTCTCCCAACTAACCAAATTAGCACTCAATGTAGCATACCATTTCATCATTATTTGTCCATGTAGCATTATTTTAATGCAATTTGACATGTGCTCATACAAATCCATTATAATTTAATCCCCTCCTTATATGTTCATGACACTTGGCATTTTAATTTCATTAATCAATTTCTAACACATTTTATTTTCAATTTTTGGAAAAATACCAATTCTGGCAGATTTTCTGCCCTAACTTTGAAAAATCATAACTAACTTTGTAAACATCTTTTTGGAGTGATTCCAAAGCCTATGGAACCCTTATTGAGTCTAGTTTCAAGGAAAAATATGTAATTTTACTGTCTGGGATCATCTCATTCCCAGATTTTACATCTTTGATCGCTGCTCCAGAAATTAGTCAATTTCGCTGGGCAAACCTCAAAAATTCATAACTCTCAATAAACAAGTCAAAATGACTTATAATACCTATAAAATTAAAGCTTAGGATGTCTAATTTTACCCTGTAAAATTTCATAATTTTTGGTTATCATTTGGTCTTCCAAAACTATATGACAATCTCACTGCCTCGCAGGCGATTTCACTGAAAATACTATTCAACCTTCAGTTTTTAATATTTAATTCCTTTGACCTTAAATATTCATCATTTCATTGAATATATATAATAATTACAATATATTCTTGGTGAATAAAATTTGGGATGTTACAAGTAGCAAGTAACTCTGAATATTCTTCCATATACTTGTGAATTGTGTATGATTGTGAATGACTATTTTTTTTTAAGAAAAATGAATTGAATTATATGTGTACGTGTATGTATTATTAATTCTCAAATAAGTAGTGTTATAAGTAAATTTCTCTATAAGTCATTTTACTCGAATAATTAATAATTTAATGATAATTAGTGTATTATTGGATTATTATTTTCTTTTTAGCATGTTTGAATATGTGGTGGTATTTGATAAGAATGGAAGCATGATTTATTGTACGTTGTCTTTTAATGATATTATATTTATTACTGTCATGACGGTGGCATTTGTAATGGGTTGAAGTAAGGAGGAATTTGTATGTTGAGATCTTTTACCACGTGGTATGCCATCACTCGGTGCATAATGAATGGTACTTGTCAAGGCCTCTTCTTCTATGTTTTCCTTTGGCCAGGATTGCATTGGAGTTGTGGGACATGTGACACCTCCTTAGTTGTGTTCTTTTAAGGAGGGGAGCCATAGTTCAGACTTAAGCTCTACACCTTTGGCCGGGTATATCTTAAAAACTGATGAGCTTGGGACAATCCAGTCAAATGGATAGGTTTCTATTGGACTATATCTTAGCCTATGGCTCTAGTCAGCGGAATAAGGATGAACAGTGATATAAGGGAGGTTGCATCTTATATATTGCATATTACATAATTATATATTACATATTGTAATGAAAATACAGATTGACATAATGATGATTAAACTTGTTTTTGTCATGTATGAGGAATATGGTATATACAAATATATGTGTAATCATTTCTTTCTTTTTATCATATGTGATTTGCTTATGTACGGTAAAAACTTTCAGTAGTTACTGAAATGTGGAATCTCATCCCTATATATTAACACTTTTCAGGTAATTATTCTAGTAGAGAGTAAGGGAAGGCACCTATGGAGTGAGCCTTGAAAGCTCATTTATGCTCCTAGAGCTTATGTTATGTCATTTTTATTACCATGACCTTAAGACTTCTGTATTTTGTTTTGTTTTGTTGAAATATTTTGAGGAATTGATTTAACACTGAGACGTGAGTTTTATTGGAACTGATTTCCAGTTTGATGGTTTGGATGTTAAACATCCTTATTAGTGATATTTGAAATACTTTGATTAAGTATTAGGTTGTTTTGATTTGAGGTGTTACATTTGGTGTACGAAGTCGTAATGTGTTGTTAATGACCCAATATTCCAGGTCAATATAAGGTTAACGTGCATGGATTACCCTAAAGTATTTTTTCAGGTGAATCTAATATTATAAAGTATTTTGTAGTGTATTCAGCACCCTAAAATATTTTTTCATATGCATCTATAACCTAAAGTACTTTTTTATACAATTTTTCACTTAACAATTTAGGTAATTTAAGGTACTGGGTACACTTAAAAAAAATACTTCAAAGCCTTAGATGCACCAAAAAAATAATTTAAGGTGTTGGAAACAACTAAAAAACACCTCAAGGTGCTGGACACCTGAAAAAATACTTCTAAATACTGGGTGCACCATAAAACACTTTAGGATATTTGATATACTTAGAAAAATATGTCAGGGTGCATAACCATATATATATATATATATATATGTTCCGGATCTTACTCAATAGTTTTATTAAGAGATTATAAGTTTTCTTAACTAATTGCTCAAAGTGTACATTTCTCCATTTAATTATTTTTTATTTTCAAGATTCTTATTCAAAATTAGAGACACTCTAATAATTGTTAAACTTTCTAATCAAACCATACGTTTTTAATATTATTATTCGATTTATACACTTGTCAATGTTATCATGTTTTAACTTTTAATGAAAAATCTTATACTAAGAACATAGCAAAGTCCATTCAAATATATCTTTCTCTAAAATTTATCATAAACATTGTAAGTTGAATTTTAAAAGATGCTAATCCAAGAGGATTGGGATAAAGCTTGAAATATATTAAAAGGAAAACTATCCATTGGTCCCAGATAAAAATAAATAAATACAGAGAAATTTCAAAAAATTCATTTCTAAAAGTCAAACCTACATAATTTATAAGTAGAATTTGCATGCCTACCAATCAAATTGGACAATTTATATTTACAATTCAAACTTATATAAACTTCCGAATTCCTTGGGACCAATTTAACTATCTTGCTTGGGACTAAAGTTATTTTCCCTATCTTAAAAGATATGGTTCGAGAGATCAAATATTCCCAAAAACTAGTAAATGACTAAGACATAAATGTGTTCAATTTGGATTACACACTTTCTAACATTCTCCTTTTCCGTAGGTCCTCTTTGACAACAAGCAAGTGCAAGATAACAAATAATAGAACAATCACGTGCCCTTCACATGACATATCTAAACATTTGAAGAATGGAATATTTTGTATTCTGCACATATAAACAAGTATTCACAACACTGACACATTATTTATTATAAATTGATTCAGCTAGCAATAATATATGTCCACTTGTTGACCGTACACAAGCTTCCAATTTTATTAATACTTCATCCAGTCCTATTTATAAACACCTTTTTCTCTCATGTGACTGATCCTTTTTATAAATAACTTTCACTTTTTGTCTAAAAATGTAAGCTTCTTTTTCCTATTTTATCTTATTAAATACTCATTCTTTCTCATATCTTATACTCATTATCTCTCAAACTTTTTATCTATTCTCTCTCATATACTCTTTTCATAAATAGGGGTATATATGAAAAAAAATATGACATTTTTGACATATTTATTGCTTTTAACTATCAGTTCGTTTTACGCAATCGAGGGAAAAGTTGCTTAAAAATAGGACTAGAGGGAGTAAATTACTTCCAACATACTCCCTCCGGTCTTTTTTATAAACAATTTTCTCCCTCATAGGCCTTATCCTTCTCAAAATTTAAACTATCTTTTCCTTTTCTACCCTTATTAAATACATAAATTTATATTAGTTATCCTCACTCACCACTAATTCTTTTACATTCAATCATTTATTATACATTCTTTCTCATATTTTCTACTCATTCTCTCTCATACTAGCAATTTTTATTACCAATTCTCTCTCTTATACTCTTTTCATAAATAGGGATATATTTAGAAAAGACATGACATTTTTGAGACATTTATTATTTTTAACTTATCTTAACCACTATTTCATTTTATGCAATCGAAAAAAAAGTTACTTATAAAAAAGACCGGAAGGAGTATTTAACACTAAAAAAAACTGTACACCTCATTAACTCTGTTATAAAATTCAACTTTTTTCTAACTTTTTTCTTATTTAATACCGATACAATATAACTCATAAAGATAAAGTCAACATAATAATAAACGAAGAATAAAATTATACACATTCATATAAATAAGACCAAAATATAGCTCTTTGGGCCTTATAGATAGGGCCAGAAGAGTGTATATATACACACACACAATCAAAGAGAAATACATATTCTGCTTGTCTAAATTAATGAACTGTAATTATAAGCAGTTATTGACAATTAACCTAGACGCCAACAATAGTGAAAACTAAATCACATCAACTATAAATTACTAAAGTCACTCAAAAAAGAAAAGAAAAGAAAAAAGAAGGATTAAAAAGCAGTATGTATAAGAATTCTAACAGGAGGGGCACATGAAAAAATGGCAGTTACAAGCTCCATCCTAGCCAGACATCATCACATGATCAATGGCATGAAGTGCTTGGTTGGAGAAATATCGCACGTCCACATCTGGGTCCTCGCTGAGCTCAACCAGACACGGACGAATAGTCTTCTCCACCACCTTAGTAACAAAAACCAATGATTTTTCACAGAATAAGAGCAGAACAATAACACTAATCCATCAACTTTTGAATACAGATAGTGGACTGGGAAGAAAAAGAGACATAATGAGTATAAAAACGGAATGCGTCCCACACAGTCATATACTTATGCATCACTTTTTCTTCAAATATATAAATATAGGGTTAATATAATTATTGGTCCTTCTATTTTGATCAAATTTTAGTTTTAGTCTCTATAGTTTTATAAAAACTTGATATAAAGTTTAAGTATAGAAACCAAAACTCGTTAAAAGTATAGGAATTAGTCGTTAAACTCAAACTAAATCTATACAAAACTATAGGAACTAAAACCAATGATTTAGCCAACAAAGGTTGATTCAGTTGGTAAAAGGGTTGACTCATAACCATAAGGTTGACTTTAAATCCCACCGATATAAGGACTTTATTGATGGGCGATCTGTAAGTATTTGTGAGCACTCTGAGCCTGAAGACATGCCCTGGCCCTGGTGAGCTCTCGGTACGTAACTCATAAACTTTTTGTTGCAAAAAAAACAATGATTCAAAACTATATGGACTAAAACCAAAATTCAATCAAATTATAAGGACTAACAATGATATTAACCCATGTTGTATCCAAAAAAACAATGGTATTAACCCATGAATATATTAATATAGTTTAATCTGTAAAGGGAACAGTACAAGTAGATTGAGTAATGAGAAAGATGATAAGGTATCAGATGCTTACAGATTGATCAACTATGGGGAAGATGGATTCTAAAACCTTGGCCACGTTGAACTTTATGTTGGGCACTCTACAGGGAGCAATCAGGAAGCAATTACTAGCAGAACCAGATTGAATCTTACCCCTATTAAAAAACAGTGAAAAACAAGTAACCTGTCTTTTGATGCAGTAATTAGAACAGGCAACAATTTTGAACAAGTGATTTCAGAGCCCATAACAGGAGCAAGCAGAGAGACAGCGTGAAGTATTGTCATGCGATACAGGTAGTGTGAATTGTTGATCATGTCCAAAACCTATCCATAATTCAGAGTTGCATTAAGAAAAACAGCAGATAAGAATGCACATATTTCGATACAAGGAACCTCGGCCCACAAAAGTTGACCTAGTATAAATCGTCAGCGCATTGGGACTCCTTTTCAATAATCTAAGACAAAAGATGAACCTGCGGAATTATGTGCTGCAGAGCCCAGTAAGGACCAAATTCTTCTGCAAGACGCTTCAGGTTGTTAGCAGCTGCATCACGAATTGAATGAACCTGCAATAATCACCAAAAACTGAAAGTTAAGAAGGACAGTCGTGCAGAACAGAAGATTCCCCAACCTTTTCTTGGGAAGCAGAAAAAATTTGCTACTACCTCCGGTCCTAAATATAAGACCCAACTGATTGTTTTGGAGAAATAAAGGAAGATAATTAAATTACTATAAAGTATATATATTTGATGTTTTTTCTCCAAAATAATTTGTCTGATTTATAAACTGATATATAATTTAATCATACATATCATATAATATGATTAAGCAACTTATTAAGCTTCTTGAATCTCTCCAAAAAAAGAGTCAACTAGGCCTTATTTTTAGGACCAGAGGTAATATTATGTTTTACTAGGAATGTCAAAGCAAGGCAAGAGCCTTCACAAAAGCAGTGAAAAATGAAAATCTACCGTATAAAACTTTAGGCCGCATGGACAGGAATGAGTATTATGCTAACTAAATTAGACTAGTCGTGAACTAGAAGCAAGAACCTTATCCTGCAACCACTGCATGCAAAGAGCACCAATCTTGTCATCGAAAAACCCAACACCCAATTGACTTGCCAATAAGGGGATATACTCTATTATCGCAAGCCTGACTCTCCAATGCCTATCCTCAGCAAGCTCAACAATTGCTGGCAACAAAGATTGCGATAATAGATTGATTCCAATAACCTGCAAATATGCGGCATCATCAGCTTTACTTCAAGAAAATGGATTTCTTTTATGCCTTCTTATTCTGTTTGTATAGGGTGAAGGAGAAAGCATGACAAACTCATAAAAGCATTGGTTGTGTGGTAGAATTTAGAAAATAAGAAGAAAAGGGGTGGGGAGACAGGAGAATGTTTGGAAGGATAACCTGATTCACTTGATCAAGTTTGCTGATAATGTTTAAGCGCACATCAGGAAATTCGTCCTTCAGAAGGGAAAGGAAGATTGGAAGAAGCTGCTCATTTGTTGCATCCTAAAATGACAAAATGATAGGATTAGAAGTCACATTTGCACACGAGCTTACTTGAACAGGATCTGTTCTATAGGCTCATACATCTGTCTCCTTGAGTTTAAAGCAGACAACAACCAAAGAAGCCACATTTACACAAAAAGAGACTACTTCACAATAAGCTCAGACTAGATTTAAGAGAAAAAAAGCGATAATAGGATATCAGTTCCACCATTTGAATTTTTACAATCTCGAAGTATCACTTTAAGATTCTATATTATGTAACAGAAAAGGCCACAAGGCAGATAATACCACAGAGAATCCTCAAAAATACAAGAGCCTGCTCATGACATTAATAAACAAAGCAATCCATAGAATGGGCATGGTATGGGGGCCAAACACAAAAATAAATGCACATGACAATACAATGATAGCATTCACACAAGCTTTCATCTTTCTAGCTTGTCTTAAATAATGTAGGAGGCCTAAATACTTTGCACTGAACCTAAAATTAGCAGTCAGGCTCTTCTCTTTGATGCTGGTTGGGAAAAGGCAAGGATAAAAAAGAAAAAGTAAATCTCAAAAGCTGCAGGACAGGTCAATCAAGATCACAACATGAGATATCTCCTGTAATTGTAAAAACCATATTTATGGACACTAAATGAAAATTTTCAGATTTAATGGCATACTCAATAACTGAACACTAAATGGTATTTTTATAAAAGGCATTAAATGTCGTATTTAACTTCATTAAGGAAAGGGATTTAACTTCATTAAGGAAAGGGGAAAATGCAGGGACATAGCGATATCTTTCACCTCACATAATATGTAGAAGCAAATTCCTATCAGTACCGCAATAACTGCAGATACTGTTACATAGATGATACTTATACCTTTCCTAAAACTGGGGCCATTCCCATTATCACTGAAGCCAGAGCAGATCGAACATGTTGTGAAGAATCTGAGGACAATTCCTACAGGCATTGTTGCAAAAGATTGAAAAAATTGTGTGGTAAGGCACAATATATATAACTTTTAATACTAAATTGCATGACCAAATCATAAAAAAGCTGCTGCACATCACAAAGTTAATATAAATGTATCATAATATTTTTCCATATTTAATTCATGCACACCTTTGCACAAGGAAGAATATACTGAATTGCAAGATCTGGATCTAAAATCCGGCAAAACTTTGTCACATTTCCAGCAGCTGCAATACGTACTTCAGCCTCATTATCCCGAAGCAACCGAACATAAGCAGGGACCAGTTCTGTCCTGAACAGGTATAAAAGATATTCTTAAAATTGCAAAAATAGATTGATACACCTTCAAATTTGGGCCATCTTAAACCTAGAAAATCATTACAGAAATAATAAACTTTGGCATTAAAACAATCATCGTTACTTTTACATCTAACAAACATATGTAAATTAATATGGAAAAACAAATTTTGGCATTAAAATAATGCTGCATCTAGTAATCATTGTGAAGAATTTATACTTCGTATAGGAATATGTGGAAGAGATAAGCAATGATGCAGCCAAAAGATAATACCTGGTAGGTTCAGGCCCTACAGCCTCACAGAGCTCATACAATTGATTTGCAACCATGTAACGCACCCGCCAAGATTTATCCTGTCCCGGGTCAAATCAAAGTGCATCAGACCAATAAGAATAAAAACTTGTAGAAATTCAAACTCCTCATTAATATACTTAACAAAGAACAATCAAAACATATTCAAGTGAACAAGAGTCGCTTGACTTGATGTCGAAAGCAATTAAAACCATTTACTTATTCTCACCAATTACCATAAGCATAGCAGTGAAGTGTATACTTCTCCTCGCAATCACACCTTAAAATTTCAAGCCTAAAAATTATTTATATACCCCTCTTCCTTTTAGATATAAGCAAGTATTATGTATAAGAATTTTCAGCAAATACCAAGTATTCCTTAACATTCTTGCATACGAATAGTCCGTAGTCATAAATTAAATAGATCGAGAAACATTTAGTCCAACGTGGATGATGCGCAAATAGCAAAAAATCTTAAAAAAGACAAACCAGTACACCAGTCCACTGAATTATTGATATATGAAAAATCCAGATTTTGAAGAGAAAAGGGACATGAATTATAAATACTTTCCAGTTTTACTTCCACAATATACCTGAGAAAAGTTAACAATAACTGGAAGGATACGAGAAACACAATCTTGGGGTTCCAACAGCTTGCCAAGAGTAGCACAACCCTCCACAGCCAACAATCTAACAGAATCTTGATCTGAACCAAGATAAGAAGCATATATAAAATATAGTAATGTACAACCTGAAGAGTAAAGAAATCTACAAGATATTGAAGCAGCCTAGCATGCTAGACATATAACAGATACTTTCCATCTAATACATGAAATATCAGCTCAATTACCATCCTGTGTAAGATCCTCAAAAATTGTCATGATATCTGCCTTCAGATAAGCATATTCAACGGTTGCAGCGAATCTTCCCAGACTTGATGCAGCAGACCTTCTAACCATAGGCATGTCATCTTGACACAACTGATTGTATATTGACCTCAATTCTGTCTTCAACATTTCCGGTGCACTTGGGTATGCAATATGAAATAGCCCACAAGCCGAGACTCGAGCAGTAAACCACTCACCAGCTGCCAGTCTCTGGAACAGAAACATATGTTGGTTTGGAAAGATTTTCAACAAACATAATGTATGACAACTAGCAGGATGCAACAACACAAATATATGAACATGCACGACAACTGCAATCACTTAGTAACAACGAAATATCAGGTGTCATGGCAATGTGGCTGTATGATATAAAGTAATCTCTACTTCTTTAGGGATCATTCAAGTTAACTAAGACCCACAAATCAATCTCTTTCTAAATAAGTACTGCAACAACTTTTTGATATAACACAAAAAACCCTGGTAGAGAAATGAATGCAAGTAATCAGAATGATGACGCATTATATGAAAGATCGAACTTTATATATAAGCCCCCAGTTTGGAAGTTCAAAGTAATAAAATTATGTTGTACTGAAGGAAACATCAAACAAGTGTTACCTCACCTTCACCAAAGGAATAAACCAATCAACCAAATCACTCTCCCCCATTTGAGATCCAATTCTACAAAGTGATTCCACAGCTTTATCTCTTACACAGGTTTCCTCACCGGTGCAAAGCGTCTCCAGAGGTGGCAGCAACACATTGGCATGTTCCACCCCACCAACATAGGGTATGAACACCCCCAACTCCTCTGCCATTGCAAGGAGTATCTCATCATCATCATCGTTGTTTTCACTCAAAAAGGGAATTAGTTCCTTCCGGGTTCGCTCCTCCCCAAGAGCATGTGCTATGGTTGACAGCCTGCGCATTGAGTTTAGCCTTAGTTGGATGTCATCATTTTTTAGCTCGTCTATAAGCACAGCTATTGGATAAAGTGGCTCGTCAACCAAAGACATTTTGTTTCCAAGCTATCTGGAAGAATTTGGGGGGGGGGGGGGGGGGGGAGACGAATGGTTAGAAAAGAAGTTCATCAAATATAGCCATAAGTTCTGCAAACAATATTAATTATGACGCAGATACCCTACTATTACTCTCAAGCAGCCAAGTCAAAGATATAAGCACGCAACAACAAAAGGACCCCAAGAGTTAACCCAAAAAATAAAAAGGAAAGGAAAATGAAGAAGACATTAAGCCTAAAACCCAGTGGGCAATACAAAAACTAGAATTGCTGTTAAAGGAAACAAAAAGGAAATCAAAATCTAGAATTCTCTAGTCATTAGGCCTCGCACTACTTCTAGGTTGCAAATAAAGTTGCAGGTATCATAAAATTAATGCTTCAAATCTTTCACAAGAGATCTAGGAAAAGATTAATTTCTTAGGAAGCTTCATTTTTAAGTATTTATACCCACGAGACAGTGCCTCTTAAAAGCCGTTAAGGCAATATGTTCTTTCGATTTCAATAAAGCCTAAAAATCCCAGATCATGAAGCATCAAAGTTTATTAACTTCATAGCTCCTCTCCCAGCTTACTTTGAAGCTAAACAGGGAATTTGATTCAATTCAGTCCAATTGACAGTGGAAGATGTCTTAGGTAACGATAGAGAAACTAGAAATCCATTCCCAAGAACGAATCAGTGAAATGACAAGTAGAAAGCACCGTACCGATCACGCTGCGTTACGGCCGCCCGCCTCAGATTCCAGAACTTGGACGGCCACCGCGAGGAGAGAGGAGGACGGACCAAGAGAGAAATTCCGGGAACAATGGGAATATATATATATATAGACATTTTTTTTTTTTGGCCAATATATATATAGACATTTTAACACTTGGCAATTTGTCATGCAAATATGGATATTTGCAAACGTTAAACCTTAATGTCGGAGATAATCTTGTTTTTTTTTTTTAATCTTAGTCTATCATATTGTGAGGGCTAACCAATACCTGGAGCCTCAACCTCCATTTGATTGATTTTAATTTTAATTTAATAGTTTTTAAAAATATTAATTAATATATATTGTTAAGATTTGACTTAACTTCTTTAAAATTACAGTAAAAGTATAGTAAAAAGAGGTTTAGTGGGGGAAAAACAAATCTAGTGGAGTATTAAAAATAAAATATACTACCTCCGGTCCTAAATATAAGACATAATTTATACTTTGTAGTGCAATTTACACTACAAATTATGTCCTATATTCAGGACCGGAAGGAGTACAAAGATTAGGCAATAACATTTGAACTGGGAGTCAAAGAATTAAGAATGCACATACAAAATAAAGTGAAAAGTAAAAAAAATATACGATAGTTCTCAGGAAAATATACAATTTTGTTAGTTTCAGAAAAATGTATAATTAACTGGAAAGAAAATATACAATTAAATTTTATTAAATATAAATAATATATTTTATTTATCCATCAAAATATCAAAGTATATAATAGAAAATAGAATATAAATGGGGTAAGAAATGATTAATATGATATAGGATAAAACTTACAAGGCATTAAGCGAGTGCTTTGAATAAAATCAAAGTTAAAATGCAAGGTAAAATTATAGTTAGTGCGCTTTTTATACCTTTGATATATAATAAAAATACTAACAAGTTGTGAATGCTAATAATATGGCTTTGTGTAATTTTTAGGAATATATTAATATTAATTTATAACAAGTCATATTATTTATAAATAGGAGTAAATAATGCAACTTAACTTATAATTTTTGTGTGATACATATGGAGAAATGTTCAATAATTACGTAAACATTTATAAGTTAATTTTGAAATGATCTATTATTGAAATTAAGAAAAGCATTTTCCAGATAATATTTGTCTGGCTCCGATATGTACTTATTGTTGTTTTTATGTCATTTTCAGACTTTAATTACAGTCAAATATAACCGTGAATTTTTTTTTTTTTTTTTTTTTGCCGTTATAACCGTGAATTTGAATAAAAGCTTACATGTTATTTTCAGACATTAGTTGTCACATACGATCTTGAGTTACAAGTATTATATGTGGAGAAGAAAATAGGAAAAATTGCTAAAAAAAATTCTCACAGTCAAATTTATTATTCCAACATATCTAAGAACTCAAGTTCTTAAACATATATAACAGTATCTTCAATCGTGTGTAAAAATGTCTTCAATATTGTATATAGGTGAAAATATGTTGTATACAATTAAAAATAAGTTACACACAGTACCAAAAAAAAAAAAATCACAAGCTAAATATAAGTTGCACCTTAATCTTTAGACAAAATTGATGCAGCTTTGCATAAAAAAATTTGTAATGAGCGATTAGTTGTAATTTTTACATGTGGTTCTTTTAAATTAGATTCCAAAGACCCCACCCAAGTCGCCTAATCATTTGCCTCTAATCTAAGAATATCCCTCACAAGCAAACAAACAATTTAAGGGGAGGGGGAACGAAATGTATAAAAGAAATTGGCTGTTAAAATTGTAAAAAAATGAGACTCATTTTATGATAAAAAGGGGGTTTAGATAAACTTTCTAAATCAGTTTATCTAGATTTTTATGCACCAAATATAAAAGTGGATCAGCTTGTGGAATTAATCAATTACTATATATATATATACACACATATTGGTAAGGTACTGTGATAGCTTCTATTAATAGTAGAATTTTTTAAAAATAATAAAAGTAAACAATAAATTTCTCCTAACTATATTTGTTTTATAGAAAAGAGATGAGAGTTCATATCACTGATGGCAATATAAGATAATACTTTAACACTATCCCTATGTTTTATACAAAGTGTGATTTAGAGAATAAAATTCTAATGTCTGATTTATAATAATGAAGTAATGTGAACTATAAACTACATCTATTAGTGACCATATATATAAGAAACGTGATTCCAATCAGTACAAAAGCTTACTTAAACACTAATAAATCTAGTAAGCCAGTAAATCAAAACATTCCCACTCTACCAAAGAACATAGCAAAACCCCTAAAATCTACATTTTAATTTTATCATTTACAAATTTGTGATTCAGTATTGATTTGTTTTGTACTGACCTAATGAGTAGGACATTTCCCTAGAAACAAAAACGCCTGTACACTTGTGCTCAAACGAAGTCTAAACCACCTGCTTACTCTGGCTAGTCTGAGGAATCTCTGAAGTTGGCTTTCTCACTCAATTCTTCAAATTCATCTACAAGATTCTGAAGCCTTGCAACAAACTCAATTAAAAGTGAAGCAAATGTTGCTAAAGACAAGGAACTTGCACTTTCATATACCTCAGAATTCTCCTCATCAATCACATTCATGGAGGCATCTGCATCTAATGGTAAAAAAGGCCATGATCCCATTTGACTGACATTACCTACAGAGCTCCATTTCCGGATGTAAGAGTCTTTTGAACTATCCCTTACTTCACTTTGTGGCGGCGGAGGCATGTTAATGTTATCCTGCATCAAATTCTCGGTTAGTTCCAAGTCATAGGGATGTTTTGCAGCTGCCCATCTCTTTGAATTGACTAGAAGGAATGATTGTTGATCGATCTTTATTTGCAATTGCTTGGCTGCCCCATGCACTTCAAACAGGATGCTTCTCCTGCTCAGTTTTTCCATCTTTTGAACTTTGCTTCCAAGCATGTTTAGTACTTTTGTTCCTTCAATCCCAACCTTTCGTAGCTCTTCTCGAAAAACTTGCCTCTTTTCAGGTGCTGCCTGCATTTATTGAATAAATTAGAAGGGAGCCTTATAAAGAATGTGTCTTATCATCATAATTTATTGCAGCAGTCACACAGAAAAACAGTTCAAAAATAGTTTCACATATACTTTGTGCACAGACAGTACAACCCTGAGGTTTTTTACTATTGAAGATGGTTAAAAAGTGTCCGCATGTGGTCTTTTAAAGGAGAGTCCCTTAGACTCTAGCTTCCTAGGTCCTTGATGCTGAACCTTTGATCTAGTTTCTCTAATTTCTACTAATGATACATCAGCTAGCATTAGAACGTGGTATTCACTCGTGCCACGTGGTCTTTTAAAGGAGAGTCCCAGGTCAGCTATATTGCAGATTAAGTTGTTTAAAGCAAATGATAATCTCAACATCAAACACCATCTTAACTGTCATGCTTTTGCACAGGACGTGACAAAGAAATCATAAATTTATAAAGCTCAGCAAGTTCACATGGCGTAGGAGTTTTCTAGTATTTTGCTTTGCAGTGATATTGTTTGAACAAGATCACCAACTAGTGCCAGAAATGCACTACAATACAGCAGAACATTGGAGTAACCTATTTATTGCCAAGTGCATTTTTATCTTGCAGAAAATTGAAAGTTCAGATACTTCAGTTTTCCGCCAATAAAAGACAAAACACACAGAAGTATATAATCAACAAAAATATATTACAATTAATTTTTTCCCCTTACCACATAAAATAAAGATAACCATCAACTTATGGTTTTACCTGTATTTCTGAAAGTATGCACCCATGCATTGCCATGACCATGAGAGCACAATGCCTTAAAGCTCCACTGAGTTGCACATAATTTCTCCAAGGGTACTTGAACGTCTTGTATGGGCCGTGAGGTGGTTCCCACAATGCGAATTCTAACTTCAAGAGCAAGATGAAATTTTTGAATTAGATTGTATCTTCAACATCTGAATAGGATATCAAAATTATGAGATGATAATACTATTAGATTATGATAGTCCCATATCAAGTGATGAGAGGATTAATCACAACCATGTTAGTGTGTGGCGAGTCCTTCCAAAGTAGCTCAAGTTATTTTGGTGGAAGTGACAAGCCTTTAGGAGTAATTAATATACAAGTCTAATAAATACCAAAGACTCCTCTTGACTTGACGATTGTACTGCTGATCTATAGCCACTGTAAAGAGGGTCATCAGAGGCTTGATAAGTAAGAATTTTTGAAGGGATCCTCTCGTATTCAAAACATTGTAGGTAACCATTTACACAACCTAAAGGAAGCAATACTGGTATTAGCCATGCTCGTCAGTGAAAAAAGGAGCTTAAATGAGGCAATTAGACGCAAATTACATAAAGCAAGTGTCTAGAAGTGAAATATCTGGAAGTTTGATCGAACCTTCTAAAGATTTAGCAACGCCAGTGAAATTTTTTACCACCAATTTGTGCAGATCCTCCCCAGACCAGATGGGGCAAACTAAAATATTTACCAAAAGACTTATGCCAGCACCGAGAGCAATAAAAACTAATCTGGACGCAGCTGTGAAAAAGAATTCTGATGTCCTTCTCTCAGATATCAATACAATACAAAAAGTCAACAAAAAAACACGAAATCCATATTCGTACGGCTTCATTGCAGGGTACTGTTTGACATAGGTTATAAAAAACCCTGCAAAGCACCAAAATAGCAGTATAAGCATTAAAATTAAAAATTTTCTGTACTAAAGGAAAGGCATGACAAAACCAAGGAACAACAAGTGCAATCCATCATTTTTCCACAAGCAGAGGCAGAAAATGAAAAATATAAAGGTCTGAGCAAGAGTAATGACACAAAGTGAGGGAATGCCTAAGAAATGTCACATGTCAAGTAAATGAAGAAGATAACATGCTTATCATGAGGTCGTTGCAAATGCATGTGGAAGTGAAGTGGTCTAGAGGTGGTTACATTATATTAAGGGAATGTGCTAAATGAAAGGGTGTGGATGATTTCTGAGATCTTCTTCTCTCTCTGGTCTCATTCTCCTCCATGTGGCTTTCTTCTGCTTTCCCTTCCCTCTTTATCTTCCTTTGCCCTCTGCTTACCGTCAATTTTGGTTAACAATCTAATCTGAATGTATTTTCATATGCTTAGAGTTATTATAACTGAGATTGAATGCTAAATATATACTTGCTATCATGACAAAAAGCCATCAGATTGACTAATACCACACAAACTCTCTATAACAAGTTCAAAAATAAACGTCTAACCTGCTATGAACAGATTGATTGTGATAACAAGCTCCTTGTAGCTTCCAGCAAATACCGATAATTCTGCAATACCCAGAGCAAGCCCTCCTGCAGAGAATGTTCCTAAACCACGATTGAATCCTTTGGCAAGGGTTGCACCTACCAGAAAAGAAGGGAAAAGGAAAGAAAGAAAAAACTAATCATAGCCTTAATTAATGAAACTTGAGATGTTAAAACAACAGACCAAAGCGAAATTCCTCTCCAATCTCTCACTGTTTCCTTTTTTTCTTCTGGAAATGAACATAACTTCATAACCATTACCAACGCTGAATTCAAAAACGACGACGACCGTGAGAATCGCCCAAATGGAGTACCGTGTAAGCTCGTTAAAAGTAGAATGATCCTGAATATATATAGCTAGCGACACGAGAGCTAAGGATAACCCAGCTTTCATGGCGAACAAAACCTTTCGTGGATCGGAGTGACCCATCTTATATAACTTCTGATACATCTGAGCGATGCGATCAGAAAGCGTGCGGAACGACAAGCATTTGGCTCGATTACTATGATCCGAATCGAAGGGATCGCTCTTAGGAAGCAACCTTTCTCTGCTGTTGTCCATAAAACTTTGCCCCAATAATCCAGATTTCGCTGCCATTTCTTGAACCTAGAACAACATAAATTCGTGAATAATTATAGAATTCTTTACAAGATCGAAAACAAGACACTGACAGTAATGAACTAGAGAATTTTGAAATGTTTTGAGTTATTGCCTTGTAGGAACGAGTTGAGATGATAGAATCAGATTAAGGAAGAGAGAATACGTGAATGAGGACGAAAGAGGAAGGAGAAGTGGGCGAGGTCTGTGTGTAGCTTGAATGGCGGGGCAGCACAAAACCCGCCAAATGCATGCAATCATTTGGAGTAATTAAATTTTGATTTTTTGTTTTTTTCCGCAAATTAAATTTTGTGTTTGATTAACTTTTAAAGAATAACTTTTATAATTTATGAAATAAGTATGTAAGAGGAGTTTTGTCTCGATTTATGGAAAATGATTTTTGAAATCGTGGTTTTGATGTTACCCAAACACCCACTAATATAATTTCTCTTTCCCTTTCAGAAAAAATGGACAGAATTTTGCATTTTTTATTTTTAATATATTTTAAACACGCATGACACATCTAACTGTTAATAATATCAAACTCTAAGTTTGCAAATGTGATTTGTGACGTTGCCATTGGACATCTTGCCATTGACGAATAAAATTTGACAATCATAGTAATATTGTATTTGTGGATTGACACAAATAAATAAAAGATTCAAGTAAGAACTCTGTATAGGAGTATAAATTCAAGAAAAACACTGAAATGAAACATATTTTGTCTTAGGGTTCAAATGAAAAATTCTTGAAATTTGAGTATGAAAAGTTGCAAAATTAATAGCAAGACTTGTAAAATAAGCAACTTTCTCTCACCAATTTTAAGTACAATTTGTTAGATACAAAATATTAGTAAAAACTGGACAAAAATGATATCCTTACTAACTAAGCAAACAAAGTAGTAAAATTGGCAAGAGGCTTATAAACTAAGCAACACCTTTTGCATATTACTAAAGTTTTTAATGCAAAATATGCCTTCTATTTAGTGATATTTTCCCTAAATCCAAATTTCCTTGATAAATTTTAAATTTGGTTTGGCATGGGCATTCCTCCTGATGGATTTTTAAACACTTTGAAACTAGTTGAACAATTATACTTTTAAAAAAACTTATGAACCCTGTTTTGATTTTTGTCACTTATATTCCTCATCACAAATGTTTTGGACTAAAGCAGTTATGTGCAAAACATTTATGATGAGGATTGAGGAATATAAGTGATAAAAATCAAAATAGGATTTATAACTAAACTAATTTTTTTTAATCTAAATAAATTAGATAAATATATCTTATATTAAGAATCGAGGAGTAGTTTTTAAAAATTTACTTGAGCAATTCATGAAAAACGTTAGCATGTTGATCACTATGCTGAGAAAGTTGGATAGATCCTGTTTAATTTATAATTAACAATATTTAGAAGGTGAGTAATGTGATATTTACACCCTATCATTATATTTAACGTTTTAACGCCTATCATTATATTTATAGTTTATATTTTTTTCCTTCAATTTTTTTCAATTTACTATATACATTTATTTCTGTAAACGTCACAGATGTGGTCACCCATATTTCAAAATATACAGATCGCTTGATATAATTTTCATCTTTTAAATTTTAACATGAAATATCAAATTTCAGACTGAGTAACATTAGCACATGTATGAGCATTATTAATAAATATGCTCAACATTAGATTCAGCACTACAAATAGTGGCAAAGAAATTTAAATTAATGCATACTCTTACCAATATAAACGAAGTTATCAATATGCTCAAGTGTGCTCAAATTTTGGTTTATGACGAGACTGACATGGATTCTGCCACATTAATGAATTATTAACATTAGATTCCACATCTTGGCACAAAAAAAAAAAAACATTAGATTCCACATGCACATTCATATTTCTTTTTCATCCAACATTTCGCATACAACTTTAAAGGAAAAATTAATCTTTCAGTCCCTGTAATTTTGATTGGATTGTAACTAGTCCCTATACTTTGATTCGGTGTAATTCAGTTCATATAGTTTTGATTCCTTTGTAACTCAATTTCTGAACTTTGAGTTACTGCAACCTAATTCATATAGTTTTAACAATTTTATAATTTAGTCATTATGTTATAGAATAGAGGTGGGGGGACTATATTACAAAATGGTTAAAACTATAGAAACTGAGTTGCAGTGAATCAAAATTCAGGGACTGGGTTACAACCGAGTCAAAATTATTAGGACTGAGTTGCACCAAGTCAAAGTGTAGGGACTAAATTACAACTCAATCAAAACTATAAGGACCAACAGATTAAATTTTCCCAACTTTAAATGTAAGGCGATTTGGTTTCAAAAGTTCTTCAAATCCTGTTCATTCTAATATCAGAATTTTTTGATCTCTCACTTATTTCTAACACAATAAAAATTATGACTGTGCCAAGTATAAATAAACACCACTTCAACCTTTAAAAAATTGCTCACAAGAACGTAGTGAGTTCAGAGAATGTTGAATGTAATTATTTCTTATATGACTACTTGGCTTGATCAAATTCGAGCATTAATAGGCTCAGTTGGAGTAACCCTTCTAAATATGTATTATGCATTCACATTGACTCAAACTCAAGATCTTGTGTTTAAAGGGCCAAAGCCCCTTTCCACAAGGAATAATGCCAGTCAATTTGAATGTAAATGTAAGTGTATATATCTATATAAATGCATCTCTTAGCAACATAAACGTCCTGAAGTGAAACAGAAATTCTTGAGTGAAATCGCATTATAAGAAGTAAGTAAATCGAGCCAATCGAGCATAAACCTTTTAAGTATGTAATGAGGTTGGCAAGCTTACATATCTCTTCATGGATGACTTTGTTTACTACTTACAACTTGTAAACCAGGTCTATCTAAAAAGTTTCTATTAGATCATATCGTTGCCATTTTTCTTTTTTAACTATATCTGGTTCTAATAATAAGATAAAGTTGACTTTTTTTGGAGAAATTAAGGAAGTTAAATAAGTTACTTAATCATATCATATATTATATATTCTTAGATTATATATTAATTTATTAGTCAAACTAATTAGTTTGAAGAAAGAAATAAAAATATAAATACTCTAAAGTAATTTAATTAGCTTCCTTAATTTCTCCAAAAAAAGTCAACTTTGTCTTATAATTAGGACCAGAGAGAGTAATATGGCAAACACTACCAGCTTGAGGTAACAAATGGGATCGAACCTATGAAAGTGTAAGGACTAAGTTACAATTCAGTCAAAACCATAAGAACCAATAGATTAATTTCCCAACTTTAAATGTAAGGCGATTTGGTTTCAAAAGTTCTTCAAACCCTGTTCATTCTAATATCAGAATTTTTTGATCTCTCACTTATTTAACACAATAAAAATTATGACTGTGCCAAGTATAACTAAACACCACTTCAACCCTAAAAAAACTGAGCACAAGAACGTAACGAGTTCAGAGAATGTTGAATGTAAATATTTCTTGTATGACTATTTTGCTTTATCAAATTCGAACATTAATAGGCCCAATTGGGATAACTATTCTAAAGATATGTTATGCATCCACACAGATTCAAACTCAAAACCTCATGTTTAAAGGGCCAAAGCCCCTTTCCACCAGAAACAATGCCTGTTGGTTTGAATATAAATACAAGTGTATATATCCATATAATTGCATCTCTTTGCAACATAAACATCCTGAAGTGAATCACAGAAATTCTTGAGCAAAATCGCATTATAAGAAGTAAACCGAGCCAATCAAGGATAAACCCTTTAAGTATGTAATGAGGTTGGCAAACTTACATATCTCTTCATGGATGACTTTGTTTACTTACAACTTGTAAACCAGTTCTATCTAAAAGGTTTCTGGTAGATCATATTGTTGCCTTCTTTTTTTTTTAATATGGCAGACATAACCGGCTTGAGGTAACGGATGGGATCGAACCTGTGACCTCTCACTTACAAGAAACTTTCATGCCATTAAGCTACAACACATTGGCAGATCATACCACTTCTTGATCCAAGCAAAGAAGATAAGCAATTAAGCCAACAACAGGGACATAGCTAAGATACTTAACTGCAGAAACCTTGGTTTCCTGGACATTTTGGAGATTCTCCCCAATCAACCATGGCTGGAAGATGATGTAGAGGCATATATCCCAAATGAATGCATAAGCCAGCCTTTCTGATGCAAGGTAATCCAACAAGAAATCCCATCTCTCTGCTATGCCTCCAAAATTTGCATCCATTCTACCAAATAGAGCCCACCATAGAGATAGCAGACATGCAGCCCCACCAATGATTCCCACTATTGGAGCGCCGTTTGTCATCACAGTGCCTAACTGTGAGCGTTCACCTTGAATATCCTCATCACCAGCATCATTCAATCGGATAGCCATATATGGTATCAAAAATGCTGGTATAAGGAGAAAAACACAACTATAATAACATGTATTGTAATTGGATAACATATAAAGGAAAAAGGAAAACTTCGAGTCTAGTTCTGAAGAAGATGATGATGATGTCAGAAGAATCATATGTAACAGCTGGAAAATACGCCCCCCACAAACTTGTAAATGCAAGTGAGTTAACTTATTTTTGGAAATACTATAACGTGTGTACTAACAATCTCTCATTTCGTTAGATCTTTCAACAAGGTTAAAAGTAGGCCGAGACGCCAAAAATGTTGCACTCTCCAGAAAAAGAAACTTCGGTGATTCATGAACCAATTTAATTATGTGTACGGCAAAATCCAGGAAGTTAAAGAGAGCATTGCATTTAAAAAGAAAGTAAAATGCTAGTGCCCATCAACCGTTTTTGTTAAATGTTCAAATAGAAATTGAAACTGTTTGCTCGTGCTAAATCAATGTATCACTGTATATGATAAAAAATGAGGGAAATGGGGGAAATCGCTCATTGAAAATTTTATTAATGAGAAGAACCTAAATTAGATCATCGGTACTTTATGTGTACAAAATTTGCAAAGTACCAGTGGTTTTTGTGTATACAAATTTATTAGGTTTTTCTTACCAGTAAAATTTTCAATGGGGAACTTTTCCTAATTTTTCCAATAAAAATCTATCACACATCACATTACTTACAAGCCATGACTAATAAAACTCATCTTTCAAAGGGAGAATTACATTCAGGTCCTGCATATAAGAAAAAATGAAAAAATGGTCCCGTTGACAAGTCCAGGAGCTTCAATTGACAACTCTAAGGGTATCATTGACAAGTTCAGCGGACCATGTTTTCATTTTTTCTCTTGTGAGGGACCAGAATGTAATTCTTCCTTTTTCAAATTGTATATTACATGGGGAATCGACTAGTCAAGAAAAGAATATAGTGTGAAACATACTGTTTGTCAGGAACATCTGCAGGCCCCACAGTACATCCAGAGATCCCTTGTATCCATTTCTCTTACGATCTGTGAACAGAAGAGGGGCAAACATGAATGTCCAGCCAATGACAAAGTTGAACAGTCCTTCAGACATCTGCAGCAACAAAACTTGGCAACATCAAAAACAAGATTTTATAATCATATTAAGTGTGCTCTATAGGCTACGAATCAAAATATTAACTTTGTTCAACAATGCTTACAGGATGTAGAACTGGAGCCTCCATCACATGAACGCCAGCTACTCTGCCAAAAATTTCATTGCAGAAGTCACTATAGTGTAAGGATAACCATAATATTCTTTCTTTGAAAACCCCACACAGTAAACAGAATACACACCAAAGAATTCTACAAAAGCTTAGATCTTCTATAGATACATACATACATACATACATACATACATAGATACATATTATATTAAAAAAACTGAGGCTATACTGAAGCAATCTTCTCTTCTGCAAAAGGGCCTGATAAGAGAGAGAAAGAGAAAGGAGGACCTTTTCGGTAATCAAGAGAAAACTTTACCATGTTATTGTTGATCCTCCTTCATTTAAGCACCCAGGAAAGAATGAAAGTAACATTTAATATGCATATTATCTCAGAATCATAGAAATTCACTAGTTTCCATCTTGACAAACCAAAACCAAAACCAAAAGAACATATGATCATCTCCTCATTTGAACATAGCAAACCATAACCAATCTATTCAAAAATATAATTATACAATTGTGGCAGGAATTAGTGTGACCCAAAAATAAGGAGTAAATTAATTGTTGAGTATTAATCATCCTTAAATGAAAATGGAAGGTTCATAGATTCAATATGGCTCAAGATTCTCTGAAATGAAAGCAAAAGCAATCAATCAATATGTATTAGGTTGAAGCAGTAAGTAAACATAGTCAACGTACCAAAGTTCAAGAAAGGCAATATGAAAAAGAAGTTGAGAGAAAGGCCCACGAGAGAGTTTAATGTTTCTTTACTGATGGCCCATACTGGATCTCCCTGTCACAAGTGAAATTTTAGATTTTAAATTTTTTTTGCAAAAGATAAAATCAAATCAATCTCTCTGGTATCATACATTAAAAGTCGAAACACATTGAATACAAAGTCAAGGTATCATATATCATGAATTGACAGCACAAGATAAGAAAAGAAGGCGGAAGTTTTCTCAACAAAGCCACAAGAGCAACTTAGTTACTCAACTCAAAAGCTTAAGTAATATCCAGTACTATTTCAGCCCAAAAGCAAAGTAAAGACCACAGTTGACTTTATCAATGTATCAAACAAGCGAATCAAAAGAAGTGAAGAAAACTCCGCCAGATGAAAAATGTGTTTTTTGAGTGCTTTTCACTTGTTTCAATGATCAAATGTCATTCAAGTATTATTCAAAAGCAGTTAGCCTAAAAGTGGCTTTCCAACAAAAAGGAAAACAAAAAATAATGGATAAAGCAAATCCCAACATTCTGTTCTTCGATGTTCATGTGCAGTTTAATAGATACATTAGTTTGCTTCACCAGCCGTGCAGATTCCATGACAGTATAAGGCAATGAGAACTAGCCGATACAGTTCACACACATATTTCTTAGCTTCCTTTCAATCACAAGTTCACAACCACTAATTCGAACTAATAAAGCCAAGTTTCTAAACCAAAATACTCAAGAGGGTGAAGCAAGCATTGAAAAAGGGTACTACGTACAGGGGCAAAAGGAAGCAGGAAAAGCCAGCCAATGTAGATACCCTCAGCGATCCACAACACAACTTGAAGTATTCTTCTTGTGTTGTCATTGCCCTCCTCGCCTGAAGAAGCGGCTGATACTGTAGATTTGCGGCGTGTAGCGAGGCATGAAAGGGTCCTCGATTTGACGTCTTTCAATTTGGGAATGACTGGTTTTGTACACAAACTTAAGGTATTATCAAGAGGTCTAAATCTAAGCAATTGAGGAAGATAGAGTGAACATTTTGCCGTAAAGGGCTTGGACGAAAGCAAGGGATAGCTGTTACAGAGCAAAGTCCGGGACGACGTCATCGTGATCGTCGTCGTCGTCGTCTTCACTTCAGAGCAGAGAAGCTCAGGCGTTGCGTGGTTGAGTTCTGAGCACCCAGTAGAGATAATTATGCAAAAAGGAATGCCATTTTTGTAATTCTAGATTTCAGGCAAGGGCAAATTGAGGAAATACCAGAACGTCGTCCTTTATCCTTTTCCATATCTTTTCTTGCGTATTTGATGTTTTATTTTTTAACAAAATTTATAATATACGAGATAAGTATATAAAAAATAATTTATCTCAATTTTAATTTATGTAAATATATTTTTTAAACTTCAACCTAAATAAATGATAAAATCATTATTATTCTGTTTCTTTATCAGGATGAATGACTTCTTCTGGTGAGAAATTCTATATTCTCTTCTCCATTTCATTGTTACAGGATAGTTAAAACATGATCAAAGATTTGGTATGATATCTTTTATGAAGACCAAGTTTTAGAACTCAACTCATTCTTATAAATCTATCGATAATATAAAAAGAAGAGACATCGAGCATATTGATTATGTAAAAGCCATCCCTCCTCTTGCCACCTTGTACGTCACTCCTCATGCCATCGGTGATAAATCAATTTTATAAATAATTTTTATATTTCTTTTCCTGTTCTTGTCGTAATAAATCATTTTTACAAATTATTCTTTTTTTTTTTTTTTGTAACAACTTGACATGTGATAAATCATTTTTAGAACTAAGTTTTATAATGTTTTCGTGACTACTTGATGCGTGATAAATTACTTTTTAAAATTAGAAATTATTTTTTTTATTTCCTAAAATACTTTATTTGATATTTTATAGTTACAAATTATTTTCGTAACAAATTGATCCATGTTAAATGATTTCTAGAAATTATTTTTATATTCCCTAAAATATTTTATTGGAAAAAAGATAGAAAAATACCATTTGAACTTCAAAATCCCGCTGACAAAAATGATAATGGGATTGACAAAAATAGTAATGAGATTGACAACGCAAATCTTTGTCAAATGACTAATTTGGGATTTTGAAGTTCAAGTGATATTTTTCTGTCTTTTTCCCTATTTTATTTGAGATCATGTTTTGCTATATTATATTTTAAAATCTAAAATTAAAGTGCGTTTTGTGCGCACATCAACATTTTAAAAAATATACAGGCATATCGATATAAATTCAAGAAAGAAATATTTTGAGGACATGAATGGGCATTTTGTTGTAGGGTAGATCATCTATTCACAATTGCCAAAACATAAACAGGAGTCGAAAACGTAAAAGAAAAGGAAATACAAAGATAAAAAATGAATTAGAGAAACTGAGAATGAATGAGAGAAAAGAAAGCCCCAATTTTCATACATAGTTAGTATCAGAATAATGTTGGAATAAAAAAAAAAAAAAAAGACTATTACAAAAATGTAAATTACATCAGAACTAGAACAAGGGCCAATAGGAAGATTCAATTTTCTCAGTTCCTACTCTGCTTGCTGCTGCATAATCTGTGCCCTTTCTTCATAGAAGAACTTTCTTTTCTTTTGCAATTTCTTTAAGATGGAGTTTTTGATGATCAATCATTTTTATGAGAGTTTGACCTTGAGATTCCGTATATTCAATTATATGCCTCCGATTAGCCCTATATTTCTTTAGTTTCTCCTCAAACTCAGCGTTAGCCATAGATTTCTTTAGTGGCTGCTTAAGCTCTGAAGAAACTTTCATTTTCTTACACGTTAGTGCGACTTTCTCCTCAAACTCAGTGTTAGCCATAAATTTCTTTAGTTGTTGCGTAAACTCCGAAGAAACCTTCATTTTCTTACACGCTTGTGCTACGAGGCAAGGAAAGACAATAAAGAGAGGGGAGATATAACAGGAAAGCTTAACTGTTACGATGATTTTCAAGGCCCTTCTTATATAGAGGAGTCAGGGGAGTATTTCAATTTTAAAATATCAATTTAAATGTAATAATATATTTTCTAAAAAAAAAAAAAAGAGTTAAGATGATGAGAAAAGGAGAGATATTATAGAAAATGAAATTAAATGAATATTTTTTAAAACTAAGGAAAGTAAAATTTGTATAGTAGGAGTCTTAAGGGTCTTTAAAGATTCGCTGATTTGTTTTAAGATTTTTAAAATTGAAGTGGGAAGAAAAATTAGGAAGTGACTTTTTTAAAAATATATATATAGAATGTTAAATGGGAAAATTGTTAATGTTCAATTTCTGGTGAAAGATTGCACAAAAGGAATGCCTTTATTGAGAGTAATTTTGTCTTTCTCCTATTACAATTATTCATATTCAATTATCTCACACCTTTACATGATTTCAGGTTCTATTTCATAAATAAATTTTTAAACAGGGATTTATGGGTAATTTTTCCATATTAAATTTAAATAATATGTACCAAGTTAAAATCTCCATAAACAAAGAATGAAATGATCTAAAATCTACCATCAAGAATAAAAAAATATATATTTAATCATCGTTGCTCTGTTTCCTTTGCAAGAAATTCTTTTTCCTCTGCTTCTCCATTTCATTATTACAGGATAGTTTAAACATGTTCAGAGATTTGGTTTTGATATCTTCCATTGAAGACCGATTTATGGAACTCAACTAGAACTTTTGTTTCATATATCCTTTCTCAGAGATTGCCAGTGTCTTCATGGAAAAGGACATCACTAGAACAAGGAATCCAGGATGGTTATCAATAGGGTCCATAAATCAGTGGACACATTTGGGGGGGGGGGGGAATTGTAAGAAAATGCAGTTCATGGACAAGTACTTTACTCCCGTTCGTTCTTAATGTAAGATATATTTATCTAATTAAATTAAAGAAATTAATTAAGATAGTTAATATGACATGTTTTTTCCTAAAACACTCTAATCATCTTCCTTAATTCGCTCTATCTCTCTTTTACTTAATTATGATTGAGAGAGCATTAATAGTGATAAATTGGGAAAATATGGACAAATATGAGAAACATTTAGAATTAAGATCAACTCCACAATTAGGTCTTACGTTAACCACAAAAGGAGATAGGAGATAATAGACAAAATTAATGGGATTTGGGGATCTAATGTACCTCTCTAATGCTCCATGTAATGCCCCACGCTCCCAAAAGTTTTTTTCCTTTTTCTTATGATCATTAAATTCTACATAAAATGAATAACCTTTTGTTATTTTATGGATATAAAATGGTGAAGTTTTGAATTTATTATGATTTTTCAAAGAAAATATACTCTAAAATTGTTCCTTATTTTTTCATTAAAATTAATGGGATTTTTTTGCCCATTAAATATCAAAATGTCACTCATTTTATATAGAATATAATGATCAGAAGAAACAAGAACAAAATAATTGGCAAGTTGTAAAATTTTAAGGGACATTAGAGAGCACGTTTGAGAATGCGTATTAAAAGCCCCTATTATCCCTAATTAATGATGCTTATATACACATATGATATATAACATGCAAATATATCTTTAAAAAAAATTTCTGGTACACAAGCTAATGAAGGTAATAATTTAAGAATCTCTCATTTTGGCGAGTACTCATAAATTTAGTAAGTCCGCACATGTCTAGTGCGCACAGATAATGGCCTCTTGTGCAAGTCCAAATGTGGTGTGCTCTGCATCTTGGATCCTGACACTGCATTTGGAATTTGGTGGCTAGAGCTTGTTCCAACCTTAACCTCAACTTCTTCATCCACTGGCACACTCTTCTCCTTCAAAATCTCATGAGCTGAATCTGAACTTGAAATGACTTCTTGCTTTCCTAGCTTCTCTAAACTCTTGTCAGACTCTTCTCCTTGGTTTTCACTCAGAATTTGCTTGTGATCATCTCTTTGTTGAGGGCTAGTACAATTCTGAGCATGACAAGGTTAATATATCAGATAAACTCTGAATACGAGATAGAATAATGCATATTAGAATAATATTAGCATGGGTGTGGGACCGGGATACTCGTGTCCCGTTTTGGTAGGAGGACGGGAGTGGAAATTTTGCCCAGTCCCGGGATATTCCACTCCAGGACCATCCCGAATTTAATGGGTCAAGGCCGTGATTGTCAGGACAGGTACCAGTTGGATACCCCTAAATACGAGCATTTGCTATTAAATTTATGTCATCAAAGATGCTCAAATAAGTACTGATAGCTAGAACTCTCTCTCTCTCTAACTTCTTCACAATAGATGGCTTTTTAGGAAAAAAAAATCTAAAGTTATAGTTGGTTGCCCTTATTCCCATCTCCTAACCAGATCATATAACAGTATGTTCTCAGTATAGCATAAAATACAATCATATAAACCCATAATTTAATAAAATTCTTACACTGGGATCATCATCTTCATCATCATCATCATCATCATGTTGTTGAGACCGGTAGAGTTCCATTGCTGCTCTAGCAGCAGATGCTGCATATGCTGCAGACTCAAAAGCTGCGTGTGCTGCATCAGCAACATCCTTGAACTTTTCTCTAGCGTTAAATGAATCAGATAACCCACCAAAATTTCCTCCTTCTGGTAAAATGTTCAGGTCCTGTTGTTCCCTTATCTCAGGTTGAGGCTGGTTTTGAGTTTTTGCATTCAGCTGTTCCTGCAATGATCGACAACAGATTGCGATACGCATTAGTGGTTGTTCCAAGTTTGATATATCAGTTAGTGGTACCATAATTTGTATACCTCAAATGATGAGGAAGAAGCTTCTTCAAGCTGCAGAACAATACTGTTCTGAGCAGCAATTTCTTTTAGTGCCCTTAGTCTTCTCTCCAAGCTTGGCATCCTTGTTGACAGCTTTTGGACCATCTTCATGCACGCCAAGGAAAAAAATATACATCATAGAGCATGAAGTACGCTGTGGAAAGAGATTTACTTATATTCTTCTGATCCTATTTATAAGACATTTCGAACATGTTTTGCTCAAACCAAGAAAAACTTTAAAACGTCATTAACCCTAACATAAAATTAAACAACTTTCTAACTTTATCCTTATCTATACCCTATGAGAACAAAACCTATATAATAATGAATGAAAAGGATGAGAGGAGAATGTAATATGAAAAGGTTCAGTGCTTTTGGCAGGAAAAGCTTGTAAATTAAGGATATCAAGTGTTTGATCAGACACGTTGGCTCCTCTACTCTTTTGAGTGGAATCAAAAAGAAAGAAATACCTGAGGATGGACCCCACAGTTGTTGCGTAACTCAACGGCACGAGCAGTGAATTCTTTACCAAAGCGACTTGTCAAAGCTGCACGAATCTCTTGCAGCTCTGGAAACTCTCCACACCTTGCTGCTCCGTACAGTAAACCTGCCACTGCCTCCTTTAGCTCCTCAGGACATTCTCTGTATCATTAAACAACCTTAAGTTCACAACAAACACAGTCACAACCACCACTTCTCTCATCAACAACAGCAAACACGGCACCGATTGACTCACTAAATTACCGTCACGAAATTGGAGCATCGACAGAGATCCCGATCACTTTACATAGCATATATATCAAAGAGAAGAAGAGAATAGAGTATTATTATGAGAGAACCTTTTAGAGGGACAAGAGCAATATTCTGTGGATGTTGTTCTGAGTTTTTACTCCCTCAATCCCACATCTATATACAGTGTATCTATAGTTATATAGGAATACATGTAACTCTTAAACGTATAGTATATAAGAATAGACATAATTATTAAACCGTTAAGAGAAATTTCATTTTATGAACTCATGCCTCTCCATGATAGCCACTCTTGAATTGAGTTTGAGCCCTAATCCACCAAGGGTGGACTAATATATATTCCAACAAAAGTTGTTTGAGTTTTAATAAGTTATATTCCCTCCGGTTCTTAATATAAGATATAGCTTTCATATTTATTAATTTTTTTTTTCTAATTTACTCCTATTAACGCTAACTCAACTATAATAAAAAAGAGAAGCGAACGAGATAATTATGGAAGATGACTAGATATTTTAGAAAATACACGTTGTATGAACTAACATCTTTGATATAAAATTAGATAAATATATTAACATCAAGGAGCGATTAACTTTCTTTCATTTCTCTACTTTACGCATGTAAACATAGAAGTGAACCAACCTTTCTTGTTCAATAAGATGAACCCTTTCGATCAAGAGGTTGCAGTATCCTTCAATCCTATCATACGCATCCATCATATCTTGCTCCCTGATCACATGCTCCACCTGTACGTGTAAATGAGGGGGGAGAACAAAAAAGAAACACTTTTTTTAAAAACCCAGAACTACCACAACATTTCCAAAGCATAACAGTATCAGATTGATACTCCTATTTGAGCAGTACAATAGAAACTCTTTCAACTGTATCTTACTCGAAGCAGAGCTCGTTCATGGGGACCGAGTTGCAGGAGTTGAAGGACATCGGAAAGGGCTTGTTTGGATCGTGTTTGTCTTTGGTTCTTGAGAACAGCCAGGCGAGCATTGGCAAGGTTTACGAGTGGTATGAGCTTTGTGGCTTTGAAGCTTCTTCCAAATAGAGCATCAAGCTTCTTCCCCATACGCACCGACGCTTATGTTTACCTCAGGGCTCGGGCTTACCTCGAAGTGCAGAAAAGAGCAGAGAAAGCACTAGCTTTTAAAGCATTGAGAGCAGCAAGTTTAGTCTTAAAAATATTAATTAACTAATATTATTAGGTTTGATATTTATTATTTAACATTTACTATATGTTTGGGTTAGATATGGATATTACATCCTACATTCATATTTTTTTTTTTTCATATTTTCTCTCTTGTCTTTGTAATTCAAAAAAAAAATATTTTTTTCATATGGTATCTATCATAGAGGTATAAACCTAAGATATTATGATTTGATTAAATTAGATTCTAGGATTAACCTATTGCTCTTCCGATCCTTAATATGAGACATATTTACCTAATCTAATTAGATTAAGAAAGTTAGTTAAGTTGATTAATATGTTATATATTTTTTAAAACACCATAGTCATCTTCCTTAATTTTTTCATTCCCTCTCATCCTTGATTATAATTGAGAGAGCATAAATAAGGGTAAATTAGGAAATAATTGACAAATATGAAAATTATGTCTTATATTTAGGATCAAGATCAACTCTTTAAATATGTTTTATATTAAAGACAGGAGGGAGTAGATTATAGTTTTGTAAACTATTTTACTTAAGAATTAATAATATTCAGATGTCTTTATTTTCCCTCTACTTCAATCCTTCAAATTCCCACCTAAAGCCATTGTCATCCGCCTGAACAAGTTGGATTTCTTGTGGAGTTAAAATTTAAGTAATATCACTAATTAATTCTCAACAAATTTTTAGTTGTCATTCCTTTTGACTTTTATGGTGTGTACAGAAGAAGAAAAATGCAGCTTTTAAAAGACGATTGGGAAAGTACATAGCAAATGATAAATGGGTCATTTTCAGATGGTTGTTTTAAAACGCGGTTTCCAGCTTCTCCGAAAATTCTATATGATGAGGTTAAAATGACAGGAATGGAATATTATTCTACAAATCAACGAATAGGGAATGATATTTGACAATTTATAGCTTGTTTGTTATGCAATGAATGGTTGGTTAGAATATAAGACGCCTTCCTTTTCCATTAAACAATGTCATTTTTATCTTAAATAATCCTCCTCGTAGGAAGGGAAAATTTCATTTGAGGGCCCAACTTTATAAAATTTACTTTTTTTTTTCCAGATACTTTGTAAAATTTACAAACAATTAAAATTCAACAATAATTTAATGTTCTGGGCTAAATTCAAGAAGTTTAAATTACAACTTTTTTAATGTTATAATAATCAGAGTAAAGGGAAAAGTAATCTTTTGATTCTTATAATTTTGACACAGTTATAATTAAGTCTCTACACTTTGTCTCGATCCGACTCAGGCCCTATAGTTTTGACTCGGTTGTAACTCAGCTTGTAAACTTTAATTCACTGCAATTTAGTTCATATAATTTAAACTATTTTATAATTTAGTCTCAATGTGTAAAAATTGAGTTACAACCATGTAAAAATGATAAAGATCAAAAGATTAATTTTCTCTTTATTTAAATTATTATAAAATTTAAAATTTAGTCCATAACATTAAATTATTGTTGAATTTTAATTTTTTATAAATTTTATAAAGTTTCTGGCAAAAAAAAATACGTCTTATATAAAGTTGGCCCATCAAATGAAATTTCCCCCTATTAATGAATGGCAGAAATGCTAAGATTGCTAACCCACTTATTTGAGACAAAATTAAAAAAACGACCGTATTTAATGAAAAAGGATGGCAGCAGAGAGATAGCATAGGAGTGAAGCCAACCCCACCACTGGTCCCATAGGTGTTTGGCGTGGCGTGTGAATTGCGCTAAACGACTATGGTACACCATTTGGTACGACGCTATTTTTCTTCGCAAACTGGTTTTCAGTATCACTCTCCTTGATGAATTTCAACGTACTTCCTTGTACAGAATCATGCGTATATATTTGGTTTGTCTCAATGATTGTAAATATCAAGTACAAAACTAGAACATGAAATGTCGATTAAAATCATTTTAGTTGTTAATGTTTTGTGAACTTTTTGACCAACACAAGGTGGATCACACTCCAATACGTTTCCAAGGGACCCAGTTTGTCTATTAAGCAAAGTTACCAAGCTAAGTCAAGTTATGAATCACGGACTGCATCGACTAATTCGACCCGAAAACCAACGAATCAGTCAGAAAAATGGTATGGGAGTCAAACGGGTTCATTTTTTTAAATCAATTTTGTAAAATTTTCTTTATAATTTTATATTAATAACCTTAAAATCTTCACTTTTTCACATGTTTGGTCTCGGGTTAGCTCCAGTTTAACTCCGGTCTAACCCACTAACCCTTGACATAATACTCTAGTCGGTTCAGTGACCAGTTCCAATTTAATTACCTTGAAGCTATGTGCTTAGTATGGATAGCTAATCTCGTTTTGACCGTTTAGATTTATCTTGACCATTATATTTGACTTTTTTCTTTTTTAAAATGATTATTCTTTACACAAAATGTTTTTTGAAAAAATAATAGTTAAAAAATTATCTTTATTTTGGATTCTATATCTATTACAATAATTTTTTTAAAAAAATATAGGCTTTAAAAAAACAAATCTGACCCATCCAAATCAAATTTGGACTCCCAAATTTGATTAGCTCTCCCTGTTCCCCCATGATTTTATGAGATGTTTCAAGGGAATATATTTAGGGTAAAGGAGCATCCAACACCCCAATCTATTTTTGGAGGTGCAATAACACCCTAAAGTATTTTTAGAGGTGCAATCAGCATCCTAATGTATTTTTAGAAGTGCTATCAACACCTAAGGGCTCGTTTGGTACGCTGGAATTGATTTTGATGAAAATGGGAATGGATATGGATATGAATATGAAAATGAGGTTTATAGATGTGTTTGATATAACTTGGAAATGAGACTTAGTTTTTATATGAAAATACCAAAATGCCCTCAATAAAAAAACCCATCTGCCACTAGAAAAAACAAAAACACCCATCAAATTTTCTAGACCAGGACCAGCTTCTTCGAGTAGCGCAACTTCGAGCTGATCTCACTACCTCCCCTACTATCGTTGCCGACTCCTACCCGGATCCTCGCCGTCATCGTCACGCAAGGAGGTTGATGGAGGAGGCCGCCATCATCATCGAGCGCCTGATCATCAGAGAAGAGGAGCATAGACGAAGATGAGCATCAGAAGAAGAGAGGCCAAATTAGACAAAGAAGAGGGAGGAGAGCTACCGTCACCGTCGTCGCCGGTGAGGGACAAATGTCGTTGTCGTCTCCGTCGATCTGGTGAGGGAGAGTTGTCGTTGCCAACATCGGTGCTAAAGGGTGCCACAGTGGCTATCGTCGCCGATAAGGGAGAAGAAGTCACTGGTGAGTGAGCAGAGGTCGCCGGAGAGTAAGGAGGCTAAAGCAAAGAGGAGGGTAACAATGGAAATTTGGAGTTAGAATTACAAATCTTACCTTTTTTTTATGGATTTCATTTTGGTGGAATTGGATGATTTGAATTCCACATGGAATTGGAATTGAGCCCCAATTCCATTGTACCAAACAAACCTTTTCATGGGATTAGGCTCCAATTCCATTTCCACCTCTCCCAATTCCATAGTACCAAACGGGCCCCTAATGTATTTTTGGAGGTGCAATCAGCACCCTAGTGTATTAAAAATGGAGCAATTACACCCCTTTACTAACAGAATACTAACTCCATTTGCTGATACATTTTTTCCTTTCCTCTTTCATCAATCTTCAACATGTTCATCCCCTCTTTTAATATTTAAGGGTGCAATTTTCCACATAATGTATTAAAATAGAGCAATTGCACCTCTTCACTAACAAAATATTAACTCAAGGTTTGGAGTTTAATATCGATAAAAGAGAAAAGGAAAGAATGTGTCAGCAAACAGTATTATGTTAGTGAAGTGGTGTAATTGCTCCATTTTTAATACATTAGGATATTAATTGCACATTCATAAATAGTTTAAGGTCCAATACTTTAGGGTGATGATTACACTCTTAAAAATAGTTTAGGGTGCAATCATACTTTAGAATGCTGATTGTACTTCAAAAAATATATGGGGTGCTGGTTGCACCTTTACCTATATATTTATTCCTCCCTCAGCAGGGAAACCAGTTCCGATCGCCCATGACTTTATGAGATGTTTCAAGGGAAAATTTTTACTCCTTCATGCATATATTACACAATTAGAACTACATATGAAAGATAAGGCTATATGTGTGTAGCTTGAAATAATTCATCTCGGAATAATATGCACCATGCAGGTTCGTTGCATTTACCTATTTCAACAAAAGTCAAAAAGAGACGAGCGCGCTGTGAAAGCGAGAGATTCAAAAGTATAAATAATTCGATTTAATATTGATATGATGGTGAAGAGTGTAGGTGAATACTCCCTCCCTTACTTAATATACGGCCTATATTTCTAAGTATAAGATTTGTTTTTTATATTTGTTAAAATTTTTCTATTTTATTTATATTAATGATCACTCAATAATAATTAAGAAAAAAAAAAGGAATGAGCGAATTAAGAAACATAATTAGGATGTTTTAGAAATTACATGTTATATTAAAACTAGATTACTTAATCTAATCAAATTAAGTAAATATTTTTTATATTAAATACGAGAATACCAAACAATAAAATGCTTAACGTTTTGTTTTTAAATAATAAGAATGCATCGAAATTAGGAGTGAATAAAGCAACTTTTTTTAATATAAACATAACATTTTTTTTTTAAAAAAAATCTTGTTTGCAAAGATATATAATTTAGAGTTGGCTTCTCTCCTATGCTATCTCCCTCCGCCGCCATCCTTTTTTATTAAACACAATCGTTTTTGTCTCAAATAAGCCTTATAAGAATTGTGTCAGCATTTCTGCCATTCATTAATAGGAAGGGAAAATTTCATTTAATAACCTAACTTTATAAGATTTATTCTTTTGCCAGAAACATTATAAAATTTATAAACAACTAAAATTCAACAATAATTTAATGTTCTGGATTAAATTTAAGAGTTTTAAATTATAAATTTTTAATTTTATAATAATGTAAGCAAGGGAAAATTAATCTTTTGATTTTTATAATTTTGACACAATTGTAACCCAATTGCTACACTTTAACTTGATCTAACTCAATCCTTATAGTTTTAACTCGATTGTAACTTAGCTTGTGAACTTTGACTCACTACAATTTAATTCCTATAATTTAAGCCATTTTATAATTTAGTCCCTATATTTTAAAAAATAAAATCAAATATTATAGGGAAAAATTATAAAATTAATAAAATTATAGGAACTAAATTACAATGAGTCAAAGTCTAGGGGTTGAATTACAACCAAGTCAAAACTACAGGGATTGAGTTATATCTAGTTAAAGTTTAGAGACTTAGTTACCACTGTGTCAAAATTACAAGGAACAAAAAAGATTAATTTTCCCTTTTCTCTAATTATTATAACATTGAAAAGTTGTAATTTAAACTTCTTAAGATTAGCTCAGAACATTAAATTATTGTCGAATTTTAATAGTTTATGAATTTTATAAATATCTGGCAGAAATAAATAAATTTATAATGTTGGGTCATCAAATGAAATTTTCCCTTCCTATTGATGAATGGCATAAACACTGACTCGATTCTTACCAGGCTTTTTTTTTTTTTTTGATCACCCTTATGAGGCTTATTTAGGATAACAATGACAGTGTTTAATGGAAAAAAATGATAGCAAAGAGAGATAGCATAGGAGAGAAGCCAACTCCGTCAGGGGTGGCGTAAAGGACCTCTCTACGTTCTGATCCTCCTATAATTTCAGTGGCTTCAATGCCAATATACAGGGCGGAACACGAATTATACCAATATAAGTCTATCCACTATCGTTAGTTCCTAATATAAGTAGTTAACTTTTTTTAGAGATTAAAAAATCTAATATATTACTTAATCATAACATTTTGTGCACCATTAAATTATGGGTGAAGGTGCAAATTTAGTATTCAACAATTACACTAGGAGTATCCATAAGACTTATATATTTTCAGGTGCAAAAGTAGCAATAAACTAATTTTTTGAGAGTAGATTTGACAACACCATTAAAAAACATTTAACTGCCGTTACTTTTTGAAATGTGGGTCCCAACAGACTTCTCTCTCTCTGTATTATTTTAATTTTTTTTTAATGAAAACATATCACTTAGGCCACATAGAAAAAAAATTCATTTCAGATAAACCTCAAAAGATTCTGAAATAACCCTTGGATTAAAATGAAATTAAACTCTATCAGTAAAAACAAAGTTTTGCAATGAAATTTCAGAATCTTTTAGGCATTAACTGAAATGAAATTATTTACATATGGCCTAAATGATATTTTTTTCATTAAAAGAATAATAAAATAATACAGAGAGAGAAACCTGTTGAGACCCACATTTCAAAAAATAACAGATTTAATAGCGGTGCTAAATCTGCTCCCAAAAAAAACATAATTTACTACTACTTTTGTACCCAAAAATATATAAAGCTTATGGATACTCCTAACAAAATTGTTGAATACTAAATTTACACCTTCACCCTTAAATTATGAGCTTGAAGCTAAATGATAGATATAAAAACTTTAATACAACTTAACTTCCTTAAATTCTCCAAAAAAAAAAAAGGTTGATTAGTTCTTACATTTACACCACTTGCAACCAGAGGAAGTACATACACACAAACATAACCCGTCTCTAATCTCACTGTAGTTTTTGTATGCAGAAAACTAAACAAAAATGTCATGCAGCGAACGCGGAGACTTAAAAGGACCCTTTTGACTTTTGAGATGATGAAACTTTTTGGAAGCGCAGATCCATACAATTGACAAGCAGCTTCCATTCATTTTTTGGTTCTATTCTAATCCAAGCAACATCTCAATACAAAGCCAGAATATTAACGTCTGGATTGACAACAAACGAAATTAAATCACTCAACATTTTGGTTAAGCAGCAACATGCCGAACAAAACGAGGACAGGCACAACAAAGAAATAGGTAACTCAAGCCTCATAGTCGTCTATGAAGCAGACAATATTACATTTACAGGTTGGAATTCAAGGCATCAGTCTTATCTTCAATACAACTATAATCATCTAATCAAAGTTCAAAACAATTGGGCACTAAAACATTGTTATTGCAGCATTTCTTGATTTCTGGTTTTGCACGTTCGTACAATACACAGTAGACTTAAGAGACAGCTAGACGCGATGTCGCCACGGTTCATAGGCACTTACATAAACTGGGTAATCTGGGATTAATGATCCCAGCAGTGAGGCACACTTGAGCTTTTGATTAAATTTGTATTTGGAACGGAATTCACAGCACGAGATACAAAATTACATATCCAAAATTCAACCACTCATAATAGCAATAATCTCAAGCAAGACATAATGCAGAGATGACAACCAAGTTAAAGCGGCATTATGGCTTCTCAAATAATCGAACCAATCCAACCACAGCTTGATATCTCATTAGTACAGACTTGTCTGGGCAATCCCATAATGTACCAAGAGATACAAAATTGAATGTTAAAATTTTAAGGCTGTATTATACAAAACTTTCCTCAAATTTTAGACCATGTATAAATAACTCCTTAATCTTTTTATAAGTCAATAATGAACTTCTCTAAGCTTAAAAATCTCAGCAGATAACCCCTGACAATTAAATACATACTCCTTAAACTTCAATTTTGTGCATATATAATCTCAAACTTTGAATTACATGCAAATAATCTCCTTAAAATTTAGACTTTCTACATAAACGCAATAAACAAAACTAATCGTACGAAAGTTATCAGCATAAATATAAATAGATCAAGGAGTTCGTTATAAAGTTTCAAAGGTTAGATATAAAATCCACACAGGACAAAGTTCATGGAAGTTAGATACAATTTGGCCAAAATTTAACTAGTCATTATATAAGCATTGCCTGTGTGAATATATCTGAATGCAGGACAAAGTTCATGGAAGTTTCAAACGTAATGCAGATGGTGATGATAAAAGACCATTATGGAGGAGCCAAGGTGTCAAGAACCATCGAACTAAAATGAGACCAGCTATCAAGCTTGTCACAAAATCATATTTGGCAATCACCCAGAATATTGTTACACTACGCTTATTATGCAACAAACAATGACTCAAATATGACCAATACGAAAGATTGAGTTTTAAACTCACAAATATTATGTTATATTAGCAAAAATAAAAAATATACTTCCTGATCAAAATTAAATACCAATCTTCATCCTTATGCACATCAAGGTCCTCCAAGGCTCTCAAGCATTTCAAAAGACCAAAAAGATTCCTCGAAAAACAAATCAGGCACATGATTTTTTTTTCTTTTTATAATTTCATTTTTTGGAATTTGGTGTCCCATAGCAGCCATGTCATGCCCCCAAATCAAAACTTTAAAAAGCAGTCACAGCTATATTGATACTTCTTCAAACTTGTCACAAAAATGATAGTGTCTCAATGTTGAAGGAACAAATACACAAAGGCAAGTTGCGAATGTAGGAATCAGCCACCTCCCACACATTGATATTCTCCACCATTCATTTATCCATTTTTGTTCAACCCTCCCCATTTATCCGCAAAAATAGAACAGTCCTTAATGGCCATAGGCTTACAAATATGTGACTAGAATTATGAACTCCACAATATGACTAATATTTACATATTTAATAAAAAGAAAAAGCAAGTTCAGGTCAGAAGGAATGTGCTTATAGTTTCATTTTCCTCTCGTCCATTCAAAAGAAATTGATGATTGGATTTTTCCATTGTAACTCATAAGTTCTCAATAAAAGCTCACCAAAATGCATCACACTATTACTTGATTACTTCCTGTTACAGTTAATATTAATGTCATTTCTTGATTTTGTAACTTCATCTATAACAAATGTTGACCAAAACGTATCATGGTACCGCACCATTTCCGGCTTACTCTAGTTGAGTATGGGAAACCCGGTCATCCCAAACAGTTACCTTGGAAAGACTGCATATATTTTTGGCAACGAGTTGGCACCAATATATACTACACAATAATATTACTGAGCTGCAAGGCGGGAGAATATTTTCTAGCCCATCAAGAAATAAAAGTAGAAAGACAGTGGCACATGAAGCTATGCAAACAACCTATTCATGATTGACAGCAAAAAATACACACGTTTGAGGATAAAGATTCTAGTCTGAAGGGGTAACAAATGGAACAGACTATGACAAAAGGGAATGTCTCAAGGGAAAATATACATCTAATGCACGAGCATAGGACAAAGGTAGAATGTTTGACAACCCAAATTTTGCCATCATAAACACAGCGGTTGAATAACATTGAATCCATGGAGGTCACAAAATATTAATGCAAAAATGAAAACTGAGAGCAACTAATCATAGGGAAACCTCAGGCCATCGATCAGCAGTCACATAAATGAAGACAATAAGAGCAAGTTGGACATGAATATACTTACAAAAATAGCAGGACCAAAGATACTGTACCTAAAAAGAGAAAAAGGAAATTAAAACCACAATATTCAATCAAATATAGGCAACATCAACTTTAACCCGTACCACAAGGTTAACTAAACAGAAGTTTCTGGATTTAATTACCCCCTGAGGAAAGAATTCCCTTCAAGAACACAGCCAAACACCTCCAGTGGAAAATGCCTCCAGAATGAACAGGCCATGGATAAGATGCAACGCAATTTCATTAGGATTTGCATAAATTCAAATTCAAATTCAAATTTAAGCAATAATTGAAACAATAATAAAAAGATGCTGAAGCCAAAGAAAAGATGCACATCTATATTTCCTAGTTAAAAAGGAGAATGCACAACATGCCAAGCAATTTGCATGTTATAAGCTTGATCAATCAGAGGAATACCCAATAAACATTAAAATACAACACTCCTTATAATGCCACTCATGTGACTTGCTTTTTAAGCAATAGCATAATGCTTGCATAAAAATTTTGATTCCACAATGTACATCCGTTACAAATTAGCAACGGCAACAATAAGACTTGTCCAATGACCTCAGATCACATAAGCACAATGTTATGAATTTACAAATCAAGCCAAGCGACTAATCTACTTGTGCTTATAAAATCTTAAGTGAATCACTACTCATTCCAGCGTGGTCAAATTAATTTTCCCAATAAACAGACCAAGGTACCTTCTCCTGAGTGCCTTTAAAGCATCTAAGAACTGGAGGTTTGCCTCACAGCATTGATGTCTCCTGAATGAAAAATTAAATTAGCATCTCCAGAATCCAAGTAAATAAGCAAACGTAAGTACAAATCAACGAATTAACAGCAGCAAGAAGGACCATAATTTATCAAACTAATTAAAAAAAATAAGTAAGAATGAGAAAGTTAAACGAAAGTAGCAAAAGCTAACGCTACAAACAGAGTTAACATGATACAACAGCCCATGTTCAGCAAAAGATCAGAAAAGCACGTGCTAAATGAAATTTTCCATTATAAAAGATAGCTGCAAAAAATAATGTCCAAAGTACATATACAACTATAGTGAAAAAACTAATATACTAAGTTACACAATGGCCATACAAGAAGGGGGGAACTGCCATTGGCAAGTTGTCTTACAATAGAAACAGTACATTCCACTGAAAGAACCGCCTGTAAAGTGGACGCCTGATCAGAAATCACCCTTTATCTCTTCAACAGGCCAACAAGTGTTGCTGACACCCCTTGGGCGGAGCAGAGAAGATAAATAACATCAAATGATTAGAATCATTATGAATTGGGTCACTATGTACAAAAATCAGCAAACATCATTTCGCAGTCAAAATCAGCAACATTGTTCACTTGCCAGTGATGAATGGGTGGCTTAATGCTTGTGAGACTGTCAATCTCTTCTCTGGATCCAGGACAAAAATCTTGTCCAGCAGATCTTTGAAATTGGCCAGCTTCTTTCGATCCGCCTCCTCTCCAGGAGAGCCAGCAATGATAGTTCCAATATCTTTGGCCTTTATGTTGAGAATCAACCGCTTTATAGCCTAGGCAAAATTTGGAACCATTATCAACAAACTCAATGCATATCCAACTACTGAACAAATACGACATAGTTGACTTGGAAATAGAATTTTAAAATATTTTTTTAAAAAGGTCCAACTCACCTTTTTCGTCACCGGATCCTCTTCTGTAGCAAGAAAATTCAAATCTTGGTCAAAATGTTGGTCAACAAAAGCTCCCTGCAAGTTATACAAGTAACAAATTTCATCAGAAACACCACAAATTCATTACAAGATACAGATCACAAACACAGATGAAATTAGAAAGTCACCCCAGGAGTTTAGAAATCGAGAAGGTAGAGAATCAACTACCAACAAAAACAGAGACTCTATTGCTTATCTGGAAGTTTCAAAGGTGACCAGATGAAGTGACGCTAGGTCGGGGAGAGCTCCTACTCAATTTTTAAATGATAAAAGTTCAATCAAAATAGACAGTGAAACGCTTTGCTAGCAAACTACAATCTAAGCACAGCAGAGTGATTTTGAAGGACAAATTTTCCCATATGACACTTGTATGAAGGAAAACATACCATATTTGCACGGCTTTGTCCAACGTAGGTATTGCAAATTTGCAATCCACGCCTTAGGATGTGTTTTGTTTTTTTTTTTTGTTTGGGGGGGTCAATTATTTCAATTACTACTAGGGATTAGCCAACCTATAAATTCAGCATTGTCAAACCGTATCTCCAAGGGATCTTTAATTTATTTTACTTTAAACTAGAAATTTCTTTGTGCAAAAACATGGTGGTTTCCTAGTATAACTTCTCTTTTCTGTGAATACCAGAGTACTACATTTTATTGTGATAAATACGTAATAACGCCCATTAGAATTACACTCATTAAATTGCAGGTGAGGATAAGAGTCAGAACATAACAACGCCCAAATCCACCAATATGAAGGGTCTGAAAATAGCACTCTTTAAATTATGCCAAACTTAACACCCCCACTATCAACCAACGTTCCCAATCAAGCACAATGATAAGATATAAACTACAAAGAAACGTAGCCTTTAACACAGTCTAATCATGTATTAACTAAATTAACCGCTACATTGATCATTTCATCCCCATTGATCTTCTAACAACTACAAAATGGGAAACTAACTCCATTCATTTTCATTCCTTCCCTTGACAATCAATTGTTTTATGAATCATTTCATTCCATCCCCTCCAAAAATTAAAAAAATAATCATATCCCGAACAAGAGTTCTTGATTCATGTGGCATCCAAGAGATTCATATAGGACCAAGAAACCAGACCTACTTCATCACAAAAACATTCAAGCTCAAATTCGAACAGCTGCAAACAATTCATGATAAGCATACAAACATTTACCTTACGAAGCATCTTCTTTGGAAAAGGGCCCTTCAATTCCATGTGAAGCCGTAGCATGTCATTATTAGTATGACCTGGGAAAAGAACTTTTCCGGTATAGAGTTCATACAAACAACAGCCTACAGACCACATATCCAACGGATGATCATATGGCAAGCCAAGTACTGCACAGAAACACACAAATTCAACAGTTGGTAAGTATAAGAATTTCATCACGAAAATAAGGCACATGTATGATGAAACTATAAATGCTAAGAAAGGAACTTACTTATTTCAGGGGCACGATAAAACCGACTCACAAGATATGGCGTGACTTCATTCTTTCCAGCAAACATAGCATTACCAAAGTCACAAAGCTTCAACACATTTTTAGCCTCATTCACCTAATCAAAGAGGAAAAAGTTTATTTTTATTTACAAAACAAATGAAACGATATTTTTATACAAGCAAGCCAAACACATAAAAGTATTTGAGACATACCAACATATTGTCTGGCTTTATATCACAATGAAGAACGCCACAGTTCCGAAGATGCTTCAGGGCAATAAAAAGTTGTTTTGCGTACGATTGCACACCTTTTAGATTAAGGCCAATATTGCGACCAAACTTCTTTAAAACCTCACGTAGATTCATATATAGAGATTCAAAAACTAAACAAAGGTGATTCCTGTACTTAAAACTCGAAAGGAAACGAACACAATGACGCTTATTATCTGGATCTGCACCTACTAATTTCTTTAGTATGACCGACTCATCCATACCAGCCTTGTACCTGGGCCACATTAGACACACATCAATGAGAGAGAAAAAAGCCAAATGTTAAATGCCAAATATTTTATAAGGATGCAAGGAAATCATTAAAACTCACATAGTGTCATTATTACGAATAATTTTTATAGCTACTTCTTCTGGCTCACCATTACCAGCCTTGAGATTCTTTGCACGAACAACTGTTGAAAAGACACCTCTACCATGAGCTGCTATAACTTCATATCGACCATCAAGTATCTCACCAAAACGATAGCCTGCAAAATGACAGAAACATTAACAGCCAATACCACAACCAGGAGATCAGATATACACAAGGCCAGAATATTTAAGAAAAACCAACAAAAAGGCCAACAACTTTAGGAATTCTAATCATTTCAGGAAACTTTTCATATCATGTTGACAAAATATATCTGAACAGATCACTAGAAATTCATCAATAAAGAATTAATAAACAATTAATTACTTAGTTACTATAAAACTGATTCATTACAACATTCTTAGGTATTTTCTCAATTCTTTACTGTGAATCCTAAATTGTAATGAAAAATAGGCTGAAAACAATATAAAATCTATGATAAGCTGCAATATTAATAAATGGCAATGTGACGCATATCTCGAACACAAAAGACAGGCCAACAACTTTTAGAATTTATGATAATTCCAGAAGACATTTCACGTCACAGTGACAAAGCATAGCTGAAGAGATCTAGAAATTCATCAACAAAATATTAGTTACTGTAAGAGAAGTTTCAGCATAGCATTCTTGGGTCTTTTAGTAGTTCTGAATCCTAGCTTATAATGCAAAATTTAACTGAATTTGCTTTCAATGAAGCATGCCATGAAAAATGTATAAATACCCTTGCCAGGCAGGGCACATCACCAGCACAAGGCGACAAAAATCAGTTAACATTTGAGTCAACAATCAGATTATAATTAATACATCTAGATACAATTAAATTTGAAACTCACTGTAATACCCCTCCGCATCATCCCAATTGTCACGCAATCCACCCCTGTCAACACGCAATCCATCCCCTTTGCCCTGCAACAAAAGAAAACAAATTCTTAATAGCTAGTATGAGATAAGAGGGGGAGAACAAAAAAATAGGTACCATTCACATGTTACTCCATCTTTATATGTTTACAAAATTTCTAGGTTCTATTTTAGTTTCCACTAGGTCGCAAGAAAACTTTGATAAATACATTCAACCACAAAATCCAGTGGCTATTCAAGATTATCTGCACTATATTACTACCCAACAGTGAAAATAACATAGAACACTGAATATAAGTTACTATTAATACAGCTGAGCTTAAAAATGTTGTAGATAACTACTTAACTAGATAAGCAACAGGCTTCTAAAAAAATTGGCGTTCAATAAGTGTATAAACTAAGATTTTGCCCTAATCACAACTCCTTAAATAGCCTATGGAACTTCAACATGCATTAAGCTTACACTTATTTTATTTATTTAGAGTGGACAGGCTATGGAGCTTCCAATACCTTTATTCACCATCCATAATATTCTACTTCAATAAGCATCACCTAATAACTTAAAAAACTCATAAAACCACTCCCTGCCAGAAGTGCTGTTACATATAAAGCACTATATGGACGCAGTGCCCTACTAGCTTGAGAGGAAAAAATAACTGTCATTTTAAAATCACTATGTCAACCAATCACTTACCGTTCTGTGAATTCCTGTTGGTGTCTCACCAAATATGTCATCACAGAATTCGTCATCAGACCTTTCACTCTGTAAATGTCATAAATGAACTTCAAAACCAAAATAGCTAAAAAGGGTTTGACCAGAAGCCCAATTAAGTTCTGATATTTTCCACAACATATACACTAAGAAACGAACAAACCTTTGGAGTGCCCTCTCCCAAGCGCCGAGCAACACTAGGGATATTTTCAGATTCATCATTCCCATTTTCTCGAGGAGATTTACCAACAGTGAATGATGGTTCCGCTTCAAAAACATCAATACCATCATTCTTAGCATCAGGAGCTTCAGAAACAGCAGCTGGAATATTCACAGGATCCTTATCTAAGCATAGTTCAAAAGGTATGCTTTAGTATAGAAAGTAACCCACAGTGGCAAACACATGATGAATTATAAGCAATTAAGGGGGAAAAGCAAACAACAAAAACGTTACACATATATCATCCAACTTCTAAGCCTTATTTATTTATCAGCATCTGTACCAAGAATCACATTCTTCGGTCATTTTAACAGAACATCACTAAGGCTGATAAAGAAAAGTAAAAAATAAGTAAAAGAAAAAAATACCTTTTTCTTTATTTTCAGAAGTTTGTTCTGCTTCTTGATGCTGCTGTGGTTGCTTCGTTTTATATTTCTCTAAAATTGCTTCCCTCCTCCTCCGACTCTCCTCTTTAATTCTATTCAGATCTTCCTCTTCTTGTTCAGCAAATTGCAACGTAGCTGGCTCATCTAAGTCATCCTGTTCATCCTCGCCTCTGTGGTCAATAAAAATCAATGAAGTGAGGCATTCCTAAAATAATAGTAAAAACAAAGAAATAAAATGAGCTTATTTTGTATGGGCACGAAAAAAATAAATACCTGTCCATATGGTTATCAACTTTCATAGACTCAGAATTTCTTTTTCTCTCCCGATGGCTTTCTGCTTCTTCATGCCTTGAATGACTAGAGCGCATATCTCTGACCCGGCTCTCATTACCATGCTCATAACCCAGATTTTTATCTTTATCAAGAGTGTTTCTATCCTTATGCCTCTCCCTCTCCCTAATCTTATCTCTTTCTCGATGCTTATCATCCCTTTCAGTCCCCCAGACTCTATCCCTCTCTCCCACCCTTGCTATGTCCCTGCTCCTCTCTCTTCCCCAATCACTTCTGCCCCGCTCAGCCACTGTCTCCCAACTCCTATCTCTATCTCGCTCCTTTTCTCTTCTTCTATCCCTGTACACCTCTCTTCCCCTGCTCCTATCTTTTTCTACATCCCTTCTATCCTTCTCATGACTCTTTTCACGTTCTTTTTCCCTCCTATGCACACGGTCATCCTCCCTATTCCAGCTCCTTTCTCGTTCCTTTTCCCTTATTAGGTCCCTATCCCGATCCCTGTCCTTGCTCCTGCCTCTATCCTGGGCCTCCCAACGCTCCCTTCTGTCACCTGCCATCAAATCTGTACTAACATGTCCACGCTCCCTGCCATACTCCCCAATTCTTTCCTCATCATTCCTTCTCCTGGAATGAGTATATTCTTCTACCACATTATGAGTATGACCACTAGATCTGGATTGACTCCTGCACCTATAACTAGGTGAGCTATCCCTGGTCCTATATTTGCCATCTCCACTTTCAGGGGAGGAGTTCTTTGTATGAATCCTTACTTTGCCTTCATTAACTTCATTATCATAATCACCTCTCAGCTTCTCATTTTCTTTAAAACATCCAAGCTCCCCATGCTGCCATTTATCCTCTTTGGAAGATTTACGATCCAAATGCCCATTGCCCAAACCATCTGAACTAGCTCTAGCACGCTTACCATCCAGAGACTCAGCACTTGAATGAGTAGAAGAACCATCAACTTCATTTCTACCATAGGCAGTGTGCCTCTGATGGCAAGTATCATCTTCTCCATCCGATCCTGGACTAATAAATCTACCATTGCTGATATTCTCATTATTATTTTCTGAACCTTTACCATTGATCCCTACTGTCTCTCTAGAAGGAATGGCATCTTTCTGATGCAAAATCTCTTCCGTGAAATGTACCTGCCCAGCACAAGAGGTAATTATGTGCACAAGTTACTGGTCCTCATACGTAAGTAGCTAAGTTAAAGCAAAATGAACGTTAACATAAACACGTTTATATCGGTCAATGCATAAAATTTAAAAAAAGAGAGGACGCGTAACCAGCTCTTACAAATTAACTGTAAGCCATCAGCCTTCACTGAAACGCCTAGAGAGACCTCTTTTGCAATTCACTCATGTTTGTGTAGTGCAAGCGGGTTCTACATATGTATGAGACACTGACAGGGTATTCTACCAAACTCTCATGAATCAAGAATTGATTATACAGTTTGAAATACAAATTACAGGCCTTGTTTGGTCACCAAGAAGAAGTGGATTCATTGAAATACCAATAATCGCCAAGAAAATAATATTGAATTTTGCAAGCAATACCAAAACCGAACAAGAAAATAAGTTCTTTTAACTTATGGTATAAGAGTCTCCACTTCCTCAGCAACCAAACAGATGTGAAAAGTAGCGAAGATAAAGAAAACAATAAATTGAACATAACCTACCAGATTTGAATTGTCGGATCGAATACCTCGACCTCCCATGGGCATAATTTCACCAGACTCAGCATCGGACTCCGTATGCTTTTTTCGAATCTCACCATCTCGGCCACCGGAACCCTCTTCTTCAAGAATCTCCCCCTCCTCCACATCGTCATCCGGCCTAGGGATCTTCGCATCAAAATTAGGAGCAGGAGTTGGAGAATGAACCTTATCAACAGTTTCGGTATCGAGTTCAAGCTCTTCGTCGCGTTTCCTGCTCCCGTGGCGGTGCCGATGATGGCGGTGACCATGGCGGTGCTTGTGACGCTTCGAGGATCGCTCCACTTCTTCAGGAGAAGACGAACGCCTGTGCTTGCGACGGGAGCCATGTGCATCGGAAGCCATGGCCGAATAATGCGGTTCGGAGGATTGTGATTAGGGTTAGGGTTTTGGTCGTGTTCCTGAAACCACCGAGCAAGAGCTAGAGGTCAGTGAAAAACTGAAGAATACGCGCGGGTGGTCTGTATTGGATCAGATATTATCGAGGCAACTGTTCCGCCTCCTTGGTAGAAATAGGGTATTTGGAATAATTTATTCCTCTCAAGCAAAAAACATTTTATCTAGTTATCTTCAAAAACGATAAATTATTTGGGTGTGTCAAATATAAATTGTGCAAAAGGTGTGATGTATTGCAGGCAAAAAAACTTTACAGTTTTTTTATCGCATGTAGTTATTTTCAAATTTTAAGAATGAGTGCTACGTTACTTAAGCACAAAAGGGTGTATTATATATATATATATAAATATATATTCTATTTTTGTAATTATTATTTAACAAACACTATATTTATTAGTATTTTCTCATTAGTATTCTAAAATAATAAAAAAATATTTTTCATAAAAATTTGAATATAATCAATAAAATATATAACATATCGCAATATAAACTCAGGTTATCTAACCCGGATCGGACCTACCGAATCGGACCTGAAATCGGCGACCTGGCCACTAAACCGATCCGTGACCCGATCCGGGTCAAGGTTTTTTTTTTTTTTTTTGAAAATATTTTTTTAAAAAAATTTTCCTTTATAATTTAATACTATGAGTCTAAAATATTTCATTTCCCACCGGTTTAACTCCGGTTTGACTCTGGTCTAACCCACAACCCTTGACCCAGTACCCCGACTGTCAACACCCGTTTCCATTTCAATAATCAAAGAGTAATAAAGACGGAATTCAATGGGCATACAGAAAAGTACAATTATACTGATAAAAATATTCGTTTACGATCCCAACGTCATTCGTTTACAATTCCGATATTGTTCGTCGACGGAAACAGAAAATACAACGGAAGTTTTAATATTTACAAATTATCCAAAATATTAAGGCATAGACTAAGGCATAACCACGTTCATATCCTCGCCTCGAGACACGTGCCACTCACTTTTCAGCGTCAACATCTTTGCCCTTTGGCCCACTAGTACTTGCTGAGGATTTGTTTAAAAATAGGGTGAGATTCCGAAGAATCCCCGTAGAGACATAATATCGTTCATAGGAAATGCGAAAAGTAAATATGTCATGCACCAATGTATGCACAAATTAATGAACAACATAAACATATCATCATCATGTATACATGAGTAGGGCCCAGCCCCACAATCTACACCGGTTGGACTTCTGCCAACTCCCAGTGTAAGTGCACCTCTGGCACTAACAGCCTCTCTCTAGGCAAATCATGTTATTAATAAAGTGCATTTACAAAACAATGGCATCCACACAATCACATAACTTATGGCATATGTATGAAGGATAATGTCCCTACCTCAAAGCTTTAATATCCCCTTTTTAAATGTGCCTCGAAGAATGTGTCGTATCCGGCCTCCAAATCGGTCCTAAAATATTAAATGTACCAGAAATATGTCATAACCTATCCAAGTGTCATTTTAAACTCTTCCATAGTGTTGATTGTGGTTATATTAGTCTATGGTGAAAATTTACAAAAATGCCCCCGGGAACTCGGCCCGGCCCCGCCGTACCCGGCCCGATGGCACGTTTTCCCAAAATTTTGACCAAAGCTATTTTGACTTATTTTCGCCCAAGGAATCCATTTCCGGGCTCGAAATTACCAAATTCACTGTCAAATTACGAAAATACCCTTGACAGCCCCTATTTAGTGATTTCAGTGGCGTTTTCGTAAATATGCTTTTTCGGCCTCTACCGAAAAAGTGCCCAACTGTAACCCCACCTATTTTTGCCCACTGAATCCAATGGAACCATTTATTTTATGAAAACCCAACTCCTTCCCTCAGATCTGTGCTGGCCGAAATATTGGAGGGAAAATAGAAAAATGAAGCTTTGTGTTTTAGCTTCCAAAACTTGTACTTTTCCACTTCTAATCCTTGATTAATTCATTTAAAAACTTCATAATCATGATTTAAAGGATTTTGGGCAGCATAACCCCTTAGGATTATGGCTTTTCCAATTTTACAACTTAACCAAAAATCACATAAACCAAACAACAATCACCAACAACTTCAATACACAAAGAAGTTGAGATTTTAGAGATTACCTCTTGATCCTTGGTGTTTCTCTCTCTAGGATGTCCTCTCTCTCTTCTCCTTGAGCTAAGAATGAGTCTTCAAG